>PVIJ01001514.1:0-159997 GCA_004024925.1 Scalopus aquaticus | reverse complement strand
AGCTATTTCTTTTACTTTCTTCCTCCTCTTCCCTTTTCCCCCATCTGTTGACTATGTGGTATCATATAATCTACAGAACTCCACACAAAATATATCCAAAAAGCATTTACTGAACCCCATGCTTTGCTAGGTGCAGAATGAGTTATAAAATTGCAGGAGACTTTATATTTGCCCTCAGTGAGCCTGAAGCTCAGCAGGAGAGGTAAGATGCTTATGGAGATATCTAAAACCAAAAGCACATTTACTAGAATGAGCAGGATGGTACAAACTGCTTTAGGAATGCAGAGTTAGGGTTGATTATTACCGGACTGAAGGATAAAGAAGACATATGCATAATTCCAGTAATGGAAGATGAAATTCCCATGTCAGGGACATAAAGTTTAAGTCTGCTGAGGGACATTTTGGCTGCAGCAGCAGATGTTTGAGACCCTGTGCTGGAAATAGGGAGAGTTAATGACTACAGGTGGTTATAGTATGAAAATGACAAACAATAACAAAAAATCCATAAAACCTGAGTGGCTTCTGCTAGATGTGCTGGCATACTTTCAAACACTGAAAAAAGTTGCTCATAAATTATCTTTTAAGTTGATTTCCTTTTTCTCTGTGCACCAGTGAAATGCTTAAATGAACACCACACCACCTCACTGGAATTGGGAGTTAATGCTGTTTGTGAAAAGCAGCAAAGCTGTTGCTCAAGGACACACTAAGTGTTTCTGCTGCCCCAGCCATATGACAATGGACTCACAAATCTCCTGGTGGCTTTGGGACAATTGTAGCAACTATGGAAACAGGGGTGTCTTGGTCATCAGGGAGTTTTCCAAGTGGGATTTGAAGAGAGAATCTATGAGAGAGTCCTTGAAGCTCTTTCTGAGCATTTACACACATCCTGCCTTCTCTTCTTGACACTCTGAAATTCCCACACAGCATCACATTCATATCTATCATATGAATGAGCAAAATTGGATCAAAAGCAGGCCTTGCTGCCCACACCTGTGGGAAAGGCTCTAACGTTAATATTCTGCTGAAGTCTGAGCAGCACAGAGAGTATAAGTTAAGTAAAGATATTATCAAAATTGCCAGCCTACAGGGGAAATAGCAATCTCTGCCACGTGGAGGAACACCTATCATGTTCAAGATGCTTTCATATATTTTTCTCTAAACAATAATCCTGTTGGGTGAGCTACTGTTATTCCTCTCTCAGAGGCTTCAAAAGGCTAAATAATTTGCCCAAGGCTACACATACAGCAAGTGGTAAGACTTTCTGACTCCAGATCATCACTCTTCTCTGTTCTGGGACCGAAAATATAACACACAAGTGAATTATAAATTTCAATTTAAGCAACATAAAAATAGATGATCAACTAGATAGTACCTATAATGGGCCAACCCTGAAAGGAACTGAACAAAACCCTTAGGCAGCCCGGACCATACTATTCCAGGCTAGAAGAGGTCAAGGAAGGGGCTTAGCCTAGGATGCTAAATCCTCCAACAAATAATAGAATACCCTGCTGCAGGGGCCAGTAAGATGGAGCACCACCTGCTCTCCCACAAGACAGGAATTTCACAAGTATAAAACCATCTCACAACCTAAAATTGGGGGTTGATGATTCATCCATTCATACATAGTGTTACTGACATGTACTGGATGAAAATCTGAACCCAAACCTATTATAAATCCATGGCTTTTCCCTATAAGCAGTTAATCTGAAAACAGGGATTTCAAGTAAAACAAGGACATTTGAAATTGCTGTGCTATCATCTAGAAAATCAGTTTTACTTATTGAAAAATTACTGAAACCTCACAGTTTTGAATGGGCTGACCACAGTATAGAGATGAATAGAAATGAAAGATGAAAAGATCTGTCCCAAAGAATAATCATATTACTTTCCTGCTCTTGACTTTGAATGGAAGACATCCTAGATTTGGCAAATTTCCAGTGTCTCATACATAATATCCTTTCATTTTTCCTCTTTTTTTTCTTAAAGAGTTCTCTGTGGAATGATGAGTGTTGAGGTTGATGTGGAATGGAGTGAAATAAGAAAGAGGAGAAAGCAATTAATCCTTTAAAACATTCATTTCTCAAATATCTGAGGATCTATTTATGCATTACCAGTGATAATAGTAGGAGAAACAGTCATTACTTCCTACCCTGTGGACCTCCCCTCTAGTAAGAAAAAAGGTTACAGGAATAAATAAATAAAACATATTGTGTCTCAAATAAAAGATGCTAAAGACAAAAAACTAAAACAGGAATACAAGAAGTGTCTGGGGTACAATTTTAAAGGAGGTGTTTACTTAAAATGTATCTAGGCAAAGCCTTAAAATTGGTGGAATTACCCTGACCCTGCTACAGCAGATTTAGTAAGTGGTGTGTTAGTATCCTCCATCTACTGTAACAAAGTGCCACAAAGTGTGAGACTAAAAGAATAGAAATTTATTGTTTGACAGATCTGGAAGCTGGAAGTCTGAGATCAAGGAATGAATCGGTTGGCTCCTCTGTTTCTTGCCTTTCTTCTAGCTTCTGGTAGCACCAGTCTGCTTCCTTTGTGGATATTGTTCTCCCTGTGTTTGAGCTCAAGTTCCCTCTGTGTGTGCAACGCTGTGTCCAAGTTCCCCCTTTTCGTAAGGATACCAGTTGTATTGCATTAAGACTCACCCAATGGTAACTTGATTATTTTAAAGATCTTATTTCCAAATAAGTTTGCAGTCACTGGTAAAGGGCTAAGGAATGTTGTCATCTTTTTTTTTTTTTTGTGGGGGGGGAGCACTATTCAATCTACAACAGTTGGTGGGTAAGAAATACTAAAAAAAAAAAAAATTAAAAGCCCCAACAGTAACACTTGGAGAGAAGGATCATTAAAAGGGTTGATTGCTTTCATCAGGGATTGGTGATGATGTCTGCTTCTGTATTTAATAAAAGCTAATTTCAGTCCTATAAACATTCAAAATGAATTATTTAATGCAAGCTGGCAAAAATATACCTATTGAACACAGATGTTGTCTTCTCTTGTTACTGGAATTGGCAACAGAAAAAAACTTAGTGATCTCTTAGTGACCAGAGCAGCACAAAATTGGACAGGCAAAGATCCCCCAGCACACCCATAGCAACTCCACACACTTTGGGCTAGAGTCTTGCTGGTGGCAGCCATGTTTGTCTTCCTGATTACTTAATAAGCATATTTTCTTTTCACAAAGGGTAGAAAATATTATCAAGTTAAATTTTTCCCTTTGCCAACAAGTTGGGGATAATGTGCACCATGTGGATCAAGCTGATCACATAAATTAAGGCTTTAAAACATAATATCTGAGCATTTTCCAACTGAGCATGACTTTTCTGCATAAATTAAAAATGTCTAAAAGGAGGCTTATTAGAAGGAGACTATCAAAGCTTTTCATGAACATACTTTCTCTTTTGATCTATATAATTTTCAAAAAGTGTTAGGCATATCATGATTTCTAGCACAACTGGAATTTTAAACCTCAGAGTCAGAAGGGAAAAATGCAAATAGAAAAGATGATTTTGAAGCCATGTCTATTTTGCCACAATTAGTCATTAAGCAGAGGAAATTAATTTCAGTAAAAAGCCTGTGTTATCTAACACTTTATCAACCCAAAATCTCCAGGAAAAAAAAAAAGCTTTTCTAATATGCCCCAACACAAATCTTCAATCTATTAACCACAGGACTACAAGAAGGTTGTTATTTGCTTTCTTACTGGTTTGGGGAGGAGAGAGAAAATTACATCTTTGCATCAGTGAGCTTTTTCAAACAATGGTGATTTACATGTCAATCTCCAGATTATTAAATATTATCTATGTGATTTTCAACCGCATTTGACAGAAAAAATTTTAATCACAGATGGTATTTTAGAAATACTAACTACTTTGAATTTATATAAAGGCTTGGAGAAGGTCAAAGTCCTTTCAGGATATGCTTGTGGATCACTGAGCCAGAACCAATCCGAACCAATCCCTCTCTTCAAGCATGTCAATATTAAAATATCAAATATTGGGAGATTTTTTCAGGTTCTATTCTTAAAGAACTTAACCCATGTGAGACAAAATTATTAGTGCCTCAAAGAACTTTGGGGATCACCAAATAGTAGATATGGTGTCGATAATATGTCCAGTTTTGTGGCATAGGAGATGATGGAAGAAGAACCTTAGCATCTTTCCTCTCCTGTATAGTAATGAGATGAGATTTCTCTGTCTTGAAAGGTTAGTCCATCAAACTACTGGATCAGAGATACTCAAAAGGACTACCATAGCAAATTACCACATTTCTGGGTGACTAAACAGCAGAAATGTGTTTTCTCACAGCTTTGGAGGCTAGCAGTTCAAGATCAAAGAACTGGCAGGGTTAGTTTCCTCTGCGGGCCATTAAGAAAAGCTCCATTCCAAGCCTTTCCAGTGGCTCGCAGATCGCAACTTTCCTGCAGTTCTCACAGGATCTTTCCAACATGTAAGCACAACCCTGGGTCTCTCTCTGTGTCCTAATTTTCTCTTACAAGGACAAGAGTCTCTTTGATTAAGGCCCACCCTAACGCCCTCATTTTTACTTAACTTCCTCTGTAAAGATCCTGTCTCCTCGTGTAGTCACATTCTGAGATACTGGGGGTTAGCACCACAACATCTGAAATTGTCAGGAGAGGGGACAACTCTGCAAATAAGGTGGAAATCAGCCATCAATGATTGTGAATCCCCTGTTTGTAAAGATTTCCACATTCTTCTTGCTTAAAGGCTGAATGCTGGTATCATCATATTCAATTATACAAACTACAACTCCATGATCTGCCTGAATCGAGGAAGAATCAGCAAACACAGACACTCTAAGGCAGCAGAAACCTTTTCAGCACTTGAAGGTTGCCAGAGGAAATGATTACATAAATCTAAGCTACATGAATTCCAAGAGTCGAAG
Source organism: Scalopus aquaticus (assembly GCA_004024925.1). Classification (NCBI taxonomy): domain Eukaryota; kingdom Metazoa; phylum Chordata; class Mammalia; order Eulipotyphla; family Talpidae; genus Scalopus; species Scalopus aquaticus. Next base: position 155,080 of record PVIJ01001514.1, on the reverse strand, counting down.
TCTTCAAAATTTCAAATTAGAATATGGGGCCTACTGATATTGATAGATTTTAAAGCCTGGCCTAGCACAGTGTCTGAAACAGGTAGCATCATTTGAGTGGTGTACGTCTAGGTGTTTGGCTGCCATCATTGTCTTTGTTTGTGTATCTCAGCAGACAATGATCTGTCAGAGCAGAGCCTTAGCACGTTCACCAAATTCCCCGTTCCCAGCAGGGTCGTGAGTACATAGCAATCACTCAGTTAGGACCTAGTGAATGAGTGAATATACCTTTTCTTTAAGAAAAATCTCTAGTGCTAACACAGTCAGAGATGACACAGTTGTTTGCTTCCCAAACCACAGCCTTTGGCTTTTCTGAGTAATCTGGTTCTGACTTCCTGCCCATTTTAGCACAGAGAAAGGCAGTTGATTATATGATAAATCACGGGTGTTTCACTTTTTCTTCATTGTTCCAGATAGTCTAGTTACAATGCTTTTATGTAGCTAAAGGAGACAATTCTAAATAGGACTGCTTTCCATGGCTTAAATTTACTTCTGGCTTGATTAATCCGAATTCCACCAAGGGAAAGGCCTTCACAAGAGGGAAGTTGGCAGTGAGGATACGTGTGCTTTTTACATTTATATCGCAGAGGGTAACTTTGTTTTTTCTAATTAAATATCTGATATTATTCATTTCATAAAATTTCTCAGTAAAGTGACCCAAACAACAAATTTTGTCCTCCTAATTAGTGGTGCTCACTTATACTGTATGACTAAAAGGAGACCATGTTCATGGGCATTTTATTTATTTATATATTTAAGATTTATTTATTTATGCATACAAGAGCTGGGGTGTAGGCCAGAAGTGTGTGTGTGGGGGGGGGGGTGGCCAGAGGACTCACCAAAGACAGAGTGGGGAGCAGAACAGGCAGATCCACTGAAATACACTGCTGAGGGGAGCAGCGGGTGAGGCAGGAGAGGTTTGCTGTGCCATGTGGGTCAGCTCCCTGACTGGGGATTGAACTCGCTGCAGTAGATGCAATAGCTTCATAGTGCTTGCGCCACCAGGGAGGCCCTCATGGGCTTTTATGACAGTCTATGCAAATAGAAAGGCTGTCTATCTGCAGCGTCCTATTTCTAATAAGAACTTCTCCACTGCCTTGTTTGTCAAGATTTCCAGGAAACCAACTACTGTGCAGGCATTAGAGACATCTCCCAACTCCAAGAGGATATCTTAGTATCAGCACTGTTGTCCCTTTTCCTCCCCTTTCCAGGTTTCTAGAAATTAAAGTCATTCCTCTTAGAAGATCAGTGTGTGTTATAAGGCAAAATAAGCAGCAAATGAAAGATAAAATGGCATTTCCAAATTTTACTCTCACTCTCAGATTATAGATTATCTAAAGGGAAAATTCAACTTGACAAAAATATCATTCAGCTCCTTAAAGTTGCAGATGTTACAAACTGACTCCTCCCTAAAGAGCACCAAACCTTGCGTTTTTTCCTCAAGAAGAGCTGATCTTCATGGATACATGTGTATTACTAGACATCAAGGAGGAAGGTGAACTCTGCCTGCTCCCAAAACACAATTTTTGCTTTTCCCTCTGCTCTTCCACTGAAGTCACTATGTTTACAAGTACAAGCTATGACTCTGGAGATGGAAAATCTGATACTGTCAGCACAAGTTGAACAAAATGAAAAGGGAAAAAACCTACACCCATCTGGACTTCCATATGCTCTGTAGCCAAGAGGCTAATATAATTCCTTGAATGTTGGTTATAAAGCAATGTGATATGGATAACTGCTATGCACTGAGCTTATATAGACAAGTGTTCTTTCTACTCAATAAACCCTGGAAAGGATTAAAGTACAATCACTCCCAATTATCTGCCTATAAGTTCTTTTCTGCCTGAGTTTTGACCATACTCTACAACCGGACCCTGTTTTTACCCCAATCTAATTCCCTGTTCACTGGACCAAGTGACAGAGTATAATGAGAAGACTTAACTTTCAGGGAACATTGAGATATTTCAAATGCAAAGGTACTGGGTGCATCAAGACAGGGGGCTGCTGAGAGATCATCCTAAAGAAATTAAAGTCAGATTGAAAACAGCTTTATATGCTATAATATGGATTTTCTAAGGATCAGGAAGCCTTTGGAGTAATGTGATAATTTTATAATTATTATTTGTCTTAAAGAAATAGTTCTAGTCATAGCCAGTTCTGGTCATGCAGCCAGTGTGCATGAGAAAAGAAAGAAGATGAAGGGGCACCCAATTGGATGAGGTTGCCATGCCAGGAGAGAAATATGGAAGGCCAAACTGTAGGAGGTGTGGAAGGGGAAGAACCAGCCTCAATGTTATGGTTGGATTGGTACACTCCCTTCTCTTCAAAGAAACAAAGCAAAAGTAGGAACTCTTGGGGATTTGCAATCCCTTATACATCAGGAACAGTTACTAAGGAGACTTTGAGTGTGCTTGCTGAAGATTATGGTTAAGCAAATCAGAGAAGTGTTTAAAATTACGTACCTTGGTACCTTGCTTCTTTGTCTTCCTGGGGCAGTAGTCATTAATATGCTAATTTCTCATTTTAACATATATGTTGCTACCTTATTATTGCTAAAAGCAATAATAGTTTTCTGTATCTTAACTTTCCTGTTAGGCTGATTATAAAAATGCCCTTGGTTTTTGTTCCTCTTCATTTTTTTCTAATGATGCCTCTGATTTCCACCTCTGAAAGCTCCAGTAAACAGCCTTGACCACTGGCCCTTTAATACACTTCATAATGAAATTAAAACTAAATGAAATTCAACAGTCTAATTTAAATGTTTCTAAGCTCATTTTTATAGGTTTCCTTTAAAGTCAGAGATGGCACAATGGTCTTTGTGCCAATTATAAAAAAATAAAATAGGATGGGAAGATTTTGCAAAATACTTCTTTTCCCCTAAAAATTTAGTACTAGTGTTCAAATCAGTTCTAAACTACTGTTAAACGAAGAAACAGAATAGACCCATGTTTCACTTGACATGTTAGTAAATGATTTTCACTATAATATAATATACAAAAATTGTGTTAACAGGTGGTGCCCCCTGTAGGGGGTTGCTGGTGAGGATGAAGAGCCCTAGGAAAAATACAAAGTATCAATGGGGGTTGAGACTGATAAGAAATATAAGGGACTGCAGAAGCAGCCCCTGGGATTCAGCTTTCAGGATTTCAGCATTTTTGGATCTTCAGCAATTCTGGGGTCAGCAATTTCTGCCCTCACCACGCCGATCTTTCAGAGGGCAATTGCGGTTCTCTGAAGGATGTGGATAGGCTTCCAACAGCCAACCTCAGAGAAGAAAACTTCAGGGGCTTTGTAAGTAGCGGAGCAACTGAAACTGTTCCCAGCTGTGCTGCTGTTACAGCCTGGAAGGGAAGGCGAAGGCCTGGAGTAGGCGCCTCCCTGAGCTGCGTGAGTGTGGCCGTTTGTCAGCTCTTTCGCTATTTGTCAGGTCTCTCGGCTGCTACAACAGCTATTTTGAGTGTCGCTTGTCTGGTGCTATGTTGGGGTATCTTGAGAGCTCCGGGGAGCATCTCCTGTTGTGTCTTCTGCTGTCTTTGTGAGTTGGATCCCAGCCTGTGGTGTGGCATGCTCCAGGTCCTCAGTGGCGGGAAAGAGCCATCTTAGGAGCGTTTGCATCAGGACTTTAAAACACTGGGTACTGCTTTGGGTGAGGTAAACAGCCATTTGTGGTCTCAGGAACCCTTTGTTTTCCCTAGGTTGTTAAGTAAATCCCATTATTGTTGTTCTCTGAACCTTAGAAGTCTTGCAATTGTGCGTGCAGGTGAAGAACTCAGACAGTGACCAGTCAACTATTTAGGCACCGTTCCTGGCCAGTTTTAGTGCCACTTTCTGCCTGTATCAATAGCACTATGCTAATGAAAACTGTCCATTCTTCTACATTTAGAATAATTATGTGTTCCACATGTTTTCATTTGCTAGTGGAATGGGTTAGCTCAACTGAACACTATTTTGCAGGTCAGCTAGTTCAAGGGCACTCTTTGAAGCAGCTTCAGAAGAGCTCCAGGGCATGATGGGAATTACATCACACACTCACTTCAGTGGAGATTTGCGCTGATGCTCACGGACCAGTAGCCGGGACTCGGGGAGAGCCTGGATCTTAGGCTTTTGAGGTAGGTGGGAAGAGATGATTTTGAGACATGTTTTTAAAAAATTAATGATTCTGAAGGAGGTGTGGGGGAATCGGCTGATACCCTGACTGAACTTGTTTCTTGAGTAGCCATGTAAGCAGGTGCTTAGTGAAGCTTCATGGGAAGCCTGGACAAAAACTCACTTCATCAGAGAAGCAGATGTTCCAATTTATAGTTGTTTTTCCTCTTTGTTATGAAAATGAGCATGGGTTAAAAAGAACCGCATTTGTTGGGCCACAATTTGGAGCACGTATCCCGCAGGTATGGGAGAGACAGCCTCAGAAGCCCTCACCTGTTTTCATGATGGGCTGCACAGAGACAAGCTCTCAGGAAGTAAACAAGCTTGTCAGTTCACTAAGAAAGCAGCACACCAGCTGTCACTCTATTGCACAACACTTAGTTTTTAATTTTATCCCGACAACATGAAAACAAGCGTCCAATACCACCTCTCATTTCTCTTAAGTAACACAATGGAACTGAGATTCTCCAAGTCACAAAGGAAAACGTAACCAGACTAAGTGAAAATGGGAGAAAAAAATGAGAGAAACAGGCAACAGTCACTCACTTAGGGCCAGGTTTTCAATGGGCCTTCTTAATTGTATCTGCGTCTTTCAGGGCAGCTTCCATTTTCACCAGTATAAGCCCACATTTCAAAAGCAAATTGGATACCTGCATGAACAAGCAGGCAGTTAGGCAGCTAATTACTGTTTGCAATTCAATTACCTAATTACTGTGGGCAAGTGTAGGGTGTTAGTGCAAGCAAACAGTCCCACCCACAAATATTGCAGATTTGATTAAGAAGGCTTAGGTGCAAAGATCCATGTTCACTGCTACTTCCTAATAGGTTCAATAATTTTCCCTCTGGGTCCAGAAAGGTTCTGGTTAAACACTCTTCTAGGGATAGGCTGGAGAAAAGTCTGCCAAAGCAGACTCACAAACCTCTCCCCAGGTTAGGCAAGGCTTATCTGGAGCTTTGCTTTGCTCAAATTGTGGTTTGCAGATCAGCATCATTGGCACCTCCTGTGAGTGGGTTTGAAAGTCAGAATCTCATGCCCTATCCCATACCCACTGAATTAGGATCTGTATTATATAGTAAGATGCCCAGGTGATTCCTATGTCTCTCTGTGTTAGAGAAGTACCTGCTTAAAAGGCTACTAAAGAAACAAAACTCTATGTCGTGCAGGATTGGCTAGGTCTATGGGGTTTGTCCTTGGAAACGTTCCTTAAAAATGAGAGCAAATAGGGCCTCTCCGGTGGCGCAGCGGTTGAGCGCTGCGCTGTGGAGCTGTCGGCAGCAGCAATGCGAGTTCGACGCCCGGCCGGGGAGAATCCCACATGGCGAGGCAGACCTCTCCTACCTCGCCCGCTGCTCCCCTCGGCAGTGTACTTCTGATCTGCCTGTTCTGCTACCCGCTCTGTCTCTGGTGAACCCTCTCACCGCCCCACGCCTCTGACCTGCACCCAAAAAATAAATCTTTAAAAAAAAATGAGAGCAGATAAAGGGAGAGAGATAAACTATTGTTACTTGGTCACATTGAGTAGGCTTGATGCTTCAAGAGAAATCCTAAATAGGCAATTCTTCAGGAACAAATTCTGAAAATGCTAATACTAAAAGCACTCAATATGTACCCTGGGAGAGAGCAAAGACGAAGTAGTTGGCTACCTTCATAAAGCCTCCACAATACAGCTTTCACACATCATCCCATGAACATTCTCCACTCATTTGGATCATTTGATTGGCGATATTTGTCTTCATCTGGGACTACATGTTCAGCAGCAAAATCATTCTGTGAATGTCCTCAACCAGGACTTTGAGTCCAATTAATCAGTACAATCTGCCACAACAGAACAGTATAAGAGGACTCTATTTTGTGGTCTCTGCCAATCTCTATAGAGACAGACAACACTGATGTATTTACCCAAACAATACAGGAAGGATGGCTGTGTAGCCTCAGGGAGAGCCGTTTTCAACTCCCAAATAGACTGCTTGAACCATCTCATCAATCTCGCTCACTTTGCATGTTGCTGAAACCTGAGAGCTGTGCCATTTCAGGCAAAATTGTGTAGTTTGTCTTCATGATATGGAAGAAAAGTACCACACAGAAATCAGGGACCTGACCCCACCACTCGCCAGCTGTGTGACCTTGGGCAAAGCATTCTAGGCTCAGTTTCCTCATCTGTAAAATGAGGAGATTGAACTGGATGGTTTTCTAATTCCCTTTCAGTCCCCACAATAATTTGTCATCATCCTACCACACTTAGGCTCACAGCTTCTAAGTCCACCTCCCACTGCTAAAAGATATCCCCATATAGCCTATTAGACAGTTCACCAGTATGGGGCTTCTTATCTATCTCCTGCCTCCACTTTCCTACTATGAATCTCATCCGCTTCAGAGCTTCCTTCAGCAAAAAGTTTTACTGGCAACCTTCCATAAAGGTTAGCAGTTAATTTAAATTTATTAACTTTCCCATGAAGTACTTGGATTTGATTGGAAAACTTTTGCCTTAGCATAGGAGACTCAATCTCTAAAAATAAAATTCTATACTTTCCCTAATAAAAAGACTATGGCATTTCTATAATAACCAAAGCAGTGATCATGAGGCCACGAAACAGTTTGTGTTATTTCATTTCAGCCATTGAGGCCTAGAGAGAATAATCTGCTTGCCCAAGGAGTTGCTATAAGGATGAGAACATTTTCTAAATATCAATACAGCTATGAGGCTTTTTTGTTGTTGTTATAACAGCAACTGAAATCTGAGGTAAGTGCTGACCAATCAGCATGATAATTAACTATGTCTTACAAAAGGTTAGGGGTACACCAGCGCTCAGAGAGAAATTGGATGTCATCTCAGGGCTTCTGTAAAGGAAAAGTATCTTTTGCAATAATGCTGTACTGTAGTTAGCCAAGTTAAAGCCCATGGGGTCCTAAACAAAATCAACCATTCAACAACCCAAATGGATGAGGCAATATTGTTGCAAGTATGGAGATGAATACAAGGGAGGAAGGACCAAGAAAGAAAAGAGGATGTGATGAAACTTCGGGAGCTTGATGATTCTATCAATCATCAAGGTCACTGAATTGACATCTTTGGCTGAGACTCGAGGATCTCCAAATTTTTATCCACTCTGAAAGTTCTTTGAAAATTTGTGGAAGATGACAATAAGAAATTGAACCTAAAATGAAGTTTAATAAGAATAAATAAAGGGTCCAAACATGTGGCCCCATGTAAACAACTGAACAAGGACTGGATGGAATAAAGACATTGCTTAAGAGCTCTATGATTTTTTTTTTTTAATCACTGATTCTAATGAAAGTCTCATATGACTTTGAAAGGGTTAATTTGAGTTCAAGTCACATTAATGTATGTTCAGTTTAATACAGGTCAAGGAAAACTGTACTGTTCTGTCTGGTTAGACCACATCTAGAGTGCTACATTCCATTTTAACACCACATTTAAGAAACATGTGGACAATCAGAAAATAGAGGCCATAACGGTGAGGAGACTTTGAACTTTGCCATGTGAAGAAAGATAGGACACAAAATGTTTAGTCTGAAGGAAAAAGAAGGCTCCACATGAGCTGATGAGTGCTTGGAGGGCTGTCGTTTTCAGGAGGGGTTGGCACTGTTCTATGTAGTCCCAGCTAGAGGAGCCGTGGTCAGTGCAAAGGGCACAAAGAGGAGGAGGCACTTGTGAGCAGGCAGGGACATCCAAAGGCAAAATGGGTGAACCTAGGAAGTGACTTGCCAGAGAAGTTCAAGCCCTTCTGTTTTTCTTCTTTGGAAAAGATCCAAGTGTCAGATGAGTGTATGAACAAGGTGACCCTTATCATTCTTTCTCAACTAAGTGTCTATGAAATGGAGAAAGAAGCTGGACAAAAAGAGAAAGCAGAGTTGAGCAAATGCCAGGTGTTTACTACTGCTTTAAATGAAACCATTCCTATCTAGGAAATAGCAATACATCATTCATTTTCACAGGGGGATATTTTTAGTCTGTTTTGCTAACATACATAGAAGGCATTTCTACAGAATTATGACAATTAAGGCACTCTTGATGTCACTGATATAGCAAGGCTATCACCTATTAGTAAGTTTTATTTTTTGCTAATGAGATACAAATATCTTGTGTTTACAACTAGAAAGCTGATTTTTTTCCAGTACCTAATATGTGAATTCTCTCCATGTGCCTTATTTAAGGTTGTCATATCTCATTAACAATTTAATTTTTACCTGACCAGTTGAAAATGCATCATGTTAATGCCAACTCTTATTACTAAACTTCAAGGAGAAGTGTGACTTCACTTTGCATTCATTCTTGGTTTCTGTGTTGCCATTATTTTAACTCTAATTTATTAAGATGTGATTGTCTTCAGCAGTGTGACCATCTCCGTTACTAATACAAAGGCAGAACAAAATCTGCTCCTTTTACTTCCCATTGACCACCTCCCTCCATCTAATAATCATCTTATTTTGACTTGCCCAACAGGCATGAAATATTTCCTGATTTTAAGAATCCCAATTTTGAGAGCTCTTGAAGTTCACCTTTTCTCTATAGACAAAAGAGGAATCACTAACACTCTGACAATACACATTATACTCAAACTTGCAGATGTCTACCACTATTAATCAGCAAAGATGTTGAAATTATCAAATAAAAATATTCCTCTGTAGTTGTATCACTCTGCTCTATTTTGAAAGTGTACTATTACCCCAATAAAAACCTGGAAACACAGAGAAGAGACATCAATCCATAAAGGAGTAATCACATCTCACAATTAAAGCAATATGCTACTAATTATATTTCTATTGTTTAGAGAAAGTCAGAAAGGGAGCTGTTTGGACAGCTAAGGGAAAAATTGAGGCCCTTACTACAGAGTAATTCCTATAGGAATGATAGAGAGGGTATTTAAGGAAAATGTGAAGACTCCAAAAGTCATTTTTATCTACTCTTATGGTTTGCATTAGTTACATAGTGAACCCAATTACTGAAGAAAATGGTTATGCAACTTATACCTGATGATATAGGAGATAGGAAACAGTGAGCCTCATGTAAAGTTATTGCACCCTCCTGGACCAATCAGAATCTCTTCCCGCTGAAGAATCTCTTCCCTCACATTGTCCCTTAGTCAGCCGTCAGGGTCTCCCAAATTATATTCATCGATTGAATGACTATTCTCAGGGAATTCAGTCCATTACTTGTACATTACAGTACAGACTTGGAATATCAAATGCATATCCTCCTCTTGAGCACCACTATTTTTACCACTTGTCTGGCATATGTTAGAAGTCTGGGGAAGGATCAGTAATGACCATAACAAACAAACCACACAACAAAGTCCATTCTTCTACATTTTGGAAGCCACTGGCTTTCACTAGACCATTTTCCATCAATCATGGTTATCAGAGAAACAAGTAGATCTTGGGTGAGCCTGTTCTAACAGCTCAGCATCAGAGAGTTACCAACCTTTAAATATTGGAAGAAAGAATTGATGAAGGTAACAGGCATTGCTCTCTGATCTACAGTGAAGGGGGACTTTTTTTATATTTTTATTTCACTTGACTCTCAAGACACATCTATGACTTAGTAAGGGTAATAGTACTCTCATCAATTAGCAAATGAAGAAATTAAAGCCAGAAGAAATTGAGACTTTCCATACTTGTCAATGCTACTTATCTCTGACCAGTCATTAAAAATCTTTTAAGGGCATATGGAAATGAACAAAATTGGAATTAGAACCCAGGTGCCCCAAATTCTAATTAATTGCTCTTTGGCCAAGAGCATTGGCCAAGTCAAATTGTTTTCTTCCCAACGCTATTCAATTCTCTTCAAAAAGAGAGGCTATTAATTCCACATTAGTTCCAGGAAATGTTCTGGGTTCTGATTAATCAGTCAAGTGAATAAGAAACTCAAAATTAAAAACTTAGACAGGTAAGTCAATAATTACGTAATTTGTGCTGTGGATTACAATAGATATTCATAAAAGATGCTGTGGGAATACAGTAGAAAGAACTCGATTTTGTCTGATGATGTCAAAAATAGTAAAGTTTAAGCTGGCTCATAAGATATGAGTAGGAGTCCTTAAAGTGCAAAGAGGCAAGAAAAGTTCTTCCATAAAGAGTAGGGTAAATGAAGTCAGAGAAATGTAAAGACAAGCATTCTAAAGGAATAGTAAAGGGTCTAGAGACACTAATCTGGGGCTAGGTTGTGAGGGCACCTGTGTGCTAGGTTAATCAATTGAGGCTTAGCTCTGTGGGCCACAGGAGATATGGAAGAATCCTCTAAAACTAGTGAACAAAGACTATTACTAATAACTAGTAAGATCAGAGTGCCAAGGTTGCACACACCGTTCTACTGGAGCGCTGACTAGAATTGAGAACAGCAAGCCTTCTCTGGCTTATTCTAACTGGTCTTCGCCCAGGCTGACATCACCATTCATCGCCACTTCTACACTATCCAGGAGGCATCTAATGTAATAGAAAGTTCTATGTTTGCAATGAATGGAGCCATTCATCTGGCTACAGGATCTTCATTATAATTGTATGAAGCTTTCATGGCCATATTAGGTGAGTGCTGGAACAAGCAGAACTGCCTGGTAGAGCCATCTGCAAATATCATGTGCAGTTTTTATCCACAAAATGAATGGGAGCATTAAAAAATCCAGCACCCATTGTCATTGTGATTCATCTACTCATCAGCACCAGGATGTCTCAGATCACATTGTCTGGTTTTCAGGGAGGAGATCTAGGACAAGGTTTCAGGGAAGATATCTAAGACAAGGCTGTCACTGCAGAGTCAGAGACTCCTCTGAGGTTCCAGCTGCAGACAGCCTTGCTCCATGCTGACAGTCGAGCCAAGGTCTGACCAAAGGATGGTTGAAAAGCCTTTATAAGACAGAATCTGAACTGTGGGGCCTACTGCTCCCAGCAGGAATAGAAGCAGGGGACAGTAGAAGCTGACTGTATTTTTTCCCCCTTTCATAGCAGAGCAAGGAGAAAATGTCATAAATACAAGGGAGAGAAAATGGAAGATCTTTGTGCTCAACCACTAAATTCCCTGGAGGCTGAAAACCACAAAAGGTAAGTTGACATTAAACACTGGCATTTCATGTGGTATGTTCAAGAACCATGGGTATGGGATTTTTAAAATACAGCCATCTCATGTAGATGGAGAAATTATTTTGCTCTCAATCTTGGGACTAAACTATTTGTCCTTGGGTGCCGGTTTTTGTGAGGGTCTAATCAGAAAAGAATTTGTTATAGGGATTTAACTTTATAAAATTGGAGCAGTTTGATAATAGCTCCTGCAAAGCTGTTGCTTTTGCATCTGATGCTGGGCTTAATGTCTGCAGAACAGGCAGCCTAAAAGGGAAAATGGATATAGAGGAGGGAGAAAGGAAATAAGGTAGGCCTGGGTAGAGTCTCTCACTGCTTCCTCCAGGAGAAGATGGCTAGTAGGTAACAAAGACAAGCACACATTTGGCCCAGGAGTTAGAGAATTTGAGGGCGGATCCAGGGAAAGGTGGAGTACTCATAAGCTGGGGCTGCCCCGTACCAACGAAGTGGGCGATCATAAGAGCACCAAGGTGTGTGAGTTACAAGAGCCCCTGGTGACCCTATCCTGACTTTTTGAGCATAAAAACAATATGACTTCTGCTGATATAGTTGTGTATCACAAAACTTACCCAAAAATATGTCTGTGGTCCAGTGTAGTCAGAAACATGCTGGGAAGGAATTCTGAATATGCAGCCCAGTCTAGTCAATGAAATGGTTTGCAAAGTCACCATGTTCTTTAGAACTAATTTCATGACTCCAAATGAAAGGTGGAAGGGATGTATTGTAGGTGCTGTGTCAGTTTTCTGGGACCTCCATAACAAAGTACCACAAACGGGGTCACTTAAAACAATAGCAATTTATCCTCTGATTGTACTGGAGGCTAGAAATCCAAAATCAAAGTGTCAACAGGGCCATGCTTCTTCCAAAGGCTCTTTGAAACCTAGGGGTCATTGATCCTTGTCTCTTCTAGTTTCTGGTGTTTGCCAGTCATTTTCTGTGGCCTGTGACAGCATAACTCCAATCTCTGCTTCTATCTTTAAATGATCTTTTTTCTTGGGTCTCTGTGAGTCTTTTTCTCTTCCTATTGTGAGACCACTCATACATTTAGAGTCCACCCTGAGTTAGGATGATCCCATCTACAGAGACCTTGTTTCTAAATAAAATCACATACTAAGATTTTGCATGGATGTGAATTTTGTGGATACCATGCTGTTCAACTTAGGACAAGTGTCATGCAGGAACATCTAAACCAAGAAGTTAATGGGAAATTGAGAACAGAGAATTCAATCAAAGAATATGGCACAAAGAAAAGGAGCAGCCTCATCCCAAAAAATTATGTGTAGGAATGAAGTTAGTATCGCAGCTAGTACATAACTTAGGTCAGGTAACACTGGAATAGAGGCAGATCTAGAAGACTGGAAGACATGCATTTACTGTTTCTGATTTGTTCCTTCATACGATATACCAAATTGTTATTCAAAAGAGAAATTTTAGTCTTGAGAGATTAAATTATATGAGCAAAGTTATAAAATCAGGAAACAGAGGGCCTGGAATATGAACTCAGGACTGTCAGCTTCTATAGGGTGTCTCCTTTTATTACCCATGTTGTATGACTTGTTGAAGTAGATACTAGCAGACTTCTTCAGGTCGTTCTTGCTCATCCTTTAATGCTTATGTCAAACATCATACCTTCTATGAAGACGTCCCTAATTCCCCTAGACAAAGTTAGTCCCTCCTCTAACCTCCTGTATTTTGATCAAAATTCCACTATTGAACTCATTCCTTTGTACTATAGTTACCTATTTGCTTATCTTTTTCCTGTCTTATGTTCAGGTACCATATCTTTTTTTTTTTTTTAGATTATTTATGCATACAAGCTGGGGTACAGGCCAGAGGCGCGGGGAGGCGAGAGGGTTCACCAGAGACAGAGTGGGGAGCAGCACAGGCAGATCGATGGAAATACACTGCTGAGGGGAACAGCAGGCAAGGCAGGAGAGGTCTGCTCCATCATGTGGGAATCTCCCCTGCTGGGCGTCGAACTCGCATTGCCACTGCCCACAGCTCCACAGTGCAGCGCTTAACCATTGCACCACCAGGGAGGCCCCAGGTACCATATCTTAATATTACAATATCCTCAGTGCCTGGCTCATAATAGAAGCTCAAATTTTAATTGGTTATAAAGTTCCTCAGAGAAGAAACATCACTTTCTAAAATTTTCTGGGGATGTTGTGTCTATATCCTCCCCCAATATACTATTTTCAGATTTAGCAATTCTGCACTTCTCTTTTATGCCAAATGAAATACTTCTACTTTAGTGCAAGTTCTTATTTCTTTTCTCTTTTTTGGAAAGGTAAAAAACAAATCATCTTGAAAATTTCAGCGTTAGTTGCAGATTATTTTATAAGTCCATTTATTTTCTTGTTCAATAAATCATCTCAATTCCATAACCTAATTTTCTATTTTTAAAACTATACTTATGAACATACACAAGTGGTTTTCATTTAATGTTTGTTTTTAGGTTATTTCATCACTAAAAATTCCATATTTCAAAGCTGTGCTTTCTGTTCTATTTCTTCAAATGCATCTTCCCCATTTCCCACCACATGGCACATAACTCTAGAAATAAACATTTGCCTTTAACAGACTCAATATTATTTCCCAGAGAAATAGATCACCCTGAAAACTATACCAAAGAGGGAAAAAAAATAAGGCAAGGCAGGAGCCACAACCTGATTTTAGTTTCACTGATTGCCCTGGACCTTTCAGCTACTAAATTTTATTCTTATTTAACCCAGCCATCTTTCATTTGTTCAGTCCTGTGTTTTTCACAATAGGGTCTACAGAGTCAGAAGGGGACAATTTATTTTAACTCACGGTCCTTCCTTAAATGCTTCAGTCCATGTCTGGTGATATCCTAAATCCTGGCTACTGAAAATCTGGGTCATAGGCCAGTAGCACCACTACCACCCCAGAAGCCTGTTTCATATGTAGGATCTCTGGATTAGAACTATATACTACTGTATTAATCTATATTTTTAGAAATTTTCTGGTTGATTTTCATAAGTTGGCCGTTTTTGAAGTCTGGAGGCAACTGTGAGTTAGACAAAATAACCGTGGATTGGCATAAAACAAGGTTGGAATCCTTACTCTGCTATATTTATATCCATGTAATCTTTGGAAAATCACTGGACTTTTGTGACCCTTAATTTCCTCAATTGCATAAAAACGCTATAAGGTAATCTAAGAGCCACTTGCCTTACATTTTTAATTCCTAACTTAAAACTACTGAAACAGAATTTCTCAGAGATTTACATTTTTTAACAAGCTTCTCAGGATATTCTTACACACATTTTAATTTAAGAGTCATTGTTGTCCAAAAAATATAAGGAACAGTCTATCTTGGCATCAATGTTAGTGCTGTGAGGTTCAGTTCTAGTAATGTAGAGAAGTGGTGATTTGAATAATTTTCTTACGAGGTTGGCATCTGTACTGTAGTTTGTCTTGCTTTTTTGAGCTCCATCAGAGATGAAAAAGTGGTAGTCTTCCCTTAAGCTGAATCATAGGAGAATTGCTTTATTGGGAGAACCACCAAGACTGGCAATCATTCTAAAATATTCTGCCAAGGCAAAGAGCATAGTGCCTATTGAGTTATTGTTATTATCAGTGGCTATTCAGTGCTCTTCTAATTTGTCTAAGAATACCAAAAAGGTTTCCAGGGAGAAATGACTTTCCACTTTCTACTTCACAAGATGTTTCTATACCTGGCAGTTAGGTAAAGGGCTGAAAACCAAATGCTCCCTTCTCATTGCTGTGCAAGCTTTCTAGATCAAAGAAATCCCTTTAGCAGGCCTATACAAATAAATTAGGGAGCAAAATGATAGAAATCAGCATTTGGTGAGCCTCTCCTATATAGCAAGCCCTGTTCCCATTCTACCATGTAGATTCAGAACATGTCCCTGCAATCCTAGGATACAAGGGTTTATTAATTGCATTTTATAGATAAGAATGAATGTTGGGCATGATACACACTATTTTGATTCATAGGTTTTATTCTGAGCTTTAGTTAGTTAATTAAAGCCACAAACTCAAAAACCTAGAAAACTAATACTCCAAGAGTACTTAACATAGAATTCATTCACCATCTAATCTCATTCATAATTTTCAACCATGCAATATCATATAACTTAATTCACACAACGTGGTTTAGTGCTCCCTGGCTATCAGGGTCCCTGACATACAAGGTGTAAAGAGAGGGCTAGACAAGTATTAAGTGAGGGCAATGCCTATGAAGACTGCCTCACATCCTGCTTTACAACAGGGTTGGCACAAATAAGTGTGTTGCTACCACATCAGACAGAATAAGAAACACGCTGATAGGAAAGGGCTCTAGGGAAGGAAGCATGATACCTGGCTGAGGGGGATAGACAATGCATGAGAAGGATACTGATATGCTGAGATGGAGGGAGGGTTGAGCATTGTAGGAGAAACGTCAAATAAGAAAGATCTGAAGGAAGGAAGTTCAGAGTGTAGTCAAGTAAATAGGCGTAGTTCCATTTAGTTGCAGCCCACGGGATGTGTAGGAGACCTGCAAAGAATGGAGGATCTCATGAAAGCCTTGAGAACAGAGTCAAAGGACTTGTCATCTACTCAGAGGGCTGGAGAACAGGGATATTTTTGATTAGAGTTGTTCCCTTTCCCTCTCTCCCTCCTTTCCTTCCTTCCTCCCTTTTTTTCTCCCTCCCTCCCTTCCTCCCTTCTTTCATTTCCTTCTTTCTTTATGTAATTGAAGTAACCTTGTATTATAGTGTTATATAAATTCCATGTGTACAGTATTATAAATCAACATCTGTATTTAGTTCACCACTAAAATTTCAGTTCTATCTTTCACCATGGAATTGACCCCTTTTACCCAATCTGCCAACCTTTTTCCCTCCTTCCTTTCTGGTAACCACAAATTTGATCTTTGATCTTAAAGTTAATTTTTGTTTTCTTTATTTCATCTATTTTTTTCTTTTTTGGTTTCTCTATATACCACATATGCATGAAATCATATCTCTTTTTCCATGTCTTTTTCCACCAGACATATCACTAAGCATACTACTTTAGGTCCATTCATGTTGCAACTGGCAAGAATTCATCTGTTTTTTTTCATAGTCAAATAGAATTTCATTGTATAAGTACATTACATTTTCTTTGTCCTCTGTCAAGGGGCATTTAGAGTGTTTCCAGCTTCCAACTGTTTTATATAATGTTACAGTGAACACAGACAGGGGTGCACACATCTCTTCAAGTTAGTGTTTTTGTATTCTTCAGGTAGATACACACAAGTGGAATTATTGGACTGTACAAAATTTTATTTTTTATTTACTGAGGAATCTCCATGCTGTTTTCTCTAATGGCTGTACCAATTTGTATTCTAGCAACACTATTTTAAAAATCATTGTAACATCACTATACAGACTATTTGGGGGTGGGGAGGACTGGGGACGGCAAAGGATGCTGTAGCTAAGCCAAAGTCCTCCTGAAACAGAATCTGCATTTTGATATAATTCCCCGAAAGTCTCTTTGCACATTCAAGTTTCAGAAGTACTATCCCATGTAGTCCTTGTGGAACATTCCCCACCCAGTCCGCCAGATTCTCTTTGACCTTGAGAACATTAACTCGACCTTCCTTTTCGTCACTTCCCATTCTCCAAGAACAAATAAAAACAAAAAATTAAGTGGAGGGGGGGAGTTCAATACAGTAGAACCTAGAAGAATATCCTATGACTATAACATAACACATTAATTTTTTTCTTTTGTTAAAACTGTTACTAGAAGGCATTTTAAAAACAGTTCTAAAAAGTAAATTTCAAAAATGTTTGAAGAAAAAGGAGTTCTAAAGATAAATTCAGTTGGCAGTTTGTCTGCTATGGTTGTAGGCAATGGGGGCTGTCTCATTCTTTTATTAACACACCTGTTGTCAAGCTTTCAGAATGACTGATAAAAGGAAAAGCAGTGCTCTAGTGATAGTAGTAATCCAATTTTATAAGGCAACAAGCAGGACCTATGGCTGAAAGAGAAGAACCTTTGATTTTGTGGATTAAGAATCAAACTGAGTCCTGAATGCCTTTGCATTTGGCCACCATTCAACCAAAGCTTTTAGGCCCTTGACATCGTGAAGTAACAACACAGTAAGGATCAAAGGATGGAAAATTCTCCACATGTAAGCTTAGCTCAGGCTCTGCCAATACAGGTATTCTCTGCATAACATCTGCCAGCACAGGGAAGCTGCTAAACTGGTGAGCCAGAGGCTCAAGGCAGCAAAAGCAGACATTCTGATTCCAATCAGAGAGGACAGGACTGTCAGGTCCAAGGCCATGCTTGCAAAAGAGCATTTTTTTTAGATTTATTTATTTATTACATCATTTGTTAGTTTGTATACAATATTTCAATTCTCCCCTCAAGTGTAATCCCTGTAGATGTCCCACCACCATATCAAATGTGAACCATCACCTTAGTCCCTTGTGTTCTTCCCTCCTCTGGTTTGACCCCTCTGTCTTCTCTTCCCTTGCTGTATGCCTCAGATTTCTGGTCAGCTTGCAAGTGCAAAAGTGCATTTTTGATGAGAAACCCAGAATCACAAAACAAACAGCCCTGGATCAACTCTTCAGAAATTCATCCAACCTGGTCGAGGTCTCTCCCACAAGAGCAGTCCTAGAAATACTTTACAAAATCTGCCTGAGAATACCCTCTTGAATCTTCTAAGCCTGAAAAGAATTTGCTACTTACAGAGAAGGTCCTGATTTTATTTCAGTATAAATATGTGAAGAATAAGTGGATTCTTGTATTTCCAATAGATTGAGTGATCTATCATGTTTACACATAATTTCACACAAGTAGTGAAAATACCATTGTAATAGAAAATAAAGAACTAGGATGGTGACCCTCTTCATATTCCAACACAGTTCCTGAGCAATTTGAAAGCCATCTTTTGAATGTCCATGATGTTGTCAATAATAAAAGTAGTTAATTTCCATTTATTAAGCAATTACTCTCTGCCACAGGCTGTTCTTACAAAGTTTTCTGTAAAAATGGACTTAATACTGATCTTATAGAAGTTGAAATTGATGGACAGAGGTTAACGTCAAATTCAGTGATACACACTGGTAAAGATGAACCTGACCATTATGTTGGTATCTTTCTATCCTAAGTTCCATCCAGCAATTCACATTGGCTCCATTTAGTGACCCTTCTTATTGTATCAATTTCCTCATCTGTAAAGCAAAGTCCTTAGCTAGCTGGTTTCCCATGTCCTTTTGTTTTATCCTCTCTGCCCCTTTATTAGTCAACTTAGATATAGTCTAAGTGCAATTGTGATGGACAATTTTAAGTGTTTACTTGGCTAGGATATGGTGTTCAGTTGTTGGTCAAAACTAATCTAGATGATGCTATAGAGATATTTTTCAGATGTTATTAGCATTGGCAGTCAAGTTAATTTAAGTAAAGAAGATTTCCCTCGATAATATGAGGGGGTCCAACTCAATCAAGACCTTAAGAGCAAAAGCTGAGTTTTAGCAGAGAAAAAAGTAATTTCGCCTCGAGACTATAACATAGAGACCCTGCTAGGGTTTCCAGTATACCAGAATCTCCTACAAATTTCAAACCTGCCAACCCCCACAGTCTTTCAAGCCAGTTCATAGACAAAAGCTTTAAAAGTAACTAAAAATAAATATGCAGAAGAGTGACATCAACATCAGCAATATGGTAAAATAAATCTGTTGGCAGTTTGATCTTGGACTTCCCATCCTTCAAAACTGTGAGAAATAAATTCTATAGTATTCTGTTATAGCAGCCAGAATAGACTAAGATAAAGGACAAATGAACTACGAGATATACAGAGAATAATTAACAAAATGGCAGGATAAGTCCTTATGTATCAATAGTTTTTTAATGTAAATGGCTTAAACTTGCCAACCAAAAGACATAGAGTAACAGAATGGATTAAAAAATAAAAACTAAAATTTAATTATTTGCTGTCTACAAGAGACTCTAGATTTAAGGACACACCTAGGTTGAAAATCAGAGAATGGAAAAATATATTCCATGCAAATGGCAATCAAAAGCAATCAAAGGTGGCCATACTATATTGGACGGAAGGAGCTAAGTTAAAACCTGTCAAACGAGACAAAGACATTATAAGATGATGAAAGGGTCAGTTCACAGGAATATATAATAATTGAACATACACTTCATATCAGATTACCTAAACACATATAGTAAACAGAACTGAAGAGAGAAATAGGTACAAAAAAGTAATGATAAGTCAATACCCGTCTTTCAATAATGAGTAGAATATCAGGCAGAAAATCAGTAAGGAAACAGAGGACTGGAACAGCACTAAAGATTGAATAGACCTAACACATACAAACAGAACATGGGTATAAAATGTCAGTCATGCAAGAAGAAAAATGTATAGTGAACTACTATACAATATTCTGCTTATAGTTATCAATACTGTAATATACACTTAAAATTTTGTTACAAGGTTAAGTATTATGTGCTTTTTAAAAAAAGATTTATTTATTTATGCATACGACAGCTGGGGTGTAGGCCAGAGGTGTGTGTTGCAGGGATGGGAGGAGAGGATTCACCAGAGACAGAGTGGGAAGCAGAACATGCAGATCAAATGAAGTACACTGCTGAGGGGAGCAGCAGGCGAGACAGGAGAGATCTGCTGTGCCATGTGGGAAGCTCCCTGGCCGGCATCAAACTCGTGCTGCAGTGGCTGAGGATAGCTTCATAGGCTGAGACTTAACCCCTTGTGCCATGAGGGAGATCCAGATATTATGTGATTTTCATCACATTTTTTTGGAGTACATTTGTTCAAATTGAAAGTAAAACAAAATTAGTGAAAGAAATTGTAAGAAGTATAACTTTTACTTGTAGACCAATGGCCAGTCACAATCAAAAACCAACTTTGGCTTTGTTTTTCAAAGTATATTCTGAAAATTTCCATGGTAGTTCCCTTTATTATCCTTGGAAAATTTTTCTTTCAAGTTATCCTAACTCTATGATGAGAAAGGCTTTTGTTACATGTCCTAAGTTTAAATGTTTTCTTTGATACTTGTCCATGCCCCTTAGGATTATCTGTGTTCCTTTTCTTCCCTTACTATCATTTTTTTTAAGTGACTGGGAGACTTTATCAGGTTCTAAACTACTAAAATTCCCTTGATTTATGATCCTTAAACTTCATTATGAAATAACCAATTCCATCAGCACAGGAGCTATCTCATCAGATTTTATCCTCTTGGCTATACTTTTCACTTTGTTACCTAGCCTTTGCTTTTCAGAATGCCTAAAAATAGGTCCAATTTTACCTGTGCTATATACATGTGACCACTCTTTGTATTTAAATTAATTAAGGTTATATAAAATTGAAAATTCATTTTCTAGTCTCACTAGCTACATCTCAACTGCTCAATAACACCTGTGACTGTTGCAGAAGCAGAATGTTTTTATCACTGCAGAAAGTTCTATTGGGTAGTGCTGTTTTACAAAAGATCCTCCCCTCATCCTCCAAAGCCACAGCCCTAATTGGAACATTAACAGAATACTTAGCCTCCAGACAAATTTCACTTGTCTCATCTGAAAAGCGAGAATAACATTTTCCTGGCTCAAGAAGGAGGACTGCCCAGATTATCTTTGAGGTTCCTTTCCAGTATGATAACCTCATTTCTGTGAATCTGCTAAAACTTGACCCTAGTCAGGAAGATAACTCCATTAAAATAATGTTTCTGTGGAAAAAAATCAAATTTGAATTACATCATCTCAACTTTGCCCAGAATATAATCTACTTAAATGTAAGCACTGCATTCCAACTTCACACACTCCTTATTGGATCCAATATGGCAGGTGGTACTTAAACAGTATTTTTCACACCCCAAGCAGCCTTGAAAGCACTGTGATAAGAGAACCAGCCTTTCTAAGAAGGGTCACAGCATCCGTATAAGAAGACATCTGGGAAGCAGAAAATTCATTTAAAAATGCAAACTCCATAGTCCTGTAAGTAATTAATTGGGGAACATAAGTTGTATTTGAACTAAAACAGAACCTTTGATTATACTTAATGTCTGCTAGATGATTAATGTATAAAGTGTTTGCTGTTTACTAAACAAGGGATTTGTCTTTTCTTTACCATCTGAAAAATCTTGTTTAAAACACTTAGTTTCAGAGATGTGATCATTTCTTTGGCACTTACTGGACTGTTAAATTGAATTCATGCTGTCCTTCCACGTTTCCCAGCCTACTCAGGAAGTATGAAAATGGGAACTGATGAGCACGGCCTAGACATGCTTCCACATCTACTGTGTTAATGTTTATTAATGCAAGTGAGCCCTGCACACAGATCCACCACCTGGACCAAGATAAATGGTGAATGGAATACTTTGCTGCTTGGGCAACTTCTTTCCACAGCTAAAACAGAAGTTTCCTAACTTGGATATTATTCACTTTTATTGAAAACCTAATTGAGATCATCATTTTCTATCAGAAGCCGTATAAAAATATGTTTGAATGACAAAAATTCTCAGTACAAGATAAAATAGGAAAGGTTATCAAACTACCTCCCCCCACTGCCACCCCAACAAGAAGCCATCTTTGCTGTAGGTTTTCCTGATTAGAGAAAATAAATTAGGGGAGGGTTAGGTGATTTTCTCCATCCTCTCACTATAACCTCCTGGGTCTTCTATTGTGCCAACTCAACTTTGTTGTGTTGGCATCTTGCCTCATGAGGAACCAGAAGTTTGTAAGCAGATGCAGGAACTTGGAACTCGTCAACCCCCAGAAGATAAAAGCAAAATTGTATGAATGCATGCATTTTTTTCATAGAGAAGGTTAATAGCTTTCATGAGATTTTGAAATAAGTCCATGATCCAAAGGAGATTAAAAAGTTCCAATTTCAATGGACTTGGAATGCAATCAAGTCACCAATGAAGTTACGGCAGCTGCCACTGCTGAGAACCAATGACTGAGCACAACGCAGAGTTCTATAAAATGAAGCAGAACTTAGATACTTAAACCAAGAACTCTTCCCTCATCCCTAATTTGTAATAGTGGAGATGATGTGATCAATAAACATGGATGATGAACTTTTAAGTCCCGAGAGTTTAACTGGTGATATGCCAGAATGATGATTGTCATGCACCCCCCACTATTTGTTATGCATGGACACATCAAACAATCAATATGTTTTCCCGCTTTAATCTCAATAATCCTTCTAAGTGGAATGATTTACCCCATCATGAGATGAGAAAAATGAGACTCCAGTTGGCTAAACAGTGTGTTCCAGAGACCAGTATTAGAGCCCAGATCACTCTGATTCAAAAAATTGTTCAGCAAAGAGTGTCCTTCCAGACTCCAGGCCCTGGAACATCAATTATCCAATCATCCCACCTAAAGCTGAAAATGTGGCATATCTCATGATTCTCCAGGCAGGGCAAAGTAAGGCTAATTTTAAAAGTCTAACAAGAAAGGATTAAGGTAATTCCCGTTAGACAGTCAACACAAGTGGCTCTCATTAGCAACAATGACAAACCAGCTTGTAGAGTCACAAAGGAGGCAGCCTCGGCTTTCTTTTGTGATTCACAGTTGGGTTGCCCCTTTAAGAAGCTTAGCCCACATAGTCACATTCACAGATCCTCTAAATCAAAACCTTTTTTAAAAACACCCAAGAGTGATCCCTAACTACCAAGGAGTAAGACATATACTCTCAGGAAAGAACATTGAAGAGGTTTATCTGAATGCCAGTGAGTTTCAGCTATTCAAGAGAAAGCCTTCTAGAGAAGTGATTTTATGCAATTTGTGAATTTTATTCAATTCCAGCAAACTTTTATTGACACATGCTGTATATAGGAATTGTGCAAAATGCTGCAGAAGAGGCAAAGATGGATAGAATGAGATTTTTGTCCACTGGAGATTCACAGTTCGTTGGGAAAGACAGATACACACCCAATATGTGTAGTCTGGCAGATAGTAGTAAGTTGTAAAATTGATTTCTAGCCACAGTGCAAGAGGAAAGCAGGTCAGAAAAAGAGTGATTGTAATGGGTGGGTGGGGCAGAGACAAGTCTGGGAAGAGTTTGTGGAGAATGTGCACTCTCTGGAGAAGTAAAGGCAAGAAAGACAGTGACGGGGACTAATATGCCCAAAGCATAGAAGCAGAAGAAAATGTGTTTCTGTCCGGAAAACATAATTGCCTGGGATTCAAGAATATAAAGGACAAGAATAAAAAGGGTAATAAGCCTGGGAAGGCAGTTGGAAGTAAAGTGTGCATTGCTGTCAATGTGAGTCCTACCCTGTAGACCCTTGTTACTCGAAGTGTGGTCAAAGGATGCGCAGTGTCAGAAGCAACTGGAAACTTGTCAGATGCGAAGAAGTCCAAGTCCTACTCTAGAATAACTGCATCAAAATCTGCATTTTTATAAGATCTGCAGGTGATTTATATGCACACTAAATTTAAAAAATGTTGCTGAGGATAATGGGGAACCATTGAAAATTTCTACAAAATCAATGAAGATTTCTAGCTGTGCTTGGAAAATGCAACTTTTTTTTAAACAAAGCACTTGTCACAATCCATTGGAGTCCCTCCACGCTTGCTGCCACTCCATACCCCATCTTTTCTACTTCTGGTAATTTCAGTTCTGTTGTCAGTGTCCACTGGTTTATTTCTGTTGTTGTTGTTGTCTTATCCATTCATCTGTTTGGTTTCTTTAAGTTGCACAAAAAAGTGAAACCATCCAATATTTGTTGTTATCTTTCTGACTTATTTTGTTTCACATAATCCCCTTGAGTTCCTTCCATTTTGCTACAAATCGCAAAATTTCATCTTTTTTTTAAATAATTGAATAGAATTCCATTGTGATATACATATATATATATATGTATATACATATATAATACATCTTTATCTATCAATGGGCAGTTAGGTTGTTTCCGTATGTTAGCAATTATAAATAACACTTCAGTAAACATTTTGGTCCACATATCTCTATGAGTTAATGATTTTGTGCCATCAGGTAAAAATCCAGATGTGGGGTTGCTGAATCATGTGGTAGCTCTATTCTTAATTTTTCAGGAAACTCCATACTGTTTTCCAAAATAGTTGCACCAATTTGCATTCCTATCAACAGTATATGAAGTTTTCTTTTTCTACATACCTTTGCCAACATTTTTTGTTACTAGTCTTTTTTATGTAAACCATTCTCACAGGTGTGATACATCTATTGTGGTTTGGTTTGCAATAATAAGTGATGATGAGCAGTTTCTTCATATGCCTGCTAACCATCTGTATGTCTTGTTAAGGAAAATGTTCTACTCAGCTCTTCTGCCTATTTTTTAATTGGTACTTTGGTTTTGTTGAGTTTTATGAATTCTTTATGTGTCTTAGATATCATTCTCACTGGATGTATGATGTACAAATATCTTTCCCCATTTAGTCAGCTGTCTTTTGTTCTGCTGATATTTTCTTTCATTATGCAGAAGCTTTTATATTTGACGTCATTCTAGTTGTTTGTTTTTGCTGTCACTTCTCTTGCCATCAAGGTATAGTCCCTAAATACATCTCTAACATGATATCATGGGACATATCACTTATGTTTTCTCCTATCTATTTTTTGATTTCAGGACTTACATCCAATTATTTAATTCATTTTATATTCATTGTTATGTATATTCATTTCATTCTTTTGAATGTGGTGGTCCAGTTTTTCCAAGCACCATTTGTTAAAGAGATTTTCCTTTTTCCATGTAACAGGTTAAGTGTTAATATGTATGTGAGTTATTTTCTGGACTCTTGATTCCATTCCATTGAGCTGTGTATCTATTTTTTTCAGTACCACACTGTTTTAATCACTGTCATTTTGTAATATAGTTTAAATCAGGTAACACAATTGTGGGGTTAAATGAATTTGGTTAGGTTTTTATACCATCAGCATCCATGGCTATCACATGCAGCCTTAATCTTGTTAATGTAGAGGATGTATGGGTGTGGGGCAGGTCTCCTGACTATGGACACCTGAGCATGGGTGTGCACGTTTGGACACAAGTGTGCATGCCTGAGCCTAAAGGTCAGGGATTTAAGGGCAGCATCACTCAGAGATGACTACGGCAGCATAGCTATGAGAGGACAGGGCAATGTCTACAAGAGAAAGAGACCATGAAAGAACACCAGAGAAACCCAGAGGGAAGAACTTATAGAGACTGGGGGGTAGGGGTTGATGTGGGAGGTGAAAGGGTGGGAGTTGAGGAGGTAGGGTGGGCTCAAGTTGCTGTCTCCCTGCTGGCTTGTTCCCCTGCTTACCATTAAAACCTGTGAAAATGAGTTCAAGGGCTCCAAAACTCTCCTTCAAATTGCTAGAACTTATGGTGAACATACTTGGCCCAAGATGGTTGTGAAACAATGATGCTTCTGTGTTTCTTCTTTTTTCTCAATATCGCTTTAGCTATTCAGGATCTGTTGTGGTTCCATATAAATTTTACTCATTTTTGTTCTAGTTTCTTTAAAAATATCATTGGACTTTTGAGAGGAATTGCATTGAATCTTATACTGCTCTTGTTAAGATGACCATTTTGGCAATATTAATTTTCCTCATCCATGACCATAGAATAACTTTCCATCTCTTTGTGTCTTGTGCTGTATCTTTTTAATAGTGTCATGCATTTTTTCTTGTGAAGGTCTTTCACTTCCTTTGTTAAATGACTCCTAGTTACTTTTTTTTTTTCTTGGTACAATTATAGGGGGTTTTTTGTATGTTAATTTTGTAGCCTTGCCACATTATTGTATTCATTTATTGGTTCTAGTAAGGGGAAAGGCAACTTTGTGACACAGTATGGATGGCACATATAATGGACATTAAATGATAAATTACTCAATGATGACATTCTTCATAAAAATGTGAACAGCTATCTTCTGTTGAATGACTACTAAAATGATACCCCTGTAGTCACAGCTCCATCAAATTTGTCTTTGAGGTAACTTATATATTAATTTTTTAATGTCATATATTTATAGGATATGAAGAACAAGAGAAACCCAGTTGTGACCCAAAAAAATCAAAATATTTTTCACTTTAACACCCTCTCTAGAATGCTGTTTGATTTTAAATGGTTCAAGTTTCTTAATACTATCTGAAATCTGATAGCCAAGGGCCTTGTGATAAGATTAATTAGGCAGGTGTAGTGCTCTAATTCTAAAATAGTCCATAGCAACTCTTACATCCTCCTCCATTCCCCAAGCACCCATTTTGAGATAGCCAGGATGATTGTCTCATTTCCTTCCCAGACAGCTGTGGAGTGTTTTTAATTCATTGTTAGACAGCTGCAGCATTTCTCCTTAGAAAAGTGTACATCTTGTCAAGGATGCAGTTATTCTCAAATTTTTTTGTTTAGTTTTTTTTTTTAATAGTGCTGTACCCACCAGATGTAGAAATAGTCCATCTTCAGAAACTTTAAGGAAGGCTCTAACATTCCTCTAACATGAGCAGCTAACATCACTGCTTGGAGGTCAGCATTGCAAATACCCTCCCTTGGTGGCTCATAATCTCCACTGCTTCAGCAAATAGTCCAACCCACTCTGGTTGGAAAATCATCTGGACTCCTGAAAATAGCTCCTTACTAGCTAAGTAAACTTTAACCCTCTCCTATAAGCAGATAAGAAAACATTATGCATCTTGAATGTGAGGGGTAGCCAATTTTAATCCTCTATTATCTCCTCCTTCTACATCCACAAAACAGGCCTGCTATCATCTGATCTTTACTCTAAACTATGGAGAGGAGAGGAAGAGCTAAAAGAAGATAAAATCTCATGCATGTGCATGAAGTTGTGTGGGAGGGAGACAGAGATGGAACCATAAAAATTGAAAATTACCTCAGATGACAGTGAGGGAGTCAGGACTTGGAGGACTATGAGACAGATGATTGGAGTGAGTAGGTATGTCCGGTGAGGTACAGAGGTTACAATACTTAGAGTACCTGGGAAATGTTTGAAATTAGGGTAAGGGCAGTTCATTATTAGGCCATGTTCTATATTTTAGATATTACAAATAGCAAACTGCACAAATAAGAAAGAAGAGTCCCTGCTCTTAAATGACTTCTACTTTCATAATAACCTCTTATTTGGTACTATTTTAATTTTTTGAAGCACCTTAGAGTTGGCAAAACAGATCCAGAGGCAATTAAAGTCCCTATAGTTGCTTCAGTGAAATTGGTGTTTAATAGCTATTTGGGGAGTTTCTCCAAATAAAAATTCCATTTTTTTCCTCATTTCTATTTCAGAATATCGAGTAATCATTAAATTTTGTTTGACAAATAATGCTACAAATAAAACCACCTCCTAACTTCATAAAATCAGTCACAGACTCTTTCTCTGAGGCAAAGAAGAAACAGTCTTTGGTCACTGACACAGGTTTTTTGTTTTGTTTTGTTTTGTTTTAAGATTTATTTCTTTTTGCATACAGGCTGGGGTACAGGCCAGAGGCGTGGGGTGGCGAGACACAGTTTTAAAGTCCATGGAAACCAGGCAGCACCGATCAACTGGCCCGATGCAGTCAACAAACCTCTTTGAATACCTTGGACTGCAGGTTTCCCCTCCCCTCAAAGTAGGGCTTTCTTATGAAATGTTTGTAAGCACCCCCCCAAAAAAAGGGCATAAATGGAGAAGCAATTATCAATAATTTTATGAAAAAAATTTTGTGTTCCCAAACCCAAAAATAAGCAACCAAATCATACCAAATAATACACATCTATAACAAATCTCAAATAACACTAATATGTACTAAAAACAAGAATGATATGATAAACACATTGCATGCATAAAGTAGAAATGTGTGTTCAGTGTATCAGAATCAGAAAAATAAGAAGATAACTGGAAATCTGAGAGTCAATGATGATGGTGAGTTTAGGATAAACTGCTGGAGACTGGTGTGGTGGGAGGTACAGGAGGTTCAGGTGTAGGAGACAGGGAAGAGTGTCGTTTATTAATATCTCATGGCCTTTTGAATTCAACAGGGCAGGCAGATCTCTAACTTCTGCACCTTTTTCAATGACTGTAGCTTAATGTTTAAGGGAGGAGTTCATGCTCTGCTATGGCTGATATGGGTGATAGGAAAGGCTTGAAATAAAACAGTATGCTTGACTGTTTAGCCTCATGCATTTTTCTACCATATAGTTTTTTTGTAGGCAGTCAAAACATCCCGCAAACTTCCCCTGAACCTATGTGCCCTTTCAAAATTAAAATCATACTTTTCTGCAATCGTTGCAGCACTGTCAATTCTAGTAAAAAAATCTCACACAAGTCGTTTACATTCAGTTCTTGAATAACTTCACTTCCAGCCTTTTGCTTTGTGTGTGGTTTCCATTATGTTGATTTTTATGCTAAGCATTATGGCCTTGCAAATTCTCTTAGGCTTTTCTGATACCTTTGGACACATCTTACTATGGATGCACCAAATAAATCAAGATAGAGCACAGTTGCTCACAGACATAGTTCATTGCTGTGCAGTTTGTTGCTGAATTGTTGAGTGTAGTTCCTAGGGAAGATGCTTGGTGGAGCCACTCTTGCTGCACAGGGTATATGCTGTCTCTGAAACAGCTGCTACAAAACATATGCTGACTGCTATTTTTGCTTTCAACCTTTGTCATGAAAGCAAAACTCGTCCTCAGATTTCTTTTGGTTAGTGAAAACAGCTTTGAATGTTGGTCTTCCATAAAAGTAAAGTGACATAATAAAAATTTTTGAAAAGGGATGAATAGCGAATACCTGAACTTACTACAGATCAGGTGCTTAGGTTGACAGAGGTTGCAAGAAGACAAATAAACCATAAGCCCTATCACACAAAGCTTACATATTTATAAGGGCCATAATTAAGGAAAGGGTAATTATATATAACAAGTATATCAACATAATGGGGTAGCTACCCACAGGGGTCTCAGGAAAAGTCCTGACCAATTGAGGGAAAAAAATCCTCCAACAGTTAGTTGTTCTTAGAAGTTAATTCTGGTGGGGGTTTTGTTAGACCTAAAGTTCAGGAAGGTTTACCAGCTCTGAGAGCTTCTTAAAGAATTTAAAGTAAAATGATCACGGATATGCACAAAATGAGTTATCTCACCACCATATGCCAGATTCAAGGCGGTTTAAATCTATGGTAAAGATCACACCTGGGCCAGCCTTTGAAAGACTTTGTGTACCAAGTATGTAGTAGGCAGTCAGTGGTTTGTCGAGTGGGAAAGGCTGGCCAGGAGTGTATTGTCATCAAGCAGCTTAGACTGAACAAGGATTCCAGAACTAGACTGCCTGGGTTTGAATCCTGGATCTCCCATTGACCTTAGGCTCAATCTCTCTGTGCCTGAGTTTCCTCTTCTGGGACATGGACATCATAATCACACCTTCTTCATGGGGTTGTGATATACTCACTGTACGCAGTCTTATAGATAGCACTGACTCTTAGTAAACTTGAAAGGATAATGTTAAATAAAAGTCAGTATCAAGAGTGCCCCCCTCTACCACTACCATTCAGTGTATATCAGAATGGGGCGGCTTACCATTACTTATTCGAGGTAATACCTGCTTTTTCTATGGGTGAGATGGGTTTTCTAGAGACCATGTGTCGGAAGCAGCCTCTCTCTACCAAAAAAGATCTAATTATTATATTCAAATAAAACAACTCTATAGGTCCCTTTTCCCCAGATATGGCATTGAATGGGGTACATTTTCTCAAGAGACTCTCCCCATGGTGGGGCTGTCATCTCCCCTCCTGTGTAAATCAAGAGATTCAGTGAAAAGTAAGAGACAGTTTCACAGAGATTCCAAGATCTGACAACAAATTAACATTAAATTCTAGTTATCATTTTATATTCCTTTAAATTCAACATTGAATTTAACTAGGTTGGTTCAATTATTTTTTTGTATTATCTCAGATTATAAAATTAATTTTCATAGGTTTTCTGTTTTTTCTATTGTTCTTCACAAAAGTTAGCAAGCAACCCTCCTTCTGTAGATCATTAAAAAAAATTACACTTAGGTGTACACATTACCGGACTGACAGGCTTTTACAAACTAATTTCAGCACCCTCTTATCAGAGGTCTATACTGAAGCAGCAGCCTCATGGAAAGTATTTATAAGCTGTACAGGGCAAGTAAATGCCAGGAAGCTAAAGTGACTGCCTCTAAGATTTTAGACAGACATTCCAAAACCTTAATAGTCATTTTCCTAAATTGTGGACAAAAAGAATGAAAGAAAGAAAAAGAAACAGAAAGGACAAAAGCATTTGTAGGAGGGCATTAGGACTGTATTACCCTACTTTGTCAGGCAGCCTAATGGTGTCCCACTGAGAGAGTCAGAAGCCCCAGCCCCTCCCAGCCTCATAGCAGATAAAAACTTCACTGGTTGGCACTGGAGCCCCTGACCTGCAAGTTAACACTCCTTGTTTTTCCAGACAGCATTCTCCCTAGTGTAGGCTGACAGTCATGTCAAACAGGGCTAGGACCTCAGCACCAGCCTCATTTTCAATTGTGAGTAAAATCAGGATTTGAAGCCAGGTCTCTGAAGATCAGGCGCGATGACATGAACTTGGTCCCCTAATAAATCACAGCGTTCAGGAGAGCGATATGGTGCTGCTGGCGAGATGAATTCCATTACACTCTCACTCGTCCCCTTTTGCCTTGGCAAAAAACTTTTAGAGAAGTTCAGAGTTTGCGAAACTCTATGTTTATCCTTTGTTTAAAAGTGTTTTGTTGTTGTTGTTGTTGTTCTTTTGGGAAATCATCTTACAGATGACCTCAGGAGGGAAATTATATTTTTTGTATTTATACTGAAGTCAGTGGGCTTCTCACAGAAGCAAAGTTTGGAGCAAAAACCTTATGTGAATGTAAGAATTCTGGGTAAGTAAGAACAAGATTACATGCATATCAAGCCATTATTGAAAAACTAAAAATTACATATCATTTTTGAAGTAGTTTTATCATTTCATATTTTCTATCTAGAAATGCTGAAAATAAATAATAATGCTTGAACATTGTGATTTACCTTCTGAATTCAGTTTCATTGGAGCAGGTGATACTTAAAAAGGCATCACTAGTAAATATCAAAACATCACAGAAATATTGCTATTTTACCTCTATGCTCCTCTTAGCAGTTTTTAAATGGACCAAATGGTATAAATTCCGCATTTAAACCTACAAAGTACAAA
Organism: Scalopus aquaticus; assembly: GCA_004024925.1. NCBI lineage: Eukaryota > Metazoa > Chordata > Mammalia > Eulipotyphla > Talpidae > Scalopus > Scalopus aquaticus. The sequence continues at coordinate 123,640 of PVIJ01001514.1, read as the reverse complement.
TATTTTTTCTGATTCTTACTGCAAAGATGCGCACTCACAAAGAAAAATCAATTTGTCAACCTTGCGTGTACATGACATTTTTCATTTCCCCACTTGCTGAGGAGAAATGCAGACAATGTGCAGAGCTGAATGAAGTGACATTTGGAGAATTGTGGATTTTTTTTTTATTTACCACCTTAGTCACATTTAAAATTTTTATTTCAAATATTACATGAGCAAGTCTTCCCAACACATTTGAAGCAAAACCAGTAAAACTCCTTGCAAGGAAGCAAAATTTTTACCTACTCAAATTACCCTTTTATGCTTGTTGTCAAAATAACTATAATGGCATCAAAGGCTGAATAAGTAGAAAACTCAGGCTCTTCAGGCAACATTTTACAAATTTATCCAAATTTTCACTTGCCTTAAATTCACTTAACACCAGACTGATGACTTCTGAGGACCTAGGCCACCCTTCAATTCATGATTGCGTTATTTCACCTGATGAGTAGTAGTAGTTGATTTATAGTTTCACATCATGAAGAATCAGGTTTACTTTTTTTTTTAAGATTTATTTATTTATGCATACAAGCCGGGGTACAGGCCAGAGGTGTGGGGCGGCGAGAGGGTTCACCAGAGTCAGAGTGGGGAGCAGAACAGGCAGATCGACGGAAATACACTGCTGAGCAGGTAAGGCAGAAGGGGTCTGCCGCGTCATGTGGGAATCTCCCTGGTCGTCGAACTCGTGTCGCTGCTGCCGACAGCTCCACAGCACAGCGCTTAACCTGAGTCACCAGGGAGACCCCAGGTTTACTTCTTAAAAGAGATAATTAGCCATCAAAATTATGTCTTCTATATTTGTAGTATTTTACTCATCATACCCTGCAATTTGAAAAAGTGGATTTTGTAGAAATAGACTGCCCTACTCTTTTGCAAACTGAGTAAAACAGTTTCATTACAATGGGTCAACCCATTGCTCAGATTCCTTCATGCAGGATGACAGCAAACACCCAACCCTACCTTGACATCACATGCTTTTTTCTCTGGGAAATGCAGATCTTGTTCAACACTAGGTCAATGGTCAATTTATCATCCAGGCGATGATTGTAATTTCATTTGTTTCTCACAAAAGCCCAGCAGGAGGCCTCATCTTAATGCCGTTCCCCAGCTGAAGACACTGTGACTCAGACAGACTCACAGGTGCTAAGTTCACTTAACTATCAGAAATTTGAATCTAAACTGTCTGCATCCAAATCCTCGATTCCAGTAACCAAGTCATCTTGCTGCCACAAGCAAAATATAATGGCCCAAATGTTAAATCTGATGTCAGATCCCACCTTTGCACACCTGTGGCACATTGGAAAAAATGCTTCATTGCAGTGAAGGGAGACTAGAGATGTACAAGTCCCATCAGATGTCTGTGAGGATTGGAAAGTGTGAGGAAAGCACTTAGCCATCTCCTTGTAGCCCAGCGTTGGAGTAGAGAGGGACTGTCCATGAGTGGCTGGTCCCAGAGTGAGTTAGGATACTCCAAGTTCAGTGAATTTCTCCAAAGCATTTATAGAATTAGAACGCAAAAGCCTCAGCCAGTTTTTCGGTCATCTGGGGCTTTTATAATCATAATTGCTGGAAATATCTTTTATTAAAATCTTACTACGGCCAGGTACTGGCATGAGCACTTGATAAACCCCATCCCCATTGAACCTCAGAATCATATAATGAATTAGAAAGTAAGCCTGTTTTATAGTTGATGAGGCAAGGGGTAGAAGTGACTATATGTTTAGCCAGTTAGTTCTGGACAAGAATGAGAATGTAAACCTTGTCAGACCCCAGAGCTTAAACTCTCAATGTAGTTCTATGAACTAGCCTTTGATTATCTCTGCAGTCGGATATGTAGTGACTTCTCTAAATTCAGCTGTTTTGTTGTTCTTTTTCTTTGTTGCATTCAATGGCTGGAATGCAAACATTTGTATTCAACTCCCAGAAAATCTGAGGACTGAGACCTTCCTGCCATCCAACAAAGGAAAATTAGATTATCGGTTGCCAACCACTTGGGTTCCAAAGGTGCTGAGAATACTGGGCCAGATACTCCGCAAGAATGAAAGGAAAGCAAGGTTTCAGGAGACTTGAAGTTCCCTGAAAGGAGGAGAAGAGATTCTCCTAGAATGGAAGTCAGAAGGGACAGACTTGGGAGGAATAGGTGAATGAGAAAAGAGTCATAAAGAACCTCACCCCTGCAGCAGCTCTCCTGCCCACCTGTGACTGTGCAGGTGTTTCTCTCACCAACCTTCTTCCTTTGCAAAGCATCAGGGGCAGCTCTGCTCCCAGACTGCCTCCTGGGTCTCTGCAGGTGTCTCTTTTAACAACCCCCATCCCTTTCAAGGGCAGCTTATATCTGTGCAAGCATACTTTTCTTCCGTGCCCTTTTTAAAGTAAACCTGCCCTTTTCAATGTGTGTGTGTGTGTGTGTGTGTGTGTGTGTGTGTGTGTGTATAGGACCTATATATACATATAGAACCTATTCCAAAGGGAGCAAATGCAAAAAGGAAATCTGAAGGGTATAGGCAAAAGACATTCAACAAAGTTGGCAGTGTTGACTCCAATGCCAGCCTTCCTTTGCTCAAACCCCAGTTCTACTACTGACTTGTTTTGTGACCTTTGACTAGTGACTTAACCTCATTCAACCATTACTTCAGTTTTCTCTTTTGTAAAATAGGGAATGATATTAGCATGTACCATACAGTGCTCTGGGGTTAAATGAAGTGATACCTTGTTAAGACATCAGAAGAGTTCCCAACTCAGAGGAAGTGCTTAGTTAAGTGTTGGCCCTTACTAGTGACACAATCTTTGAGAGCTCCTGAGTCGGGTGGAGCTATGTTGTCATATGCCTAAAGCATTATCTGTAAATCAAAACACCACCCACCTCACGGAATCATTGTGATGATTAAGTGAAATAACCAATGAAAAGCAGCTAGCACAGTGTGTGACACATAGTAGGTGACTAAATAATATTTATTTCCTTCCTTCTTTCCTTACACTAAAAACTGCACTTAGTAAACTCTGTTTACTCTGTTTAGGGACTAAAGATGTAAGGCTAAAATCTAATGAGAAGCAGGGAATTGGTTCTATCATTAGGCACTGCCGCCTATACCATATTTATTGATTTATTCCTTCTCCAAATGTTTGTTTTTCATAATGCAGATAGGTCAGAAAGAATGACTTCAGTAGAGGAATGAACTGAGGATAATAATGGCAGTGGTCATTAATCATCTCTAACTTCACGTATATTAAAAATTGGGTTCTGTTTCTTTAATAGAAGCATCTACGTTTTTCTCTTTCAGCCCCTAGAAAACGAAATCATAATTTATGCCTGTGTGTTAGGAGGAGATCTACTCTGCCGTAGTCATTAAATTCCTTTAAGTTCACACAACAGAAGGCGACATTCTGGAGGTCCTTTGTCATTGTTAAATGAGCACCTATGTAGTGTTGCCAAAAGTAAATGAGATAAAGGCACTTTGAGGAATAAAGGAGCATAAAAATTAATCAGATTAAGCATATTAGTAGATCGAGATCTGCAATTTGTTTACTCCATGCCCTGGGTGACAATATGATGAAGGTAACAAGGGAAACCAGCAGAAAGTGCCCTTGGTTTAAAGACCAATATACCAGAAACAAAAGCTTCCTTGAAGTACCATTTATGATTCTACACCTAACTCTCCACAGGACAGCTAATTTCTCACACCAATCAGTTCATTGCTAGAAATGCTGAGAAGGAAAAAAAATCCCTGCTGTACACTTTCCTGTCTTTCCCCAGATTCTAAATCTTCACACAAAAAATAATTTGCAAGCACAGACATCTCTGGGATTCAATGAATTTTCCCTCTCACCTCCCTTCATTCCTTCGATCCTGGAGGGATTCCTTCAATCTAGACAGGAAATGTGACCCCCCAGTGTAGTGTGTTTGTGTCTCACTTCAGGAAGATGAGTGTTTCTTGGTCTCTTTCAGTTGAACTCATACATTCCATCTTTGAGAAAGTTTTAAGCAGTCCTGATTTATTCAGTCTTTTATTTCCAGGACCGGTTTAGGAAGCAGCCCTCGGGGACATAAAGACAGTAAACTACTTGGCGGCATGCACTGTGCTCTGAATATAGGTCTTCAGAGAGCAGGATGTGCTATTGATATTTTCCTATTATGCCTTTTTAGGGGAGATTCCTGGCTACTAAATGGTAATATCAGTTCTGACCTAGCTTATATTTCAAACATGTATTTCAATGATCACATACTGATTGAGAGAGTGAGTATATAACCTTCAAATTAGTTCTGATTTTTCCCTTTGAGTATGAAATTGAAAGTATTCTTGAAGACATTAATAGAAAACATGGGGGCTGTTACATACAAGTGACTATAGGTAACTAGAGGCTACCTAAATCAGCCTAGGCATATAAAATGTATCATATTAACCAATAATAACAATCATTCACTTACTTCTCACTGAAAGAGGGTTTAAACCCAGGAAAGTCAGGGATGATTAAGGTAGAGGATCTTGAGTTATAAAATACACCAGAAAGCACAAACATGCTCAGAGCTGCCCCTAGCCAATCTGAAAAAAGTAGACACAGACTCCTGCCATCCCTGATCAGATGCATCCCTGGGGCCCAGACCCCACCCATGAGCTCAGCTGGGTGCTATATCTTTCACAATGGTCAGCTGCCATGTATCCAGGGCACATCCACAGTCGAGTGGAGGAGGGCATCAGTGATGCGTTGCTGCTTGGTACTGGGCACTGTCTTAGAGGAGAATCTGTAAAAAGGCGGCCTCTGCTTCATCCTGTGGTTATTCAAGTGGAAGTGAAAGGTTCTCCCAACCAAGGCAAAAAAATCAAGCATGAAATAATCACCATGTCCCTCTCCAACCCTTTCCCCTTGAATGCAGGGGATGGTTGCTGGGTTCCTTCCACATGTAGCAAACCAAACTCGACTCCACTGAGATGCTTTCAGATACTATCACTGATGTAGAAAGGTCTAGCACCCCAGAAATCCTGATGCATGAACAGTTCATGTAGAAATGACTAGTTTACAATCAAATAGAATTTAAGGATGGTTATATTCTTTAAATGCATAGGATACATTTTATCTTCTCAAATGAAAATTCCAACTCATTACCCTTTGTTAGCAAAACAAATGAAAAAGTCATAATCGGGAAAGAAATTAAAAGTCATCCAAATAATTTTTTCTGAATCATCTCTCTATCTGCTCCATTTCTTTCCCTCCCCCAACCCGTTTATCCTCTGTTGTTGCCAGCAAGTAAACATGAATGCTGAAGCAAGAACAAAAGGAAAATAGAAACATATATTTATGTAAACTTGTATTGATTCAACTAGGAAGAAACCCCACAGCTTTCAAGGTCTGAGTCACAAATCATTATGATCAGGAATGCTGATGTGTTAGGAATACACAAGTCCTTTCGCTTGTTATCATGGCTCAGGCCTGTTGCAGAGCTAGAGTTAAGCTGAAAAACATCAAATGTAGTTTTTAAGCCTACATTTATCAGGCAATATTTTAGGAAAGGGAGGACATGGTGGCCGTGAGTCTGGGCTTGTGTATTCAGCTCCACGCACGGTCATTGACAGATCCACATTTGGGAAAATCAGAAGGAGGTCGCTTCACCTTTCCAAACATGAGAAAACTCTGTTCTTCCCAAGATGACCCGAAATGTTCTAATTATTGGTTATTCCCTCTGGTTGGCGATGCAGCCAACAAGCACGTAGAGTTCAGTGAACCCGCAAGCACACAGCTGTTATCTTTGACTTGTGGCCAAAACAAAAATTGGAACAGAATTTACCCAGACAAGTGTAAAGGCTTCTGTTTAAAGCAGCTATTTTCTAAGCCAGATAAACAGCTTTGAAACGAAGAAGAAAATGAATCCTTTTCTAGAATGTCTGAATCAAAGTGAGGTCAAAGTCTTGAAGACAAGATGTGAACGTAGATTACCCACACAGGCAGTACGAGTCTCCTGAAGAATAAGGTACCCGCCCCTCCTCTGGCTGCCTGTAGCTCTTCCTTTTTCATCAACTTGCTTTATGTATTGAAAACAACTTTCTGCATTCAGGAAAGGTGGCTACATTTATTTACTTAGTTTGTGAGCTAAAGCATCAGAGAATAGCAAGCTGCTGTGCTGGAAGCATTTGTGGACTAGCTGCTGCCTAACCCAGTGGCCCCTTTGGCCAGTAGCATCAGAGATTCTTTCCTTGCAGTATGAGTGCAAAAGGAGACAAAGTAGTTTCACTTTGGGCTTGAGTCAGTGATTCTGCCCTTTGAATTTCTGCTAAGAAATGACATTAACAAATACCTTCCTTTTTATAGGAAGGAAAGGGACTGGTAAGAAATAGCTGGTAGGAGAAGCAGGGAAAAATCGCCCTCCCTGTTCCTTACACAAACACTGTGTGCCTGTGCTAATCTAGCAATCCATCTTACAATCACCAAACAGTACAGAGCAAGGAAGCAATTCGCGCTGCAATAGTGCTCCTCAGAGCTTTTCATAGCTTGATGCCTATTGCGGCTGCTTATATTCTACCAGCAGGTGGGTATAAAATAGCAGATTCCAAGCCCACAGAAGCGGTGTCCCAGGGTAGAAGAGGAGATGATTTTTTTTTTTCCAGTAGAGTGAATATGCATATCAATGTACCTGAATGGAGAGCTGGGGCCTGGTGAGCTGTCATCAGCAACAAATCTGTCTGTGCTTCCATCTCAAGTGGTCTATTTCAGCAATAATAAGGCTTATATAGTAAGGATTTCAAAAGCTTGCTTCTCTCTGGTCCAACGGGGTTAGACCACGGCTGCAGTGCCAACAACCCTAAGCCTACTATCAACTTTCATTCATTCCCAAATTCTCCCTGCACTCTTCACTTGCAGCAATAGTAAAATCACACGGCTTTGAAGGCCTTTTGGTGCCACATATCCAGGCATGGTAAAGACTACAAGGCACTGTGGCCTGTTCTAAAGTACTCTATCGTTAAAGCAGTCAGCTGCTTAATTGGCGTCGACTTCATACCCAGTGGGTAGGGATAGTTATCAGTAGCCCATTGAGCATATGGATGCGATGTTTCAAAACCATGAGCATCAAGCTTCTCCAAAAATAACAGGAAGTGACAGCTGAAGTCATGCTTAACAGAATTGGTTTTAAAATGTGAAATGGGTTTTAAAAGCAGTGCTGCCTTCTTATTGGGTGTGAATGTGGCTTAGTGTGAAATATCATGGGAAGGGAAATCCCTTTCAAAGCTAGGACTCTTCCTTTGTTCTCCATGTGTGACAATTGGATAGCTCAAGATCTTATTTGAAACAATCAGACATGTGGGAAGTAGATGGGTGGGTGGCCCAGACTGTGTACAGTGCTCTCAGAGTTTCAGCCAACTTCCTAAGCTGCCCATTGGGAACAAACCTTAACACAATTCCAGAACTGTTATTCATTGGAAATTTGTTTACCTAAAGGGAGCATCCATCATCTTCCCTCCCTCCCTTGGACCAAATATTTCTTGCTGCTGGTTGTCTGGCTATTAACCCTTCTTCCATCCAATTCACGACTTTCTTATAATCCTCCAACACTGGGGTCAGCAACTTTTAATTTTTAAAGACCAGTTAGAATAAAAGTTTGCGGGCTATATAGTCTCTATCATAACCACTTAACTCTGTCACTGTATCAGGAAGGCAACCACAGACAATATACAACCTCATGTGTGGCTGGGTTTCAATCAAACCTTATTTACAAAACTAGGTTGGAGGCCAGACTTAGCCCACAGTCAGGGTTTGCAAATCCCTTCTCCAAGGCACTGTATCTTGAACAATCCAACACTGAGGAATGCCATGAATTTTCAGTTCCTTTCTGGTATCTTGATAGCCTTCTTCATAGACTGTTAGAGCAAAATTAGGGCAAAGGCCTAACTCAATATGATTGATGTCCTTAAAAGATGAGACACCAGAGGTACATGTACAGAGAAAAGACCATGTAGAGAGGGAGCAAGACAGAAGTTATGCCCAAGCTAAATAGAAAGACTTCAGAAGAAATGAAACATGCCAACACCTAGATTTTGAACTTTTGGCTCTAAAAATGTGAGCAAATAAATTTCTTTTGCTTAAGCCACCTAATTTGTGATATTTTGTTATGGCAACCCAAGCAAACTAATATACTTGTGACTTCCATTGGCCAATGGGGCAGAGCACAGCAAAGACTTGGAAAAGTGTTGCTTGCTGTTTTTGAGGCCCCTGCCAGCCATCTTGTGAACAAGTCTGGGCTAATCTTCTGGACCGTAAGAAACACATGGCCCATTATCACATCACCGCAGCTGGCAAGTCCAACCGTAGAAGCAGCTGCCTATGCGACTGGCAACTGACCACAAATACATGAGAGAGTCCAACCGAGATCAGCAGAAGAACCACAGAGCTGAGATCAGTCCAAATAACTGACCCATGGAAAGTTGTTTTTAGCCTCTACATTTTGAGATCATTTCTTCTGTATAATACTAACTGCTATGCCTCCTATCCATGTCCCAGATCGTCTCCATTCCAAAACTCAGAACTTTCTCTTTGTCTCTTGCTTACTTGGGCCTTTTCAAAGCTGACCTCCATTTTTCAAGTCTTTCCTACCCCTCACATCATCCAACATTTCAGTCCAGCACTTCATCCACTCAGGACACACACAGCTCTTTATTACATGCGTATATTCATTTTTTATTGTTGTGATAGCAGTTTGCCAAAAATGTAGCAACTTAGAACACATTTACTATCTCATAGTTCTGTAGGTCTTATGTTTGACATGTGTCTCCACATTAAAATCAAGCTGTCAGCAGGGTTTTCTTTATTGGAGCTTCTATGGGAGAATCTGTTTCCTTGCTTATTCAGATCGTTGGCAGAACTTCTTGCTGCTGTAGGACTGGCATCCATGTTTTCTTGCTGGCTGTCAGTCACTGGCCATTGCCAGCTTCTAGAGGCCACCCCATGTCTTGGTTTGTGATTTCCTTTCTCCATCTTCAAAGCCAACAAAAGTGAGTCAAATCTATTTTGTTCTTAGCCTCTCTTTTGCATCTTCATCCATCACATATCTATGAAGCCAATACCTGATTGGGCCACCCCAATAATCCAGGATAATCTTCCCAACTCAAGGCCCATAGCCCTTATCACATCTGCAAAGTCCCTTTTTCCATATAACATAGCATATTCATAGGTTGGGGATTAGGAGGTAGATTTCCTGAAGTGGGAAATGTCATTATTCTGCTTACCACAGTCGGTAACTTGTGGCAATGAAATCAGACTGTGGTTCTTAATTCTTAGTTGCCAGGAGAATTTTTAAGGGCTAACTGAACACTGTCAATGTGGCCAAATCCCCACCATGACCACCATCTCAGTCACTGGAATTGCTACTCTTACTTACTGTAAAGTAGTCTTTACCTACATCTATATACCACTGCATATACACAATTCTCTCCCATACTTAGATGTAAATTGGTGTACGTAGACCATGATTTCCCAAATATGAGCCTTACTAGAATGCTGTCTAAAATCCTTTATGCCGTTGTCTTGGATAACTGAACTCGCAAGCAGTTGGTTTTCTCTCCCATCTGCTTCAAGAGCTAAGATGCTGCTAAACTTTCATCTAAGATTGTATATAGGATAAATGCTCGTGTTCCAAACAATATCATGATTTCCTACACCTGTTTTCTTAGAATTCTTCAAACCAGTTTATTACAGCCTATTGAAGGTACCAGGGCCAGTTCTATATCAGTTAGGATGACTTCAGCTGCAAGTAAAAGAAAACCCTGATTTAACCTGGCATACACAATATGAAAAATTACCTTCACATTACAAGAAGCACAGACACAGATCACACGTCGGGGTTAGTTAATTCCTGTGGCTCAGAAAAAATAATCAAGGTCTAAATTTCATTCACTCTCTCTCTCCACCCTGCCACCTTGGTGTCACGAAAGCTGATAGTAAGGCATCTATTGTTCTTTCTGGCATCACTTCCAATTATAACAACATTCAGAGGAAGAAGACTTTGTCTCTCCCTGTGGCTCTGTCTTTGTTGTGAGGAAATGTTTTCCTACAAAAGCCCAAGTAGACTTACCCTCTGGTTTGACAGAATTGACCTAATGTTTTCTTTTTAAAGATTTATTTATTTATGCATACAAGCTGGGTACAGGCTAGAGGCGTGGGGTGGTGAGAGGGTTCACCAGAGACAGAGTGGGGAGCAGCACAGGTAGATCAACGGAAATACACTGCTGAGGGGAGAAGCAGGCGAGGCAGGAGAGGTCTGCCGCACCATGTGGGAATTTCCCCGGCAGGGCGTCGAACTGGAATCACCGCTGCCAACAACGCTTAACTGCTGTGCCACCAGGGAGGCCCAGAATTGACCTAATGTTAAAGCAAGACAAGGGGAAGAGAACATGTCTCTTCATCAAGCCCCTCCCTTGATCATCCTCTCAAAAATCAACTTCTGTCCACATTGTCTTCCAACCTTTCCTTCTTGTGCTTCAAGACCTTGTTTTTCCTCCTTATTGCTGTATATTTTGCTTTGTTATTTATACATTTTCTTTCCCTGCACACTGTAATATCTACTAAAATGTGTTATGGATTTGTGGCTTTTGTATTCATCTAAGATTCCCATAGTAAGATTCAATCATTATTTGTTAAGTAACTGAACAAGTGATAGCCCTTGAACCAATTGAGCCCTTGGAGCTAGAGGTAAGAGCCACTCCCCTCCACAGCTGCACTTGGGAGGGCAGTTTTCTGCACAAAACTGAGTTCAGGTTAAGAGTAGAGGGAAATGAATGCTAATGAGGTCACCAACATCCTCACTGTTAACCTCGTTTCTCCATCATCACTTCACCAGTGCTGTCCTGGGGTACCTTTGAAAAGACAGAGACTTGATCGTGTATAATCTTAGAGGAGGTAATTTCAGGTAATCTTCCAAGGAGTCTTGGTTCAAGGACAAGACTCTTAAAAACTTCTCTTCACAGATCCATTTATCCTGTCACCTACCATCTTTTGAAGTAAAGGAAGAGTTACTGATGCTGTGAGGTCCAGTGGCTTTATGTAATCCTTTGCTATTCCAATATTTGTACTACTTTATGTAATTTACCTTTATAATTCTGAGGAAACACTGAACCTAAAGCTGACATAATAATGAGAAGGGGGTTTGTCAGAAATAATGAGGATAATCCAAAGCAGATTGCTGAAGCAATAAAAGGATCTAAGGAAAGTCATTAGTTTGCTATCTAGCTATTCAAACAACCCCTATTCAAACCACTTTAGGGGAACATAAGCAGAGACTGGAGAAAGGCAGCAGGTGATCCTATTTCTCATCATTAACTTCACACTTCTGTGGCATAACTCACAATATTCTGCATCAGTTTATACATGCAGCATTCTTGAGAGGCCCAAGGTAGAGAAAACCAAGTCTCTTTCTGGGTGTCTCTCCCTCAGAGAGGAGCTAAAATATTCACTACAGAGAGCACGTTGACACTGAGCAGGCACCCATTTATGCCAGTCTTATGAACACTTATGGCCTCCCTGCTGGTGCAAAGGGTTAAGTCTCAGCACTATGAAGCTATCCCCAGCCCCTGTAGCACAAGTTCAATCCCTGGCCAGGAAGCTTCGCACATGGCATAGCAGACCTCTCCTGCCTCACCCGCTGCTCCCCTCCGCAGTGTATTTCAGTCAATCTGCCTGTTCTGCTCCCCACTCTGTCTCTGGTGAATCCTCTCACCCGACCCCACCCCACACCTTTGGCCTACACCCCAGCTCTTGTATGCATAAATAAAATAAATCTTAAAAAAAAAAAAAAGAAAAGAGTTCCTTCAGGATTCCCACGTCCTTAATTAATCACCACTTCTTTTATGAACTCTTCCTTAGATCACTAGATAATCTATGTTCATGTTCTACTTCCCCTACTCCATCCCAGGAATCAACTGCTTCATTATAAAGTACTGGTTCCGGGCCTCCCCGGTGGCGCAGTGGTTAAGCGCTGCGCTGTGGAGCTGTCGGCAGCAGTGATGTGAGTTCGACGCTCGGCCAGGGAGAATCCCACATGGTGCGGCAGACCTCTCCTGCCTCGCCCGCTGCTCCCCTCAGCAGTGTAGTTCTGATCTGCCTGTTCTGCTACCCGCTCTGTCTCTGGTGAACCCTCTTGCCGCCCCACACCTCTGGCCTGTACCCCAGCTTGTATGTATAAATAAAAAAATAAATCTTTAAAAAAATAAAATAAAATAAAGTACTGGTTCCTCATATTGGAGAATGGTGTTTAGAAACCAAGGTCTGGTCCATATTTCCTCATTGCTTATTATAGCATCTTTGTTTTTGGTCCTCTCAGCACACAGAGCTAGGAAGTACATGTGTGTACAGTAACCTGTAAATTCTCATACCTATACTTTTGTCCATAGCTGTATATACATCAAAGTTAATGAATTTATATTGACACCTCTAATTCTAGGTCACAGGTTTCATTTTAGCCTCTTTGTTTCCTTATCTGAAATATCTTTTTCCAGTAGTTAAAAAAAACCCGACGTGGTTTATTACTTATTTTATTATTTGTTATGTAAGTGAATATATGCTCTCATTTATTCAACTACAGCATGTAAAGTACTTCAAGATTTCCAATGACCATGGGAGAAACACATATGCTAATTAGATTACAGAATTTGTACAGTTATTTTTCTCTACTGTACTCAGTTAAAATACTCTTTTCCAATGTTCCTTAGGTTTGATCTTTTGTAGCAATAAGATTCTCGATTCTGAAGACTTTTTAAAATCACCCATGTCCTTCCTCTAGTCATGGAAGTCATGTTATCCACTAGGTTTTAACATCATGATCCCTTTCCTATAGAGGGCAGGCAAATGTAAAATACACACCTTGACGGTTTTAAGGTCCTATTTTAAATTCTAAGCCTAAGTAAGTGTCTGTCTATACAAATAAATAAATATATATATTATATATATAGTATTGAGAGAGAGAGAGAGAGAGCCAGATCTGGAAAAAAATATATATATATGTATATATATATATATATATATATATATATATATATATATATAGAGAGAGAGAGAGAGAGAGAGAGAGAGAGAGAGAGAGAGAGAGAGAGAGAGCGCACCAGATCTAAATGTCTTCTTTACAAGATTAAACCTCTTAATTAAAGGAGTATGGGCTTGACTCTTATGTATATTGTATTTATGTTTTTTTATTTTTCTGTGCAATACTTTAGATGCCTGAGATGATCATTATAAATTTCTTTTTATTATTCTAGATTTGTATTATCCCCTTAAGTGGTATATTGGATTGCCATAGTTCACAACCTCTAGTCATAAAATACAAAGCAATAAAACCTTCTAATTAATGCACACATATGCAAAGTTTGTCATTAAGTGCAAAGCTATAATTGGACCCAGTGTCCCATCTAACATGAAGTAGCAGTAACAATGAACTTGGGGTGGAGCGGAGCGAAGAGCTGTCATATTCAGCACTGAAGTTGAATTTATTTATAGTAACTTAAAGAAAAACATTATTCTATATTTTAGGAAAAAGAAATATCCATAAAACCAATAAGTAGAAAATCTGCCTCAATTTATCATTACGGGGAGGATAAGGTCTACTATATTCATGACACACTAAACACACTAACGCAGGGGGAGACTATAGCAAATTTATAGATGTAGAAGCTGAAGAAATAAACTCATCTCTAGACTGTTATCTGCCCACATATACCCCTACACACAGGCAAAAATACAAACTTACACATCCTTCCACTATGGAGAGCCTGAAATTTCCACTTCCATTTGATTTTTTGTTGTACACATTTCCAAATAAATACTATGACTTTTACTACGAATGGAATTGTTCTACCTTTGACTGCCAGTAGTTCCACTGATGGTGTCAAATGACCGCAAAAATTCATTTTCATGAATAACTTGCTTCCAAATTCTAAAAAATTAATAATAATTTGAATTCTTATTTTTACATGAATGTAAACTAAAGCTTTTCCTCCCTATTCTTCTGATTGAACACGAACTGTCACTGCCATCCACAGTCACCCAAACCAGGACCTAGAAGTCATCTATCATCCCTCAGTTTCTCTCTGCCCTGGAGCACATTAATCAATCAGTAAGTCCTATTAGTTCTATCTCAAAGATGAAGCCTGGATTCTTCTACACATTTAAGTCTACTACCACAAGCTGAATACAGCCTACTAGGAACTTGCAGTTGTCCTGTAACTGTAGCCAGTATCTATTTTTCCCACTTTAAATCCATCCTCTACTTCAGCGCAAATGAACTTTTCACAAAATAAAGAGAACATATTACTGCCTTGTTTAAAGATATTCAAAGCTTCTCATTTCTGTGAATGAAAGACCCTGTCGGACAGGTCCCTTTTGGGGACTCTTTCACCTCACTCCATGAACTCAAGCTTGCAACCAACTTTCATTCTTGAGTGTTTTCTCTCTGCTCAGTGTCTTTTTGATCACTCCCCCTCTGCACGCCTGGCTAATTTCTCCCCATCATTCATCATTCAACTCAAATGTCACCTCCTCTAAGAAAGCCTCCCTATCCCTCACATAATAAGCCAGGCTACCCCTCACCTAGCCTCAGAACACAATGTACTTTTTCACCACAACAGTGTTGTGAAGAAAGTCACAACAGTTGAAATTCAACATTTATTTGGAAAACTACTTAATTACTGTCTTTCAACCCCCACTGTTCTATAAAGAACTATGTCTATTTGGATCTGCTATAGTATACCCTTAGCACCAAAGAAAGTGCCTGGCATTAGTAGGGGACCAATAAATATTTATTGAGTAAATAGTGGATAGAAAAGGAATAGTCTGGATAGACAGAATTTTCACTTTTGCCTTCTTTATCAACCATCAACAGCAGGTGGAATAAAAATCCTGTCAGTGCACGTGAATCTCCTATTGTGATCCCTGAAGTTCTGCTGAGCTCAAGACAGATGGAAACCCTGCAGCAGCCTCACAGAATGATGCTCAGATATGACCTGCATACAAAGCAGGAGCAGGAGAACACTCCAGGGCAGAGAGCCAGCAGCCTGTTGACAACCATAAAATACAAGGCTAGTGCTAGCTTTGACCCTCTCAGGTCCAGTAAAACATGTTAAAGGTGTAGAAAAAGACTAGGCTAATTTCTTGGAATTACTCCAGAAAATTTGAATATATGACCATTTTTCAGCTACTCGGTACTACCAGATATTATACCATCATCTTTTTGATCTTGAAGAGCAGAAAACTTCAACAGTGATTTTTTTTTTCTTTTTGCCATTTCCACATGACATATTTTAGTAAGATAAATATGAGGATAATGCTTTTTGGCCCTCTCTTTCCTAGCTCCTACAAAATTGTCACATCGTGACCATGTGGAACAGGGAGAGTGACTACCTGAGAGGAGACACCACCACCAGGAAGGAGACAGAAGTGCAAGCACTGGGCCTAGGGTGCGACCCGAATGCTTGACTCCTCTGGAATGAGGCAATATGCAGGGATCGGTGTGTGTGTGTTGGGGGGGGGGGGGATTTCCAAAACAGGGAATTCCCAGGAAGTAGAGGTTCTGGGCCTCAGGTGGGCCTCAGGCATGACCCATGCAAGATACTAGGAGCAAGATATAATGCCAATAAAGGGATAGTGAGTACAAGTAGAATAAAAGCCATGGCCAAGCAAACCATGGATTTATGAATTAAATAAATATATATAAATATATATAAAAATATATAAATCGATGGTTTTGTGAATGAGGGGAGGAGGGAGTGAACTGAGTAACAGAAAGGATAGAAAGGCAATCAGGCTGACTCTCCCCTCACTTATCAGACTCACATGTCCTTGACTCCTACTGAAATTTCATGAGACGACCGTCTCTTACAGGTCATTTCTGATTTTTGTCCTTTAGGTGACCATGTCAGGAAAACCCTCAATCCAACCACCCATTTTTATTTAATTTTTTTAAAGACTTATTCATTTATGCATACAAGCTGGGATACAGGCCAGAGGCGAGGGGCGGCGAGAGGGTTCACCAGAGACAGAGTGGGGAGCAGAACAGGCAGATCGACAGAAGCACACTGCTGAGGGGAGCAGCGGGCCAGGCAGGCGAGGTCTGCAGCGCCATGTGGGAATCTCCATGGCTGGGTGTCGAACTCCCGTCACCGCTGCTGACAGCTCCACAGCGCAGCTCTTAACAGCTGTGCCACCAGGGAGGCCAGCCACCTATTTTTATATGCATATGCCTTAGGAGAAAGTTCTCCTAACTGTGCAGGATGGTACGATTATTAATTAATGACCTCCCCATCACTGAGCTCCAGTACACTCAGTCATCTTTCTCCAGTTCCCATTCAAAACTGTTGACCTCAGTTCTTTTCAACTGTCTTGCTACTATCGAGTCTCATTACCACCTTGACTCTCAGTTAACTGCACCATCTAGTTTATGGAGAAAATAAAAGCCCATGAGCCAGAAATGCCTCAATCCCCTGCCCTTACTATCTGATCTGAAAGTATCTGGATCTCCGTTTTTCTTCTTTCTACCACAGAAGAAGTAGCTCTTCTGCTGCTTAAGGCTAAGTCCTTCATGTGCACTTGGAATTACATCCTGTCCAAGGCCTTAGAGAATGTGCTTTGTCAATGACATCCTCCCTTCCTTTCCTCTGTCTTCAACTTCTACCTTGCTACTTAACTCAGCTACTAAGGCTCTCCCTATTTAAAAGAATTGTTATCCTGCTAACCCTTTCCTCTCCCATTTTCCCAGGTGATTTAAAAGGCTCTTTATAAAATCATATTTCTTGATTAACAATTTATTTATAGATCTATATACATTTGGCATTACAGCGTCACACCTCATCCTGTGTTCATGCTTCACCCTCCCACCACCAAAGTCTCAATGCCACTACCACCTGTCCCACCACCCCTCTGTCTGCTCTTGTTTCCCCCACCCCACAAAAGCTCTTTTAGCCTCAAAAATTTCTACTTTGACACCTTCTATGTACCTAGCTCAAATGAAACAGTTCGCATCCAACAACAATCTGCTCATAATCAAACCCAATGAACACTGTTGTCTATTTCAGTCACTGTGTTTGACACTTTAGGCCACTTTCTCTTGACTTGTGTGACATCAGTCTCTCCTTATTTTGTTTTTCTTCTCCTTATCCCCTCAGAGTCTCCTTTGTCGATTTCCCTTCTGCTCCCTTTCTCTTCTCACAGTAAAAATATTACTTATAAAATCCCACCTACACCAGTCACCACCACCCACTAAGAAACAGGGAACTTTCACAGAGCGACCGTGATCTCCTTAGTTTCAAGCTGCTCTGTCCAGGAGTCTACTAAGTTTTATTTGGACACTGCTCTATTTCTAACACATTCTAAATAAAATGAATGTGTTTCCTCACCAAAATCAAAAAGCATCTTTATAGATATTTTGTTTTTGATAGCTTCTCAGTTTCCTCAAACCAGTAGCCTGAGAGTCTATCTAGATTCTTGCCTATCCTTTTATCCTTCACACCCAATTTGTCACCAAATGCTATTGATTCTTTCTTTTAAACACTTCTCACAGCTCTGATCATGTTTATTGCCAATTTTGATGCTATGGTTAGGCTCTCCTCATTGCTTTTCTGACATGTAGCACTGGACTCAATTTATTTCCTTGTCTCTACTCTTCTCACCCTTACATACATTCTCCAGAGTTCTCTGCTTGCATTCCTTAAAAGATGTATTATGGAGACAATAACAAAACTTCTGAGCATACCATACAAAGGAATCACGAGCTGAAGAACAGAGTACTTCAGTTATTTCCATTAAAAATAAATATATTATTTGGACATTCGTAAAACCTACAGCATAAATTTTAACACGAGTTAGTGTATATAAAATGTTTGGAAGAGTACCTCATACAAAGTGAGTGCTCAGGAAAATTAGATAACATTCTAATAAGAACTCAATACATGTTCAATACATAAGGGATAAATGAGATACTCCTCAGAAAATGTGATGATTTTCATCCCAGTGTTATTTATTCAGGAACAGAGAAAACTAATTATAGCACAGCAGGTTTCACATTCCAGACTAATGAGGAAGGAACTCCTAACTTGATATTTAGGACCCTCGATAGTTCAAAGACCACATTCCTGGTTTGCAATCCGTATCTAGGTAGGCTAAGTTATTGGGGATGAAAAGCATATTAACTCTGGGATCTCTTTGTTTGTCTGGTTCTATTTTGATTGGAAAAAAATGTTGCTTCTATTTTCCTCTCTGTTTTCATTTGTTTAAAATCATGGAGTATGATGTACAGGGTAAGGACTGGATTGCACACGGTGGAAACGCAAGTTCTAACTGATGTTCTCTTGGTAATTGATAAAAATAATGTGGTCAAATGCTGACAAACACTCTGATAAACAGAGTCCCTTCTCCTGGCCACCTGTATTATATAAATTTGCCAAAAGAGGGTTATAACCCTTATAAACAAGGGATATTTTGCATGAAACAATCATTTTACAGAGTCACGGGCAGTGGATCCTGTCTCTTTTAGAATCACTGAAACGTATGCTGCAGAAGGACATCTCTGTGTTCTTTCATATCAATGTCCAACTCTTGCCTGAACTTCCATTAATGATCTGTCACTGTTATTTATCTAAACCAGGCTTACAAGCTGTTTATGTTATTAGTCTCTTCTCCCATCATTTGTGGGCATTGAGCATCTCAAGTCCCAAACTTACCTCTTTAAAATTGAAAGGGTTCACTCTGACATACCTGGATTTAGAGAAAAACAATAAAGGACTGAGTGGAGGAATTTCCTTTGTACAAATGTGATATAATAGCAAAATACTTAATGTTCCTCGAACCCTTCACTGGAGCAGAATATAGTCACAACTTACAACACAAAGACCACCAACCACTGCCAATAGTGAAGAAACATATTTCACTTCAATAAATATGACCAGAAAAGCACATTATTTTAGAAGTACAATGCGTTATCTATTGTGCAACAAAGCCACCTAAAGCACATTATTTTTAAAAAAGAAAGTAGCTATTACATTTTAGACATTTTTAATCTTCTTACTTTTTGCTCTTCTAGGATGCAGAAAATATCATGTCATATAACTAAATCCTCTTTATAAATGTAGAAAGCAAATATAAGACATTTATATAATAGCTGGCATAAATTATATATAGTAAATTGTTATCATTAGTATTGTTAATATCAGCATTATGGGCATCATCTCCCATGTGGGAGTATGACAAAAGAACAAGGTCAGCCATAAGTGTGTCTTCTGTTTAGATGATTGATAGGTAGACATACATATGTATAAATATATATATATATATATATATGTGTGTGTGTGTGTGAATGTGTATGCGAAGGACTTTTACATTTATTATAACATCATGTTCACTTAAGAACCCTGTGAGGTAGGAAGAGTAATAAAATTATCCTAATTTCATATGTGGGGAAATTGACACCAAAAGAAGCAAATATACTTCTTTTGTATATTTGAATATATCTTTTGGTATATTGTGTATATATACCATATACATATACACAATATTGTATATTTATATTGTAAATGTCCATACAATAGTCAGTAGAAGATTTTTAACCTGTAACTCTAACTTTCAGACTTCTAGCTTTTGATTATTTCTCTTTTAAGGTTATGGGAGGGGTGCAAAGTAACTTGGGGACAAGGATGCACAGGAGGTCAGGGGGTGAGCAATAATATTATAAGAAACTCTAAGTATCCATAGCCAGCAACTGCGAACTGTGTCTGTGCGAAATATAGCGCTATTAAGCAATGGATTTAATTTGTGGGTGTGGTTTATGACATATATCTCTTTATTTTGTTATCATCTTCATAAATTAATTATAGATGGGTATTAGCTTACATTCTTGATTTGGTGCTTATTGCACTAGTGTGAAAATGCGGAATACAGTCTCATATTCCTCAAAGGCTCAAATACCTCTTGGAATTTATAATGCTTGTTCTAAAGGAGAAGTGAGATTCTGACAAGCATGGGTTGATTTCTCATTATGTTCCCTAGCTTCTTGGCTTAATAAGCTAGACCTTCAACAGTGCCAAGCATACGCTGACTGCCCTGGATCACCCAAGGTATGCTGGGGGCCTTAGGAGACCATATGTTAGGCATCTGACATATGTTTTAAAGAGATCTGGTCATATTTCTGAAGCAGATTTCCATAACACAACTTCGTCAGTGCTAGAATTAGTCCTGTAGCTCATCATGTTTACTTCATGCTTAATTACATTTGAATTGTGAACTTTCCCATACAGTCTTCACAATTGCACTTCCATTATAGTAGTCGTATTTGCTGAATTTTTCTGTGCTTTAAATACAAATGTCAGTGCCTTGTGAAATTTCACAATTACGCTATTCATTGTCACTTTTCATCCAGCCACGAATCAACGTAATTTGATGATAGGTGTACAATTATGAAAATACTGTCAAGTAGACATCACCCATGTGAACCTATTGCTAAGCATTATTGTAATGAAGTCAGGGAAAAGTCATGAAATTTCTAGGCAGCCTGAACTTAACAGAACATGAAGTCATTTAACTTAATTGAAAGTGTTAGCACTAAGTTTTCCACTTCAGCAATAGAAGTTCCATACAAATTAGAGCCACTCAGGGAAAGATGGCCTCCAGAGTTGCCTCTACACAGAGCTGACAATACTACCAGATTTACAGTGGCATTTCATATTCATTCAACCTTCCTCTCTAAGTACCATTTGATTATCTTCTACTGCCATGTTTAAATCAAATCCTATGAAGTACTGTATCAGAAACTCATAGAATTATAGCTAAAGGAATTTTGCAGATTACCTAATCCCTCACATTCATTTTACAGATGAGAAACTCAGACCCAGTCTTTCCAAATATCATAGCTATCACCATGGACTAGGAAATCACGTTTCTGATGCCCAAGCCAGGAAATAGTTTTCAGCATGCATGAGAGCTCATGTCAGCAATGGGAGCTGAACGCTGCAAGAAAAGCCTGAATTTTGCTCTTACCTGATAAATGAACATCAAAGGTTCAGACATTGTCTCCTTGCCCACTGAGGTAGACTTTTCCCACTAGTCTTACCTTATGCCCGAAAACCTCACCATTGGAAGTTCTTTTTTGGATATAAACCGTAGGTTCCTACCAGAATATTGCTAAAACAGAAATAATGTATCATGTAGCAGAGGCTAAGCCCTGAAATGACCCACATAATCCTTTGCATGCATTTCAAGTCAGTAATCAGGGTCTGAATAAATGGGACAGAAGACATAATACTTGTCAGAGGTAACTGATGTAATGGGAGCAGAGAGGGGGGACTGTACGTGTTGGCAACCATGGTGGGTACCCGCATAGATATGGACAGTAAACAAGCTTTATAAGGGCAGAAGTGAGTGCTGATAATAGGTTAGAAAGTGGCATTGTGGGTGTGTGGGTGGGAGGAGACTGATAAAGAGTACTATAGTGTGTGATAGTCACACACTAGAACCCATGAATAATGACCAATCACAGTATTTCCTTCTTTGAAAAAAGAAAGTATATGTCCATAGAGCATTTTCCTTTTATCATTTATTTCTTGCTCAGAAAAGGGGAGAATATTTCTGCATGTATCTTAAACTCTCTTGCCTAAGGTTTTCTCTGGAAAGGCTTTACCTGCAGGTGGTCAATCCTTTAGCCAGAAAGTCCATGGTTTTAGAAAATCTTCTGAGTTCAGGCAGGAGGGAAAAAGCTCCCAAACAAATCATCCTCCTCCTTTCCTTTTGCTACAAAGCTTCCTCAAGCTTTGGTTGGTATTGAAACCCACTAACTATCGGAAAATAACTGTGGCTGCTTCCTAGCAATACTTCTGCCTAACTGCCCTTTTCTCTACCACGGTACTCCATACATATTGGACTACATGAGATGCTTGAGGTGACTTTTAGAGGCTCTGGACTCAGTTTCCTGCCCCACTTTAAACTGGGTGAAAATATAATGGGGTAAGTAATTCCCATTGATACTAACCCCTCTCTTGGGAGAGGCTGTTGTATTTATAGGTTACTATGTATCCAAGCCAACCTACCAGCAAGGCACTGTCCTTGTTAATGAGAGTAAAGGAGAGAACTCAGAAACACAGGTCCTATCCTCAGGAGCTTCCAATCATCTGTGTAGAGAGATAGCCGACTATAATGTCAAGGTCAATCGATGAGAGAACAGGAGAGAGGAAGGGAATAAAGGTGAGACCTGCGTGAGAAAGAAGGAAATGAAATAGGATCAGATGTACCTTCCAATAGATGACAACCACAGTCAAGTGAGCAACATTCCTAGCACAGTGCTGTGATTAATATATATTAGTCTATTTGATGATTTTACATCTACAAGAAGAAACTTTTATAATTTTTGGATTGGTACCTGTATCCAAAAACCTCTAGGAAAAGTAACTGAGTAAAGTATATTATTTACAATGCCAAAGCAAAGCTTGTAGCTGGGCATTGATAACAGTGAGTTAGTAACAGAAATTCTGCCATATAGCCCGTTCCTCTAGAAATATTACCAGCCATTTATCAGCTGTGCTTTCAGTGCCTCCTATTACCTGGCACAGCCCCCTGGAGCAGGTGCCACATATTTGTTGCTTTGCATTGGATTATAACTTCTTGTATCCTAAGCGACCTGCATTGTCATCAGTTGTGAGTGACCAAATCCTTACCCTTTGGTTTGTCAGCAATTCAAGTTTCCAGAGTGCTTGACTGAACATGATGGGATAAGACCCAGAATGGACCTCTGTAAACTTGAACACTATAAAAACTCTTCCTCCTTTTGCTCCACACACCCATGAGTTCCACCAAATACAAAGTCACCCTGCAGTGCAAAAACCACAAATGGAATTGGGAGATTAGTGATGCAAAGGTGGTCAGAAAGCAGCAGAGGACAAGAAAATGACATTTGTCACGCTAAAGACATTTTCACCCAGAGCAGGCCAAACCTTTGTCTGCCAGCTTTGAAAATGCTGGCCACGAATCGCCCTCAGTTTGCCAGGATAAAAGAGATTCTATTGTGGAACACTCTCTAGGCTCCGGGAAATAATTATTAACTGTGGCTTCCACAGGCTAGGATTATGCCAGGTGGAAAAAGCCATGGGCTTTAATCTGCTTGATCTGAAATGTCAAATTGGGCCTAAATACTTCCTATGCTCTAAGTGCTGCTAGGAGAGCCAAACTCTCGGTGCCTTAGATCTTCTGTTCTCAACTCAGCCTTTTCTTTTACATTTCCACATTAATTAGAATTTTTTTTTTTTTTTTTTTTTGCAAAGGACAGGATAATTGTCCTGGCTATTGTATACTATCAACAGGCCATTTTCAAGCTTTCACCCAAAATTCAGTGATTAGTCCTCAGTTGGCACAGCTTCTGGTCACCCTCACTTAGCACTTCACACTTGCTGAGTAGACAACAGTTAATCCTGTGGTTCTGAGATTGGAAAAATATTAGGCCTCCTTCCACCTTTAATCTCTGTGCCTATAAGAGTCCTGAGCGGGGAAGGCCCAAGATAAGTTCTCCTCCTGAGAGCAAAGCAGAATATAAGTCACTTGCATAAAAGAAACAGAGAAAGCCCTTCAGAGACATATGGAAAACAGACTCAAAGCAACACAGGGTCACGTCAGAAAGCTGGGCACAGCCAGGCTGGCAACATAAGCTCTCAAGAATGAGGTGGGTTGGTTTGCACAAAGCAATAAAATGAGCCCGAGTCAGCGGCGCACAAGGGCATCGGCCCCTCCAGATGGAGACTCTCGGGGGTGCTGTGCACAGATCTCCCACCGGCCTGACAGTGGCTTGTCACTGCCACTCATTTGCCATCAAGAGCGCAGCCGGCACGCACAGCAGTTACTAAACCAACAAAAACACTAATTCATTACCTTCGTAAGTCACTTAGCTCTATCTGTATTTTTTAGAAATTGTAAGGATTATTTTCCAACAGTAAGGGGATCTGTGTAGCCAAGAACTCAAGGAAGAGCAAACATTATGTAGCACAGTCTGACTCCATTTCTGATGTTTGACTGCTGACAGCTTTCAAGCCCTCAGCCCCTCTCCGTGCACACCCGCGGCTCCATGGTTGAGCAAGCTAATAGGAAAGCCCAGCACTCCCTCACTTAGCCTCAGATTCACACCACACAAGACACAGCGCCGGTGTGAGAAAGCGCATGCTGGCCTCGATCCCTCTAATCAACATCTCACCTTCATTCTCTGCCTTCTCAAGTCATTTTTACACCAGTTTGGGAGCCTGCCTTGTTCTCCCCAGAGAGCCTCATTATGTGAACAGCAAACCTTTTCATACCTCTTGGTATGTATGTGATGTCATCACAACCAAATTTGAGGTCCAACCTGTACCGCGGGTTTGACCACAACACCTTGTTAAAAATGCCTAAGAACATATATTGTTTAAATAACTTGACCTTGGAAGAGTACCAAGATATATTCTTAAGCATTGAAATGTGCAAAACAACATGGCTGTGGACCTCTCTGGTGGTATAAGGAGTGAAGTCTCAGCACTAGGAAGCTGTCCGCAGCCACTGCAGCATGAGTTTGATCCCCGGACAGAGAGCTTCCCACATGGCGCAGGAGACCTCTCCTGCCTCCCCTGCTGCTCCCCTCAGCAGTGAATTTCAGTCAGTCCACCTGTTCTGCTCCCCACTCTGTCTCTGGTGAATCTTCTCACCCCCATCCCCACTTCTGGCCTATACCCCAGTTCTTGTATGCATAAATAGATAAGTCTTCAAAAAAAAATTTTTTTTTATTTTTTATTTTTTATTTTTTATTTATACATACAAGCAGGGGTACAGGCCAGAGGTGTGGGGCGGCGAGAGGGTTCACCAGAGACGGAGTGGGGAGCAGAACAGGCAGATCAGAAATACACTGCTGAGGGGAGCAGCGGGCAAGGCAGGAGAGGTCTGCAGTGCCATGTGGGATTCTCCCCGGCAGGGCGTCGAACTCGCATCGCTGCTGCCGACAGCTCCACAGCGCAGCGCTTAACCGCTGCGCCACCGGGGAGGCCCTCAAAAAAATTTTTTTAATGAGTTGTGTGATTACATTTATATAAAAATAAATATCTGTATATTTATAGAAAAATTATATCTATTGAATATACTATTATATTGATTGACCAACTAAAAATGAACTGAAATCTATTAATCCTGGTCACTCCTGGACAGGAAGGTGGACAATCAAAAGGGGTTGAAAAGTTACCTTCATATTTTTTTCTTTGCACTGACATAAGCCTTGAATTATTTATTATAGTGTATTATTATTTATCTAAGGCACTACCAAAAATTATAGTAAAATAAACAATATGATACAAACTACAGTATTGAATCTAAATCAATTTTTTTAAACTAACTTAGAAGCAGTTTTATTAAACAGACAGGCAAAAATTTTTGAATGGAAGTACCCCACATTGAGGGGGCTATGAGTAAATGGGCACTCTCCCCATTGCCAGTGAGCTAATGGAAAACACTCAAAAGTGATCTAATTCTTTGACCCCAGTAATTGCATTTCTAATGATTAATCCTAAGGAAAAATGAGAGCTAAGCACAGCAATTTATAAAAAAGGAACCCCATTATATTATTTGTAAATGTAATTTTCATTTCTAGCAGTAGAATACTTACATGCAGTTTAAGCATGAACTAGGTTATAAGGCTTATGGTGAACACAGCAGCCCTTGCCCCACTATTTCCACCCTCTTATGCCCCTCCTCAGATTTTACCTCTCTCCATTCTTTGATAGGCTTCTTCTGATGTGTAATTCCAGTTTTCAAATAATACATTTTCCTGCCACATTTTGGTTCATCAATTTTAGACATAATGTATCAGTCTTATTATGATGGCTGAAACTTCAGCTCTCTTGCCATAACCTCCTCCATTCATCCTTACTTCCTATCACTTCTTCTCAATATAGTTGCATCACATCTTTATTTTGTATTATTATAGTTATATATGTATTGTATTGAGTCAATAGATATGCTACAATGACATTTCATTTCTTGTACAATATCTTTCCTAAAGCTAATAATTGCTTCTTTCCCATGTAATTCTCAAGTATGTTCCCAGTATTTCCATATATTTAATTAGCTCAAATAGCCCCTCCTTCTAAGAACGTCCTAGGTCTCCCTTGTCTTTGTTAGAGAGCTACCTCCATTTTTCTTGTCTCTCTCTTTGTCTGTTCACTCTTAAGTTTGCTTGAGCACATATCCTAAGAAGGGAACCAGGCCCTTTTTTCCCCACAAGCATTTGCATGTCTGGAAAATCTTTAGTATTTGCCTTCTAATTTCCTCTCTTTGTTTTTTCTTTCTTTCTTATTAGTTAGAATTTCTAGACTGATCTAATTTCCTTCCCCTTCCTCCATTTCTGTTTCCTTTTGATCTGTTTTCTGAGAGTTCCTCAACTTCATTCTCCAATCCTTTTATTGAATTGTGTATTCTCCCACTGTATTTCTAGTTTTAAGGGTTCTTTCCAATTCCTTGATTTTTTATAGCCTCTTGTGTTTGCTTTATAGCTGTTGTATCTTTTATTGCCCTGAAGATATTAAATATAGATTTTTGTTTTCTTCTGCATTGCCTCTCTTTTTTATAAGGTCCTTTTTTTTTATTTGTTTGTTTGTTTGTTTGTTTAATGTTGTATGGGTTAATCAAATATATTGTGATCCTTGACTGAACATTCACATTTAAGGCTGGCAAGTCCAAACTTGCCAATTAAAAGCTCAGTGTTCATGAGTGTGACTTGCGGCCAGTGGAAAGGGTATGTGTGTGTGTGTGTGTTCTTGTTCTCCTATGAATTAAACTAGAAGATGTGTATCTTGTAGTAAACAAGGTTTTTGGTGACAGAGAAATGTTAGTATCTGGAGATCTTTTCTGTGGAAGGGCTATGTTTCTCCAAAAATTCTCCATTCCTCCACTGGGGTGAGAGGGTTGGGTGACAGGGCAGCGACAACTGGTCAATAGCACTAGAAACGAAGGTCTGGGGAGACAGTTGAGAATTCCTATGATGGGTGCATCTTGATGGGCCTGCATTCAGCTCTGTGCCTCACCCACTCACTCACTCCTCCCTTCTCCTGGGGCACCAGGGCATGACTCGGCCCAGGAGTCCAGATCAACGCTGTACCTGAGGAGGAAGCAGGGAGCAAGGGACAGGGGTACGCGAGAAAGTGGAGACAAGACAGGAGGTCTGATCAAGTCTCGTTTATTGTTAAGGGGGAAAGAGCATATATAGGGTGAAACTCAAGGGGAGGTTACATTGGGTGACGCAGGAGGGTTCGAGATGGGGGATTCAATGAGAGCATGGCAGGGAAACAATGGGATGGTCCTGCTGACATCATTTTGGGGGAATGTACCTGGAATGGGGAAATAGAAACCTAAGGCAGTCCTCATCGAAACCTAACCTTATATGGGCAACTCAAACAATTAGGGCCATAACTCACCGCCTAGGGCCATCTTGTCCGATGGCTCCTGACAAGGGCACATAACAGGGTTGCTGGCACCACGTGAGGGGCGTCAACAAGCTGACAGAGCGGGACAGGTGAAAGTGTGGAGTATGAGGAACTGTTATGTTACCAGCATGGTGAGCCACACTCCTCAGCATTCATGGGGCTGGAGATTCCTGCAAGACCAGTATAGTTTATTGACACCAAAGATTTCCTAAAGATGAATCCTACTCTTAGGACTCACTCTGGCCAACATAAGGAGATAAAATGTTGTAAGCTGGATAAAAAGTACCAGGCAGCAACCTCCATAGAGCTATATTGCTAAAATAAATCTTCCTGGTAGCTGGTCTGAAGCTCACTGTTTCTGTGTATTGAATTTTAGCCTATTTTTATAGTCATGTATTCCTATAAAGACGCTTATTACAGACTGCAAAGACCTGATTATGAAGAGTAGCTACAGAAAATGAATTATGCAAAAGAAAGATCTTGCATTCTTAATAAATATACTTGTTAACAAATATGCAGCAAAGAAACAACAGGCTAAGAACTGCTACGCTAGAAATAAATGCTTATTATTCTTAGGAGAGTAGCATTTAGAAATAAGCTATATCATCTGGCAAACTTATATGAATGGCATCCTGCAACTCAAGCAGATGAGAAGCCTTTAGGCCGTGAGGGCTTAACCTTGTGTCACCACGGAAAGGGAATGAAGAAAAGCCCTTCTTCCCTCACCCTTGATTCTTGGTTCGAGTAAGGGTCATGTCAGAATCAAAAAGAAATTCACTTCCACAGCTTCCTTGGTAATTACTCAAAGAAATAAAGAGACACATCCAGAAGGCAAGTTCAAGGATGACTTTGGCATGACCTGGAGGATTTGGAGTTCCTATCACTAGTCAGTCCCTCCTTGAAGGTAGTGATTTCTTGTGTGAATAACTGAAATGCTGCTTCACTGAACTCCTCTGTGTATGTAAGCAGTTCTGTATTGTATGGGCCCATGGAGGTGGACTTGGTGCAATCTCCCATGGGCATTATATAGCAGTTCAAATAATTATTAGATGTAATGGTGAATATCTTACCTATGTCTAATCATGTCTGCGTATTATAGATTCTACAAGTGGTTAAATTATTCCCCGAAATGTCCTCCAATGCTCAAGACTATGAATAGGTATCCCTACTGTGTGCTGACATGATATCTTATATTTACTCAATCTTAGCACTGTAATAATTACTGCTTATACACCTTTCCAACCTCCTCATTATGGAGACATGAATGGGACATCATCTACCATTGTATACCCTGTCTCATGCCTAGCATAGTGATGGGCATATAACAGATGCACAATAAATACTAATGCTTGAAGAAGGGGTTTATAATGTCTTTTTCTTCTTATTAAAGCTTGCCATACTTCTAAGTAGTCGGGATGTATAAGGGGAGAGAGTGTGTGAATAAAGATCAAATTATCAAATGAATTGGGCTCTTGACACTTACCTAAACCTGCTGTGGGAACTTGAGTATTAAAAACCACAATCCCACCAATTCAAATATTCTAAAAGGAAGGTAAGCTAATACCATCACTTAGCAAACAGTTTAGCATTATTTTTTAAAGTTGAATTACCATCCTGTGTCTACAATGTAGCAATTTCATGTTCCTATACCCTGAAGAAACTTTTATGTGCAAGGTCACACAAAAGGTCACATGTACCCAAATATTCATTGTAGCTTAGTTCAAAACATCAGGGAAATGGAAATACCCAGATGTCAATGGACAAAAGAATTTGGAAATAATGGAATGGTGAGTGAGCTGAAATGAGCTAACGTTACACATAACAACATGGTGTTAGAAAATGTATTGGCTGACTTTCCATGTTACTTGGCTAAATAAACGATGGCGCCCAATTGTTTATTC
The DNA here is from genome assembly GCA_004024925.1 of Scalopus aquaticus. Classification (NCBI taxonomy): domain Eukaryota; kingdom Metazoa; phylum Chordata; class Mammalia; order Eulipotyphla; family Talpidae; genus Scalopus; species Scalopus aquaticus. The sequence goes on along the minus strand of PVIJ01001514.1, from coordinate 94,272 downwards.
AAACATTAGCTTAAATTTTGCTGTGGAGGTACTATTTAGATTGAATTAAAATTTGTAATCAATAGCCAGTAAATAAAATAGATTCCCCTCCATAATGTGGGTGGAACTCATCCACTAAGTTGAAAGCCATGGTGCAAATATTGAGATTTCTAGAAAAAGGACTTCTGTCTCAAGCCAGCAGCACAGAAATCCTGCTGGAGTTTCCATTTCCCACCTGGGCTGGATATTGAAGACTTGACTGTCAGATGAAGATAATCCATTAAAAAATATGTATTATTTACTTAAGGAGTTGAACAAATACTTCATATTTTTTAAGAAATTGAATGACAAGTATGCTTTTTATCGCTGATGTCCATGATTTATATAAGTCAAGCTTCTGCAAGGAATGAGAAGGAGCAGTCTTCTATTGGTTCTGCCTCCATGGGGCAGCTTAACTAATACAAACTATAAAGATCGGTGATAAAACCCTATAAAACTGGGGCTCCCTGGTGGCCAGCGGGTTAAGTCGCAGCTCTATGAAGCTATCTATAGTCACTGCAACACAAATTCGATCCCGGTCGGGGAGCTAAGCCACATGGCATAGCAGACCTTTCCTGCCTTGCCCATGGCTCCCCTCAGCAGTGTGTTTCAGTAGACCCACCTGTTGTGCTCCCCAGTCTATCTCTGGTGAATCCTCTCCCCACCCCTCACCTCTGGCCTACACAACAGTTCTTGTATGCATAAATAGATAAATCTTTAAAAAAATAAAAGCATGTAAAACTGCATATAGTGGTATTGTGGCACCATATTCATAAAGCTCAAAAAAGAAAAACTGAACAATATAATGCTTAGGGATACGCATAAATATAAATATATATTATGTATATATAATATGCATGTGTTTAGGAACATACACATATATTCAGTAAGATATACATGTGGAACAAAATAATATTAAAGGAAATGATAGGGCCAATGCACAGATTTACATTAGCTCTATGCAGGGAGGAAGGGTTCAGGGTTCAGGCTTTCTTACGTGTTAATGTACTAGCTCTTAGGTAGGGTGGCAGTTTTATGAGTATTCCTTTTATCATTATGCTTTGTATTTTACACATATATTAAACACAGTCGTTTTATGAAGCAAATATTTTATGATTAAAACTTTTTCAATAACAAATCTTATAGGCACGTATAAAAGAACATTGTGCTGAGTTCCCTTTGTTGGCTTAGTCACAGTTTTTAACATAAAATATTTCTTCCTGGAAGCCTCTCTCTGTTCCTTTTTCTTTAGTAACCCTCTTTTCTCTTTTATCCTTGTCCCATTTGTACTTTTCACAGCTTCTAATCCATTAACCACTCTGACATATGGGTTTAAATGCCCTTCTTATTACACTCTGTTGGACTCAAATTCTCCTGGTCCAATTTTTCTAACTCTGTTTCATAATCAGTCTTTCTTGTAACCTTTATTTTCAACCCCCTCATCCGGTCACACTGCCCTCTCCCGTACACGCATCTCGCCCGGTTCTGAGTGGTGTCCTTGGAGAGCGCAACGTCCCCGTTGACTCCTTGGACTGTGATTGCGTCTCCTCTTAACCTTGTTATTTTGGTTAAGTAATTCTTCCTTGCCAAAAGTTCACACCTGTTCCTGTGAGTTTCTTTCCTTCAATTTTCTCTTTGACCTTCTCTAATCCGGCTTTTACTCACTTCACTCCATTGAAACACACAGCTACCAGTTACCTCCTCCTCAGGGCTAAGCTGCTGAGCCTCTGTCCCCTTGACCTTACAGCTGCCTATGGTCTCAGGAAGCACTCTGTCCTGGGTCAGTTGATAACCCTCACAAGGGCCAGGCAGAATGCTTTCCTCGCCTAGAATGCGGAGGAGTCAGCATGCAGCTGGCTGCTCAGGGTATTTTGCATTCTGCAAAGTCACTCCCAACTCAAAGAGGGGCCTTGAAATGAGAATCAGTTTTCATTTGCAAGCTGAAAAAAGGATTGATCTCTCTAGTTGAAGTAGCTGGAGGAAAGAAAAGAGCTGCAGATTATTAGAAAATGCAGATCTTCTTTCAAATAATTTTTAGCAATTCAACAAATAGTTGTGTAAAATGAAAATTTTGAAAAAAATTGAATTAGGTCCAAAGTTCACAGTAATAATTTATAACCCCCCTTCCCCCGCTACCTTGTTTTTTTCCTGAACAGCATATTTGGGTTTTAGCTTTGTAGCTACATATATGAGTCCCATTTGGACTTTTTATCTGACAGGTTTTTATTTCGATTTAGAAGTAGCTAGAAGTGATATTTTTTTGTCTCATTTATACAAGGTAGTTTGAATTTGAATTGATAATCTGCACTTGCATGCTCATGACAGCCTCTCAAAATATACCTCCAAATTACCTTTTATTGATTTATTTCTATAATTTCATACACTTTAGCTAAACAGACTTCCTTTCTCATTTGTATCTTTGCTCTTGTTCCTCAGTCTTTCTGCTCCTAAAGTAGACTTACTGGGCACAACGCAGTGTGGGAGGAGGCTCTAGGTGTTGGGAACACAGGGCATTGAAGCAACAGTTTAAGGAGAAAAGAATGCCCAAGTCAAAGATCTGGGTCACTAAAGAAGAGTACCATTGAAAAGCCATAGTTTCTCCTGCCCTGTGTCGTATGATTTTCCGTCTGACTCCCTGTGGCTCAGGTACAGTGACTTTCCTTCCATTCTCTGAAAAAGCCAACTCGTCCCACCATAGACTGTGCTCTTCTCCACATTGACCTTATTTCTCTTGTGAAAGAGGTCATTTCTGACCATCCCACCCAGACCCTTACTCACCCTATCTATCCCTTAACATTCCCTTTACTGTCTGCAGTACAGAAACTTGATGAACAAGGCGGAGAACCTGGATTTTTATTCAAGGGCAATAGACTCTGAAAAAAAAAAAAAAGAACCATCATGACATTTAAGGTAATTGACTGTAGATGTACCCTCTCACTTGAGCTAAGAAATGTAACCACCTAGATGAAAATGTTAGTATTCTCACCTCTATAATCTAGAAGACTTGCTTGCAATGTGAAAACCTAGAAATGAACAAATCATTTCACACAGATTCAAAATAAATGAAATGTCCCACGGTGAGGCTTTAAGCAGAACCTCCTGTCTTATTTAGGGATGCAACTTCCTGCTTTGTTCATGCTGTTTGAAAGTATTAGTGTGACTGTGAGGTACACCCCAGGGACTTTTGAGAATATAATTTACAACATTTAATATAGATGAAATGTGAATGTTTTTCAGACCCAGTTGTGCAAAGCTGAATGCATAAGGACAGATGACTGAAAGAATATATTTGTGTTAGTAATGCTTAATTTTGAAGCACTTTCTCTCCATAACCCTAGCACCTTCTCTTATTTATCTGAAAGTGGTGGAAAGCAGCAAAATGTCCCAGAAAAAATAGTATCCTGGAGAATTTTAAGCATCTAAATTTTGGGAACTTGAGGCCTTGAAAAAAAAAATGTAAGCAATCAATCTGGTAATCAAATCATGATTGCTTTATTCACCAACAGATAAAAGTGTCTGTAGTCAAGATTGGAGAGATTTGCTTTCTAAAAAATTAAATGTGAAGAAAAAATTGGCACAGGGTTTTTTAAATTATTTTTTTTCTGATTATAAAAATAACATTAAAAAGATGAATGTCTTGAATTGTGAAAAAGGTGACATAAAGTAAATTTGCTACAATCACCAAACGTACTAACTACTATCATTTTGATATGTGAGTGGGAGAATTCGGGTCAGACTACATAAAGAGAATTCTAAGTACTGACTGACTTTTGTAATCACTTCTATTCTGAACCTTTCTCTTAGTCATTAAGTAATCTTTAAAACCTGACTATTTAGTGACTATGTGTTATTTTGGCATCCACATATACCTGACTTATTTTAAAAGTCCATAAAGGCTTAAAGTCCTTTAAAGGCTGTTTCCAATTTTGTCATAATGAGAAATATTGTGGATTTGTCATTTAAAAAATGGCAGGTAGACTAAAGACACTTTAGCCTCCTGCTTCCTTAAACCCTGCTAAAATATCAGTGAAAGGGCATTAATCCACAAGGAAAAAGAAACTTTAGCAAACTGGAGATTTTAAAATAGTTCCTGGAAGTAGGAAGATAGAAGAGAGTAATGGCATAGTAAAGAAGACACAGAGATGACCTGAAATTCTACAGAGAAGATTCCAATGAAAAACCGACCAATTGACCGAAAACCAACCAAATGCTAAGGAATTCAGCTGCTAGAAATATTTTGTTATTTCCTCCCTATAGATTACCTTTCTTAAACATCTCTTTCTGCAATACCCAGTCCAGAATGATAACACATTTTGAACTTTGACAAGGTTAAGAATCCATAAGTTCTCAAAAGCCCACCTATAAAGAGGGCTGGGTCAAGTAAAACTGTCAATCAGAACAGAAAATATACTAGTGGTCACTGGTTTGGGGGAGGATCGTCATCTCTCATGTGAAATAAGAGGCTGTGGAGTTCACGCATACTGGGTCGTGGTCGTTTGTTCCTACTCTCTCCCTCTCCAGCCTTCTCTCTAGTCTCATGAGTTCTCATTCTGATTCATATGGCAACAATTTGTCTTTGCAAGATATTTATGTACATATTCTTGTCTACTACTCTCTGATAATTTTATTTCACCAGACCCCACCAGACCTCCATTTTGCCATTTTCCTTGGATGCAATATACATTTGCACACACACACAATTGTATTCAGTAAATATGTTGAAAATCTTTAAACATGTAATTCATTGAGTCATGGCAGGAACTATAAGTCTACTCATTTGTCTTTAAAAGTAGCCCAGCTTACACCAGCAAGCTAATAATAAAAGCTTCCAATGATAGAATAAGTTGTTCTTATCATGTTTAAATCAGAGCACTTGGTTTTTGACACTTGCTTGGTGTAGGTAACACCACGTTTGAAGGCTTTCAACCTCCTCTTCTCTTACTGCATTTATCACTTCACACTGTAACTATGTGTTCACACAACTGTCTCACACACTAGCCTATGAGATCACCAAGGTCAGGAACTGTATTTCCATTCCTTCAAAACATACTTTTTTAACACTGGCTAGTGTCATAGTATAATAGGAACAGGAAATACAATGATGAATAAGGTAGAGATCGTTTATTTAGGGAAATACAATGTGGTCTGAATCCAAATGGTTTATTAGTTGGCTGTTGACACAATAATGCTGTGTAACAAATCACCCCAAAACTCAACAGCTCCCAACAAGCATGTACACTCATGTCCACAGATCTGCAAGTTTTCCATGCTTTGCTTGATCTCAGCTGCGCTCCTGCTGGGAGGTTCTGCTCCAGGCTGAAGGTTAGTTAGGTCTGATTTCTCACTGTCATTTGGGTTCACATCTAAGATCCTTGCGTTCATTCCGGAGCACAGGTTTCACGGAGCATGTTTTCCTCGTGGATCACTGGAGCACAAAGATCGAACACATTAAAAGTCTCTGCTCCATGATATCCATTAACTTGCTCTTGGCCATAGTAATTCAAATGGCCAAATTTAACATCAGTGGAGCAGGAAAGTGTACCTTATGAGAGCACTGCACAGCTACATGGCAAACAGTATAAATGTATATTTTTAATAAAGTGGGTGTGAAGGATTGCTTTAAAAAAGGGATACTTTAAAAAGTATCATTATATTTTTTGTTACAGCTGGCCATCATACCCTGTAATGCTCCTTAATTACGCATTGCACTTATAAATAACTTGTTCAGTATGTATCACCCTACTCTTTTGTAAACTCTGTAAATTTAGAGATCTTGTCTATCTTATTGACTATTCACCAAATTATCCTTTACACATAGTAACTATTCAATAAATTAGTATTGAGTTAAATTGGTAAGAGTCACCACAGGAAAGCTTAGAAGGCCAATGGTTTGCACGGAACAAAGGTTCTTAGCATTACCTGCTTATTGGTATTACCTGGGGAACTTTCAAAACTCCCTATCCCTGTGCCTTACCCAGGGCAATTAAAGCAGAACCAACAGTTTCACTCTCTGAAAGTGGAGACTGGGCCGTGGACTGTTTCAATGTATACCAGGTGATTCTCACGTGTAGCCAGAAATAAGAATCACCTATCTGGGGATAACGCACTTGGATTTGGGCTGTCAGGGAAGAATGTCTTATTTAAGCAGAGACTACCTCTGGACTGAGAAGTAGGTTTTGACCCCAGAGGATAGGGGTTGGAGTGAGGCTATCAGTGGGGGATGGGGAGGAAAGAAAGGTAGTTGAGCTTTATAATAGGGGTGTTGTCTGTGCCAAGGCATTGAGCTAAGAGAATTGTTGCATCGGGTGTCTAAGTCAGAGTGAGGTGATACGGCACCTAACAAATGTCTCTCTGGGAGGAATTCCTTGATAAAATGACCAGAAATGTTTAGGATTTAGTGGGAAAAGCTTCCCAACCAGGAAGCAAAGGTACCTCAGAAAAGACTCAGCCCAGTTTGAGTAACTTCCCTTGGCCACTTGCCAGTGTGAAACTTTGGTTTAGTGCAGGTTTGACCAAAGTGTATGCTTCATGCTGTTATGCTGAACTTTTTCCATCTCTTCTTTGTTTCTGTAACTCTCTAGACAGCCATTTAATTTCTAGAATATGACAATCTTTCCCTACAACATTTTGTTCATGATGACTGCTGAGTTGCATTTCAATCATAGGCAAGCAGGTGTTTTTTTTTTTCTTTCAAATATCAATATAAGAATACTCCTTATATTGTAAGAAAATAATCATGCCAATAATATTTCAGCTTTTTTATTTCTCCAAGATAAACTTCATGTAGCTCAATATTCTCCTTATACAAATCCATGTGATAAATCCACTTCAGATATTTTTATCAGGAAAAGCTTGTTGCTCTTATCAAAATGATTCACTTTCTAGCATTCAATATAAGAAATATTTATCCATCATGTTTCCTTTCTTGTCTTAGGAAACTGAGTGCTAAAATTGCAGAATTTAATATTAGCCTATTGGGATATAGTTCTCTCCCCGCCTGTCATCTTAATTCTTTACTTTTATCTTTTAGCAATCCTGCTTTACATGTGTCTTCGGTGGTAATCTACCTTAAATGCTGTTTGGAAGCAAGAAGATTACAGATTACCAGGTAAAGTACTCAGACCTCTTACTGGAAGCTGTGGCAATAAAAAGGTATATAAGACTCACTCGCTGTGCAGGAATTTTCAAACTACTAAACATTCAGAGATGAATTTCTCTGCAAATAGGAATGTTAATGAAACACTTATAACCTCCAAGGCTTCAAATGATCTCAACAGTAGGTGTAAAATTAAAAAGATATTTCCTTGCATTCTTAAAATCCTTGCAGTCCATCTTAAAATCTTAATCATTTTAAATTAAAATTCTACCATTTGTATATAGAATATTTTTTAAGAAAAACATCTAAATATGGATATTCACACATATGTAAAAGTGGTACCAATGTGTGGATGTGAATGTTGGAAAATATGAAGTGTATGTAGCATTACTGGTTGGAAGGTATATGAGCACTAACAACAAAATAGTAAATATTTAAGTAATTGCTGCCTGCTGCCTTTTTGCAGCTCTCCAGAGAAGATAGTATCAATTAATATCAAGTAAATTTGATCCCTATCATGTTGCAACAGAGAAAATCTAAGAAAACTGAGCATTCTTCTCCAAGGATTATGAACATAGGATTCAATAAACCAACAAGTAGAGACTTGCCAAAGAAAATTAGGTCATTCCAGACCCCAACACTAGGATTGTCATCCAATGTACCTCCTTAGAATAAAAAAAAGTAATTTTTATAAAACTCTGAAAAATATTCCTTGCCACAGCTCACCTTCTGAATCCAATTAGCAACTTTATTACCTCATTTCATTAACATCTATTAATATTGACTAAAAAAAAAACCACATTACTGGCAGTCTATTGATCTTTCTGTTTTGTATTTATAAGGAAGAGTGCTTATTTCAATTCACTAATGTGAAAGAAAAAGAGATTTCAAGCAAGACACTTAGCATAGAATACTCATAAACTCCCACCTAAATAAGCAGTTATGGAGCAGATGTATCCAGATTGCATGGGTAAATAGTGCTGTGTTAGAGACCAATCAATACAGCTAATGCTAATTGTAATGTACTTTTGTCAAAATTGTACTTTATCTTAAATTTAATTACTGATTTATGTCATTTTCCATAAAGTAATTCTGGAAACCTAAAGCTTATTACATTCAATTCCTGCTGGTAGAAGACTGATACGTTTTAAATATCATTCTACCATGAGTATTCAAATATTATGTTCCATATTCCTGTTGGCTCAGAATAGACAGATGTTTACAAAGTTACCCCTCCCCCAGACAACTGGTAATAAAGGTCAAAATACAATTGCTCAAGATCAACTTAGCCATGTTTATAGAAAGCGTCATAAGCATTTGTATCTAGAGGCAATATCCTTTATGACTGCTTGTAGAAATTGTTATAATGCATTGTAGAGTGCCTTGATCATTTTGTTCATTCAGTAAGTGGAACATTTCCAAAGTGGGAGATGAATGAAAATGCGATTTTTAAAATTTGATTGTAACTCTCCAGTGACCTGGTCTGAGGTTGTTCCTTACACACCAGCTTCTAGTCTTTAGTATAAACACAGGAAGTGCAGGAGCCAGACCCATCACAGCTGTGCCAAAGAAGCTGCGCAGCTTCAGAGCTTCTGGCTTGTATGGATTTGGAAAAATTCTGCCTGATCCTTCTCCTTCTTTCTGGAAGTATCATGTCAGAAAATTGTAACACCAGTTTGAATTGAGTACCATTTGTTTTCTCTCTCTCTCTCTCTCTCTCTCTCTCTCTCTCTCTCTCTCTCTCTCTCTCTCTCTCTCTCCTCTCTCTCTTTCTCTCTCTCCCCCCTCTCTCCTCTCTGGCTGCTTTCTTACTCTATTTATAACTATCTGGTTCACATTTACTTTTATAGATTTTGGCTAGATAATTCACACCCTTTGGGGGGAAAAAGTCACAAAATGCCAGGTTCTATACTAAGACATTTATAGAGGAGAATCTAATAATTTCCTGTAGTTATTCTTCCCAGCATGATATGGAAATGCATTCAGTAGTTTAATTTTCTTTTCCTTCTCATTGCCAGAATTATTTATTACAGAAAATTGAGGAGTTGTATTATAGTTATTATTTCTTTTGATTGGTTTAAAAATTCAGCTTGATAAGAATCTTAAAGGGAAAAAATCCCACAAAGTTTAAATGTGGTTTGGAAAGGCAGCAGAGGGATTTGAAGAGAAAAGATCTGATGAAAAAGGAAAATGTTTTAGCATTTTCAACTGATCAAGGTGGAATCAGTGAAAACCAGGAAGTCTTAGATGGAAACTGCAATAAAGTAAGAGGGGTTTATAAAGAATTGAGAGTTGTGTTGCAAAGGATAAGGATAAAGTAAGTTTTTTTTAATCTGAGTCTATAATAAAAAGACCAGAATTAACAGATTTGAATCAAACTTTTCCATGACAACAAACTAGACTTTCATCCCTGGCTAAGTATCTTGAAAAGATGTGGAAATATGGAACTGATCATGTGGAGTTGATGCCATCACAAGTTGTGAGAAAACAATGCATGGTCAAGGGTCAGAATGATCAGAATAATTGACAGCAGTCCTGACAGCTCGTCTGAATAATAATTAGAGTTGAAACATTCCTGGGCTAATCTAAGGACAGAAAATACACAGATTACAGCACAATATATTTGTTGATTCTACTTGTGAAGATAGTTCTGCAATCAGTTGTTCAGTCATGAAAATTGTCAAAGTAGCCAAAGTGAACATGAGAAAACAGCACAGTGTGGTTCACTGAAGGTGGGGTGGGGGATGAGGGATTATTCTCTTGTTCATTAACTAGTCTTCTGTCTTCCTACATAGGGAAGTCCTATAAACTCCCTGCCTCCTTGTACCTTCGACTTTCATAAGGAATAATAATATACACTTATCTACTACCTTCTTGGGTTATTATGAATATTAAATGATATGTGTTAAAGAACTTTGGAAAAGACTAAAATGTTTTTGTTTTGCTGTAAGTGAGAAAGTTCTATTATAGAAACTTTCATTTTAGTACTTGGAAGACTTTGCAAGTAAGTTCAAATTCAGAGGCAATTTTAAATTCCCTTCACAAGTATTTCAATGGTGGTAGGAATAATATTAACCCTACCTGCCTTGATAGGGCCTGGATTTCCTCGTATGGTCATGTCATATGCATAGTGAGGTTTGAAAAAAGATAGAACAATACTTCCTGGAAAAAAACGAACTGGCTTCAAACAGGTTCCACAGGGCAAATCAGACACTGGTTAGTCTTCACTAAAAGACCCACATCACTACATTTGGTTTCATTGTATTGTTTAAGTCACTTGCTGACATAGCCCCTCCCACTACTGGGGAAAAATAGAGAAAGAGCACCCATCATTTTGTAAGACTAGCAATGTTGAAATCAATCTCAGAACCCTTCTAGTTCCATGTTTCTACAGTATCTATGGGACTTCCTCTTGACTAGAAGGGTTTACTTCATAAAATAAGTATTTTATCAAAGAAATAAGTTGTGTTGCTAATTATTGTAATAACTTGAGATTCAAGGAACTACTCCAGCCCCATTACAATGGGTTACATATGTAGCAGCTGGTATTTACTGAGTGTTTACTATCTGCTGGGCAGAATATTAAGCAATTTCATGTATTATTTCATTTAATCTTTATGATGACCTTATTATGTAGGTCACTAAATGATCCCCATTTACAGATAAGGAGATTGATGAGCAGACAGTAAGAGGTAGACACAGGACATAAACCTGCTAGTGAAATCTGAAGGAGCAGGGTACCTAAGTGTTCCATTACCAAAAGTCTGTTTATCTCATGGTGCTTGTCCCTCTACTATGCCTGATCCCCACCGTAAAGACAGATCTAGATGTACCACATTTGCTAAGCACCTTGGCAAGATCTAGGCAAATAAAATGAGCAAGTACAGAAACTTAAACTTTATTGACACAGGAATTGTGCCAAGGATTCCTGGATCAGTTATGATTCCCAACAGACAAATTTCTTCAGCTGCCACAAAGCCAGAAACACAGCTCTGGGATCTACTGATGAATGCTCTGCGTTGTCGACAAGAATGCCACACAACTAAGAAGTATAAATATTTGAACTAAAAATGAGTTTTGTGGACTATAAAGCCATTATTTTAAATTTTTTTTAAAGATTTATTTATTTATGCATACAAGCTGGGGTGTAGGCCAGAGGTGTGGGGTAGTGAGAGGATTCATCAGAGACAAAGTGGGGAGCAGAAAAGGCAGATGAACTGAAATACAATCCTGAGGGGAGCAGCGGGTGAGACAGGAGAGGTCTGCTATGCCATGTGGGAAGCTTCCTGGCCGGGTTTCGAACTCGTGCTGCAGTGGCTCTGGATAGCTTCATAGTGCAGTGTTTAACCCGTTGCACCACCAGGGAGGCTCGCCATCATTTTTTTAAAATTGTCCAATATTTTTAAAGGATTCAGTTTTCTCATAACTTCGAGAATATTAGACATTTGCTGCTTGTGTTTATGTACATTCTCAACTTCTGGGTCTGTGTGGTGGTACAGTTATCCCTCTATGAGTCCTAAGAAGATAAACTTCTGCCTCACCCAATTCATAGAGTTAGAGATAGCACATTCTTTTTCTTTCTAGAAAACCATTAAAGAGCTTCCATTATAAATGGACCATAATATCTGGAGGTGTTACTGTATCTTTAGCTTTACTTTTTCCTCATCCAGAGGAAGCTATTGTGTAAACCATAGTTGGCTCCCACTTTGATTCAGTTAACTGTAATATCTAAACACAATTCTTGCTCACAGTGTCCTGTACATCCAAAAATGTATATTAGACACCTACTGTATGCTGGTCCTTTTGCTATCAACCCTCAATAATTTATATTTTAAAAATGTGCTCAAGAATATTTGATCACTGTAAAAAATTTAGATCTCTTAGATCTCTCTAGTCAAATGAATGTTCTATTGTATAATTTGAACAGGAGAAATATGCTTTTTAGAATCAGAGGGCATTCAACCACTGGAACTAGTTGTTACCTTTCCCTTCTTCATCTTCTTGCCCCCAAATCTATCTCTAAGTTACATTTTCACATCCATTACATTATAAACACACACTTAAAATAAATCTGTAGGGCAGTTACTAATATGGCTCCTCCGCCATTAAGATCTATCATTCTATAGCACTTGATGATGATAATAGGATCCCTCACACACTTTTTATTAATACTTGTTCAACACCTCTCACACTTGTCTGCCCAAGAAGCTCTTTCCTGGGGGGGGGTGGGTGGGACACAAAATGACACTGTCTTTTCAATGATCCAGCAGAGAAAATGAGATTGCCCAACACATTACAGCTTTTATTCAATGTGGCCACATGCTCCCTCATGAGAAAGGATGGAAAATGAGCTGCCAGCTAAAAATTCCTAAAGGGTGTCACAATTACAACTTTTCATTGGTGCTCATAGTGACAGTACTTCTGACCTAAGACAACTGAGACACACAGATGCACTCCTGAGTCTGCTCATTAGCCTAATGAGGATGGAGTCAGGCAAAGAGTTAATTTGACTAATTTAATCAGCATGCCCTTCCATGTGTCTACTGGGAGAACACCAAAGTGACAGAGACAAACACAGAAACACACAGAGGAGAGGAATTTACTGAGCTATGCTTGTGATTAGGCAGAGCCACAGTTTGAAAACATAATAGAATCAAAGCTAGAAAGAACCTTAATGATTGCTTAACCCAGTCATATCATTTTATAAGGTTTAATGAGGTTTAAAAATCATGAAAATAAAATTTACTGTAAAATGAACAGTACAAGGGAAATATTTTTGACTGTAAATTGCTATGTATATGCATATGATATTATTGAATTATTTCCCCAATATAACATAGAAGAATTTAAACAATGGATATTTTCTTATAGGTTACATAGCATAAATAAATTTCTTCCCCCCCCCATCCTCACCAAAAATCTTGTTTTTTTAATTGTGTGGACAAACTTCAAATTAGCTATCTGATAAAGATATAGTTTAAAATTATTATAAAAAAGTCTTCTCCAAACTTTTCCTCCTCTTGAAGACTCTAGAAAAATAAAGCATTGATGAATGTTGTTTGATGATGAGTATAAATTTCAGTTTTACCAGATTTAGGGATTTTCAGTTCATACTTGGTGAGGATGATTTATGTTTTTGATTAATGGCTTTCAATTTCTTTAAAGTTCCACCTTAAAATGAGCAACATAAAATGTCTATTTAATGTTGGCAGTACTTGTGACAGCATGCCTTGATCTTACAATTAGAGATTAAGCCACAATTACTCATCAGATTCAGTAATTCTAAGAGAGTTGATTGAGGGTTTTTTTTCTGGACAATGGAATGTCATTTGCATTGATTATTTCATTACATTAATTTTCTCATCACTTTTCCTTTTTCTTTTTTTTTTTTTTTCCATTTGAACACTATTAAGGAAGTTTTTCAACAGGCTCAAGCCTAAGGGGATGAAAAGGAAAATGAATGGGTTTTTTAGTTAAAAAATGGAAAGAAAGAGCTTATGGGGATAATAAGCCCAATAGCCTATAAATTGATCCTACACTCTTTTTGCCTATGTGATCATTTGTGGAATTAAACAGGATGGGGATATTGCTATTTCGTGGGTGAGTCTTTTAAGAAATTGACCTTTTTTAATGTCCCTTCTCTTTGAATGATATTGCTGCTATTGCAGCAGTCAAACCAGTGACAAATAATGATCCCTTTCTGTAAGTTTTCTTCACATTTTTTTCCATTCAACAGCTGATCGAGATCTATTATGTTTAGTAGGTATAAAGTTATATTTTGTAGGATAGATATTGCATAAATAAATAAACACTATTAAAACCCTAAGTGCATAAAGGAAATGAATTGTGTTCTAGAGAGGAGAAAAGACAATAACCTGTGTGAGTGTGGCCAGGGAAGGCCTCTCTGAGACATGTAAATAACAGGAGATTCACAGAGGAGGAAAAGGTGGGACAAGGCAAAAGGACCAGCCTGTGGAAAAGATTCTGAATCAGAAAGGGTGTTGGTGGGCTCAAGGCCTATCACCCCAAATCAGTATAGTTGGAATAAAGGAAATAGTGATCCAAGGTGAGGCTAGAGAGTCCTGTGTCCAGATTGGGATAGGTTAAAGAGGGAATAAAGAAGTTGATACAGAATGGTGGTAGATTGAAGGATTAAAGTGCTCTGCTTCCTTCCAAAAATCCATTACAAAATGTCAAAAATAAATTTTTGAGAAAGGCATAGACCCCAAATAAACAGAGACAGATGCAGGGAAGACACTGGGCTTATAATCTGAGCCTGCAAAGAATGTGAGCAGGTAGTAGTTGATTTGTCAGATCTGGGGAAAGCTAGGAGTTATACCGTCTGCCTAGTTACCTCTAGAACTGGAGTAAAGGTGAGCTAAAAATAGAAAGATTAATTGAAAGTCCATTCAAAAAGCACCTAAACTCTACTAATTAGGAAAGGGTTCAATATGGAGAATTCGCTTCTTATAATCTGTTGGAGGAGCTAGAGAAGTGCAGGTCAGAGGAATCCATGGCTACTTCTTAGATCTGCTGTCAGTTTCAGAGAATCGAGAAGTTGCAAGAATTTTAGGAAACTGCCAGAAAAGGTCACAAATATTTGTAGTATCATAATGGGTGATTTGTAAGGAAATACTGAGGCTGCTATAAAGTCTCATATTTGCTGAAAAACCACAAAATTGCCAAGGTTCCCAGAAAGCAATAACATGGTTTCTGCCTTTAAAGTTCCACCTAAGTTTTTTTAAACCTAAGTATCTCTTAATTGAGATTACTTTTGGAAGTATAGGACCTCCCCACTGAGGTGTAGCCACCATAGTGCACCCACAGTCAAATCACCCATAGTCCAACACCATGGTTCACAAGGCTTCCTTTCCTTTGTTTTCATCCCTTCACTTTCTGAATGCTTCAGTTCTTTTTTTTTTTTATTGTTATTTATGTCTTTTACATTTTGTATTCCCCTTGGACAACCCACCACCAATTCACCCGTGATCCATCTCCATGGTCCCCTGTATTCTCCTCTCTTCCATTTTGTGCCCTTATCCTCCCCCCCCCCCCCCCTCACCGCTGAGTGTCTCTCTCCCACCCGGCCTCCCTATAGTCCTGTTATAAGTGAAACCATTCGATATTTTTCTTTTTCTTTCTGGCTTATTTCACTGAGTATGATTTCCTCTAATTCCATCCATGTTGCTGCAAATTGCATGTGTTTATCTTCTTTCCATGATGAATAGTATTCCATTGTGTATATGTACCACTGAATGCTTCAGTTCTATAGTTAGCTTTTAAGGGTCAGTATTTAAACTTGTCTTTATCTGACCCTTAGTTTGGTTTCTCTCTATCTACATATAAGTGACACCATCTAGTATTTATCTTTTACTTTCTGACTTATTTCACTTAGTATTATCCCTTCCACTCCATCCATATTGCTACAAATGGCATGAGTTTATCTTTTTTTGATGAGTTTATCTTTTTTTGAGTAATATTTCATTGTATATATATACTACATGTTCTTGACCTACTCATCTGTTTTTAGATACTTAATTTCCTTTCATAGTTTTACTATTGTGAATAGTGCTACAATAAACATAGGAGTACAAGTTTCCTTTCACATTAATGTTTTTGAATTTTGGGGTAGATGTTTAGGAGTAGAATTATGGGGTCATATGACAGAGTCATTTTTAATCTTTTGAGAAATTGCCATACTGCTTTTCAAAAGGGCTGGATCAGCCTGCATTCCCACCAACAGTGTAGGGGGGTTTCCTTTTCTCCACAGTCTCACCAGCACTTGTTTCTAGACTTTTCCGTATTGGCCATTCTCACCAGTGTTAGGTGGTATCTTATTGTGGTCTTAATTGGCATTTCCCTGACAAAAAGTGATGAATATTTTTTCCAGTGTCTATTTTCCATCTGTATGTCTTCTCCAGAGAAGTACCCATTTAGCGCCTCTGCCCATTTTTTGAATCAGGTTATTTGTTTTCTTGTGGTTAAGTTGTATGAGTTCTTTGTAGATTCTTGACATCTGTCCCTTATCAGATGTTTGATGTACGAATATTTTCTCCCCAGTTGGTTGTGTTTGCATTTTTGTTCTGGTTTGTTTCCTTATGTAGAAGACTTTTAATCCCAATTGTTTTGTTTTCTTTTGTTTACTTAAATTGAGCACTAAAAGCATTCTTGCGTCTTCTAACCTAGCATTCTTACATCTTCTAATTTTGTGTCTTTCATTGGCATACTTAAATCCAGAGCATGACCATAAAATAATTCTGGATGTGTAGGTTTCTAGCTCCTGCAATAGAAGCAAGATCTTAGCAGGCTTAACAATGAGGCAAGCAGAAGTATAGTAGCTGGTTTACCATGCACCAGTCAAGCACAGAGCTCCTCCTAGATCTCAGTCTCCATTTATGTAATAGTCCTTCCCTAATATAGGCAGAAGATGACATATTGGATAGATGGTCTGTAGAATGAAACACTAGATTCAACTAATTATTGAGGCAGTTATTAAAATGGGGGGGGGTTATGAGAAAGTGAGTATATGAAATGTTAAGATCCCTACATCTCTTCTCCCATTTAATTTCAAGTTTAAACCCCTGGGCCAGACATTGAAAGAGTCTTCACTAGAAAACTTGACCAACCCAAGAGAAAAGGCCTTAGAGATAGTGATGTCAGGAACTTCTCCAAGAAAAAGTCCTCATCAGATCACTTTATAGAGAAACACACAGTGGCAAGCCCACCCACAGGCATGAAGCTTGAAACAAGTATTTAATGCTCCACATAAAATGTGAGTCAAGCATAAAAAGACACAAATGTGAAAATCAGAGCCCCAAATAAAAAGAAAATAAAAACATGGACTATAAGGCTATAAAGGAAAGAAGATGTAAAAGGAGGAAACTATCATTAACTATACTCAAACAGGGCCTCCCTGGTGGCGCAGCAGTTGAGCGCTGCCCTGTAGAGCTGTCAGTGGTGCAAGTTCGACGCCCGGCCAGGGAGAGTCCCACATGGTGCGGCAGACCTCTCCTGCCTCGCCCGCTGCTCCCCTCAGCAGTGTATTTCTGATCTGCCTGTTCTGCTCCCCTCTCTGTCTCTGGTGAACCCTCTCGCCGCCCCACGCCTCTGGCTTGTGCCCCAGCTTGTATGTATAAATAAATAAATCTTTAAAAAAAAAAAACTATACTCAAACAATGGAAAATATGTTGAAATGAGGACAGAAAGTTTTATTTTTTAGAAATTAAAATATGATAGCATAACCAAAAAATTTAGTAGAAATGTTTTTAAAAAGTTACAATATATTCCATAAATTAGAGCAAAAAGATAAATTTTTAAAAAGGAGAGTAAAGAGAGAAGACAATTCAAATAACAAACTTCAAAAATAAAGAGCTACAAAAATTATAAAAGGAGGAGAGTAAATTATACTGGAAATAATTCAGAATAATATCTCAGAAGTAAAGGATACTATACTCAACACAGTGGAAGAATGTGTACAAAAATAAATAAAAACTTGCAAACTAAATCTTACAAACTTTTGAAGAAGAAGAAAATCTAGGGTTTTATCAGGTTGGTGAACTTTTTCTGTGAAGAGTCAGAAAAACATTTTAGACTTTGTGTGTCTTACAGCTTCTGTCAAAACTCAGCTGCTCTTTTGTCATGGTATGAAAACAGCTATAAACGATGTAGGAATGAATGACCATGACTGTGTTCCAATAAAACTTTATTAACAAAAACAGCAGTATGTAGGATTTGCCCCACAGGATACAATCCCTGACTCACATAAAGAATCAAGAATCAAATGCCAGCAGATTTTTAATATAGACTGAAAACTGACTAGGTAAAAATAAATATAATAAATGCCAAAGAAAATTTACTTTTAATCTAAAGTTTTATCTCCAGTCAAGTTATGAAATGTAAAGAAGTGTTTATGTAAAAGGACTCAAAAACTTTATCTCCCATGCTATGGATTTTTTTCTCAGGAAACTAATAGTAGGCTTTATCAAAATGAGAAAGAAAATCAATAAAGAAAAATCTGAAATCCTGAAACTAGGAATTGGTTTCCATTTCTTGCATCTTCAGATTGTGGTGAAGCAAAATATCAAGTCAAGCCCACAAGACATTCTGCTTAGAAGGTAACTACCCTAGATTGGAACAGAGCACAATACTAGTTCAAGATGAAATTGAGAGAATAACAGTTGTGTTTAATGGATTCAAACGATACTTATACAACTAGAAGAGGTTGTCAGTGTGCGTTCATTATGAGAACACAGGAAATATTCGAATAAACAAAATGACTGATAATTTCAAAGAAAACAAAAAACTTCCAGAAAAAAAAATCACTGATCATTGTGTGGCTTAACTCTGGTAGTGATCTCAGAGTCATCATAAACATTATATATGGGTCTACTCAAAGTTATGCTAGAACTACATTGAAAAAGTAGAGGAAAAGAATGGCCACGTGTAGTAGAGATAAGAGACTGTGGTGAAAAGAGCTAAAACTTTGTCTCCTACAGTGGAATATCAAAAGATAATAGAAAATTCCTAAAGTGTAAAGATAAGTAATGCTACAAACATTTAATTTGGTGTTTTAAAAGCAAGCACCAAACAAAATCAGCTACAAAAGTTAGTTGCTTGTCTTTGATTATTCTGGACGAGGGGTGGCAAGAGTGATTTAACAAGCCTTATAGACCATTTTGACCCTTTTAAACTCTGAGTATGTATAAAACTTTTATGTTTTTTTTTAAAGTGTTTTTTAAGAAAAATTAATAGTTTTCCATCAATAGAAAAATAGCCAAATGGCAAGGTGAAAGGGGAAGATGGCATCAGAGGAGGTTCCCTGCTTCACTCCTAGGAGAATGATCTAAAGTGATCCAGAGGGGTTCAGGACTCGGAGGGTCCCATGATTTGGGGCAAAACTAGAGCACCTCCTGGACATTAGAGAGTGACACTCACTGAACCTGACAGAAGAGACACAGAGGAAATTCAACTCTAAACTGTAAAAGGTGGGTGGTGTAGCAAGAGGTGCTTGGAAAAAGTGGCCAGGCAGCCATGTGTCCAAAAAAAGTGGCCAGGGCAACTGATGTGTCCAAAAAAAAGGTGACTGGATAGGGAAGATGGAGTGTCTATACACAATGGAACAATATTCACCTATTAATCAATAAATAAACATTTGCTATTTGCAACAACATAAGTGAAACAGGAGGGGATTATGCTGAGCGAAATTCATCAGAAAGAGAAAGACAAATAACAGATGGTTTCACTTACATGGATTGCAGAGAAACAAAGAGTCAGATGAAGCAAAACCAATCACAAGCCATAGAAATCTGACCATAGAAATGAGTCTACCTGATTGGTAGGAGGAGGGAAAAGAACAAAGTGGGGAGAAAACACAATGGACTATGGGTGTTTTGATGGTGAATGTGGGACAGTAATAATACCTGAAGGTGAATATCTTATATCTCTAAATAATAAACAACATTGTAAACCCAGGTGATCTAAATAAATTAAGAAGTCCAAATGGCATATTTAATCAGTGGATTTCATATAGCTCCTAAAATAATCAATTAGGTCTTTTTTTACTAGTTTTTTTGAGAAATAATTGAAATATATCACTATATAAATTTAAGGCATATGACCTGATAATTTGATTTTACATGTATTGCAAAATAATTGCCATAATACATTCAGCTAACATTCAATTTCTCATATAGTTACAATAAAAATAAAAGAATGAAGGAAAAATGTGTCATTGTGATGAGAAGTCTTGGGATCTACTCTACTACCTTTCCTGTATGTCATACGTACATAATCATCATTTGTATATTACATCCCTAGTACTTGCTTACCTTATAACTGGAAGTTTGTACCTTTTGATTACCTTCCTCAAATTCCCCCTCCCTCTACCTTCCTTCTCTGGTGACCACGAATCTGATCTCTTTTTTCTATGAATTTGTGTTTAATTTTTATTTGTTTTAGATTCCACATCTAAATGAGATCATACGGTAAAATGGAAATCTTGTTTTAAGATAGATGAAGTTTAACAACAACAAAGCACACTGAAGAATGGGATGTAGAGTATGGTAAATTTATAAAAATGTTGAAAGCAAAACAATATTTACATATAAGTACAAAAGTATAAAGACTTGCTTCAGAAAAATAAAGAATTCAGAACATGATTGCCTCTTGAAGCAAGGACAGTGAAATTAAAGAGTGGTCTAGGAAGTGAAAATAAGAAGTGGAGAAGACCTCTAGAATATTTCTGCAAAACTTTCTCCTAAACAAATGAAGTGAACTAATTAATGCAATTAGACGATATAGGAATAATTTGAAGATGCAAGAAAGATAAGGATAACCACACAGGACAATAATTTTAAAATCAGAGACACGTCCCCCTATCTGGCAATACTTGGTCCTTTCACATAGGCACTTTCCTTCATTTTTCCTTCTCTCTGTTTTGTGTGTTACTTTTGCTTTACTTTTCAAGAATCAGTTGGTTTTTTTTTTTAACTTTTAAGCTTCTTTATTTTCTTACATCATCGTTCATTTTTGTACAGCATTTGATTTCTCCCCTTCAGTGTAATCCCTTAAGTCTTCCTCCACCACATCACCCGTGAACCATCACCATATTCCCTTGTGCTCTTCCCTCCCCTATTTTGGCCCCTTCCCCTCCCCTGCTGTGTGTCTTGAATCTATAATTTGCCTGTAGGGTTTGTCTTTTTCTGAACCTTTGTTCAGTTTCCCTTTATCCCTTCTATAAGTGGAACCATCCAATATTTTTCTTTTTCCTTCTAACTTATTTCACTAAGCATAATCCCTTCTAGCACTATCCATGTTGCCACAAACAGCATGAGTTTGTCTTTTTGATTGCTGAGTAGTATTCCATTGTGTATATATACCACATCTTCTTGATCCATTCATATGTTTTGGGGAAATTGTTTTCATATCTTAACTATTGTAAATAGTGCTGCAATAAACATAGAGCAGATTTCCTTTTGAATTAATGTTTTTATGTTCTTTGGATAGAATCCTATGGCAGCTTTGCTTTTCTATCAGTATTGTAACATGACCTCGTGGTGACTACATCTACCTCCAGTTACAGCGCTGCTCGGTCAAGCTTCCTATCTGGATTTATTATACACAGGGTCTCCATGTTCTTACCTCCCATGCACTTTTAATTTTTTTAAGTCAAATTACTCAGAAGTAGTTCTGAGTAAAATATGGTGTTATCAATTGAAACTGTTTCCTAGCTCAACCCACCATGCAGTCATGCCGTTGAAAGGGAGCACTATAACTAAAAGCACTGTGAGATCTGAAACACAATTTCATTATAAAACATGAGAAATTAGAGATTACTATTTCCAGGATTGTTCTGGTCATGCAACACTGTCATCACAAGCCAAGTGACCTCTGCAATGGCATCCTCCAAGCATGACTGGCTCCTCAGACTTGCCAATGTACAGTCCCACCAGGAATTGCCACAGTCCAAAGTCTGCCCAAAGAAAGGATTTGTTTCCTCTTATGCATCTCAGTTTTATTACAGAGGTAGCTTTCTTAGC
Organism: Scalopus aquaticus; assembly: GCA_004024925.1. NCBI lineage: Eukaryota > Metazoa > Chordata > Mammalia > Eulipotyphla > Talpidae > Scalopus > Scalopus aquaticus. Next base: position 72,621 of record PVIJ01001514.1, on the reverse strand, counting down.
AGCTAAAGCAAACATTCCTTCAGGTTGTATTTACCAAGGTATGATCACATACTCATAAGTGCAAAAGGGGATAAAAAAATGAGAATATAAGATTTTCAATCTCTAGAACAGAAGGCAGATTCTACTAGTGAGCAAACACAGGTATGCATGGCTGCTGGTTAGGCAATTGACAGTTTTTAGCACTCACTGTGGTTGCCTCAGAACACCCACTATAATACCCCAAGAGGGTACAGGAGTGCCCAGAAAACAGAGCCATACCCCAAGCAGAAGTGGCAGAAATGCCTACTAGAGGCAGCACTGTGCAAAAGAGACAGTAGCAAATGGAAGCTTCCATGGTGCCAGGTGAAGAAAATGATGCCCAACGATATAGCTGAGTGCAGCCCAGATTGGACCACAGTTGCTTGATTCAATATGGTAGACTTATCCACATGGGACTCTTTATAGCTACTAGTCACTATGATTGTTGCTGCCATATTGAACAGCACAGATGAAGAGTATTCCCATCTTTACAGAAAATCTATTGGGCAGCACTGGGCTACAGCAAGGGAAGAACTTCTTAAATGACAAATCCACATATATAGGACTAAGATTAAATTATAGCTCATCTGTAGGCATCTCGAGGGTTGCTGAGAGCCTTGATACAGGCTGTTGGCTAAAATAGGAATGAAATTATTTATAAAGTGCTGTTTAAAGCCTAAAATTCCCCTGAAGGTGTCTGGTATCAGCTTGTCTGCATTGTTTATTGAAAATGTATGGATTGACAGCCCCCACCTGGTTTACCTGGTCACTCAGTCTGGTTTTGGTGATGTGATCAGTGAGGTATAAAAGACCTCCAAGCAGACTTGCACCTCCTCTTTCCTGAGACAAATATCTCATTCTCATGTTGGTGGATTGCCATCCCAAGACAGAACAGTTTCTGTGCAACATAGAGGGGAAGCTGGAAGCTGTGCCCAGGTGTTTCAGGTCTCTGTAAAGTTGCTTTGTGTTTTCTTGCTCCTGGTGCCGTGTCTCCTTTAATGTAATAAATCTTTGGTAAGTACACCTTGTTAGAGTCCTGCGAGTCCTTTCAATTATCTGACCCCAAGTAATTACTGCACCCCATGGTGGCCAATCAGATTTGGTCATTAACACTTAGGAAGCACCCTCAGGACACTGCCAGAAATAACTAGGTTGAACTTTACAAGGCTCTGGAGGTCCCACAAGAGCAAGTATGAACAGGAAACACCATGTATATGTAAGATTGTTGTTGTTCTTCTTCATTCTTACATGTCAAAAGGAAGCTATAAATGAAGCGATGCTGTTTGACGTGAATATAAGTTGGAGAAATTATTTTTGTTCAAATCCTTGGAAAGATCATGTTATTCCCAAAATTTCTATTTTCTCTTCTGTAAGCTAGAAGACATTACAGAATTCATATGGTAGGCCTGCTTGAAGATTGGTGTATATATAATACAAGTAATAAGTACAATACTAAGCATGCATGTAGTAAGAATTCGGTGAATATATTACTTTTCTCAAATATCTGTTAAAGATGAGCCTGTATAACAAACTAGATAATGCATTACCTTAAAGATCTCATTATCTGTCTTTGATCTTATTTTATTTTACCCAGTAGCACTTCCTCAATTACCTTCCAATTTTACATCACTTGTTTTCTTTTAAGTGAGTTTTTACATAAACATATACTGTATCTGAATAGAATACTACATCTTCCAATCCCAAAAAGAGTAATATTTTTATCTGCTCTATTGATGAGATTAGCTTTTATTAAAAATTCTATATTTTCATTCTATGCATGACACTTGCTCAGTGGGAAAATTATGAACATAATTGTTAGGCCATAACTCAAATTTCTTCCCAGGGTGGTTAATCATGGTTCCTAATCCCAGTGGCATAAACAGCTTGCTAGCTGTCTTCTAATATAATCCTCTCACTTAGTGAAATCACACAGCTAGTAAATTATAGAACTGGGATTCAAACTCAATTATACCTATATAAATGTTGAAATTGGAAGAATATATAGATGATATACTACATTTTGGAGAGACTATTGTTTATGATAAAAATAAGAGATTGTTAAAAGATCAAAAAAATATTAATAAATTGTTTAAACCAATTCATAGGGCAAAACTGCAGTGTTTGAGCTTTTTGAAGATCAATTGGGTGATTCAGGATTGAAAAAAAAGGTAAGGTGATATTGCACATTCTGCTTCTAAGGCTTCATCTTTAGGAAATTAGAAAAGATGAAGACCAAGATTTAGGTGCCAAAATATTCATGGCATCACTACAAATAACACAAAAACCTAGAAATGATTTAAATACCCAACAACATGAGATTCATTAATAAATTATGTATATCCAGATGTTGTACCATTAATAAAAAGTTACCAAGGATTATTTAGTGATAATGGCAGGAGAATGTGGAGCTGCTTATTATAAGTTAAATGAGAAATTCGAGGACAAAACTAGTATTTATATATATGGTATTGCCTGACACTTTAACATCAAGTCTTCCAAAATTTCTATAATTCAATCTCTATTTCTTTTTTTTTTTAAAGATTTATTTATACATACAAGCTGGGGTACAGGCCAGAGGCGTGGGGCGGCGAGAGGGTTCACCAGAGACAGAGCGGGGAGCAGAACAGGCAGATCAGAAATACACTGCTGAGGGGACCAGTGGGCGAGGCAGGAGAGGTCTGCAGCACCATGTGGGATTCTCCCCGGCTGGGCGTTGAACTCACAATGCGCGCTGCCGACAGCTCCACAGTGCAGCGCTCAACCGCTGCGCCACCAGGGAGGCCTCAATCTCTATTTCTTAAACAGGGAACATTAACATTATTATTTGACACAGCTTTATTATAACAAGCAAATAAAACTATCTGCTATCTTTGTTAAGGTAAATGCTAAGTTGCTGTAAGAAAAAGACACCAAAAATACAATGGCTTTGACAAGACCGAGGTTTATTTCTCTCATGTAATCATCCTGCTTGTCTAGGCTTGCTGAGTAACTCCATTTTACAAGTCATTCTGTGAACTGGAGTGGGAACCAGGTTGCTTTTATCTTTGTTCTCCACCTTCCTTCAGGGTTATTCTTTCCTACTTGATCAAAGCTGAGTCTGTGCCAGGTCCCTGTACTAGCCAATAGGAAGAAGAAAAGAAAACAAGTTCAAGTAACTTTATTTTAAGGATGTTAGAAAAAGATGCCCACATCACTATTATTCATATCCCATTAGACAAAATTTGGACTCTTGGTCATACCTAGCTAGATGGCAAGCTATGAAATATAGTGGGAGGGGATGTATGCTATAACTAAAAGGGAGAAAGCATCTTTGGGGTCAGTAATCTCCTCCACACTTACTAAAACATAATAGATCCTAGAGGATCTTTTATTAAATAGCCCCTCCAACTTTTTTGTGCTTAGGTCAAAAAAAACAATGTACTACTAATAGCAAACCGTTTCCATTTACTGTTAATTAACTGGCTATTCAGATGAAGTAAGGATAAATGTCAGATCCCAACTTTAGATAAGAAAAAGTTACCAAATTCCTTTTTTACCTTTAAATGCATTTAAACACATCTAACTCCAAGCCCCATGCCATCTGGCTGACAAGAAGTTGACTCAGACATCACTGGGCTCTCCACCCACTGCAGTGTCAAGGTCTTCTGCTGAGCCCTGGTGCTCAGAGCCACCAGTGCAAGATGGTGCATGTTTCCTCTAACCACCTTACTCTGTTTTGCGGGGGGTGGTTAAAAAGATTTTCTTTATTTATGAATACAAGAGCTGGGATATAGGCCAGAGGTGTGGGGTGGTGACAGGATTCACGAGAGACAGACTGGGGAACAGAACAGGCAGAGTGACTGAAGTACACTGCTGAGGGGAGCAGTGGGCGAGACAGGAGAGGTCTGCTGGGCCATGTGGGAAGCTCCCTGGCTGGGGATCGAACTCAAGCTGCAGTGGTGCTAATAGCTTGATAGCACTGAGACTTTAATCTATGTGCCACCAGAGTGGCTCGCCTTACTCTGTTTTCGGGTTGCACACAAGCCTAAGACTATCTCTGAGCCTACGTAGACACATGACTAAGGTCTTACTCCTGGGCTCTTTCTGCCCTCTGTTCCCACCCCTCCCCTCCCACTGCCAGGGAACAAGTCCCAGGACTGCTACAGGCAAGACTTCATGACCCGTTTTGATCGTCTTTCCCAGTTTTGTGTAAACCTTTCTTCCTTCCCTTAGTAACATTTTCAATTGTAAAAGCCTGTAGTATGGATGAATGCTACAAAAGGCCGAAAATGCTTTAACCCTCAAGCAGGTTCTGCTTTCTATCCGGCAAAATTTCTACCTGCTTAAAATGAGAAGAGGGGGAAAAATAGCTAACAAACCACAAGTAATCACCTATAAAAATCACCTTGCCACCAAAGAGCTGGAACTGTGTAAAATCAGAACCACTGGACTTCAGTATGTAGCCTATTTTGAGTTTGCAGAGATGTTTCTTTTCTTCATGGCTCCCAGTTATTGGCCAGATTCTACAGGGGGTGGGGGTGTGTTGAAAAGGCCACATAACCTACACCTAAGTGATGTATCTATCATGTCTGAGTTTCCTGAGGATAAGACAAGGAAAAGTGAAAGTGGAAAGGTTTCTTATTTAACTGCTGTATCTAAAGTGTTTACCCGTGGTGCAAAATAAAGAATCTGGAGACTGGCATAAAACTTGGAGGGCATTTACTTATTACCCAAACCTAGTCCTGGAATAGTTCAGGGCACTCTGGGCACAACAGATAAGGAGAGTAGGAGAGAAAAATATAAACTTCACCCGACTCACCTTTCTCTCTTTAGGCAGCTTTCTATCCACATCCACCCCCAAGAGAATAAAACTCTTTCACTCTCAAAATCAGTTCTTTAAGAATCAAATCTCTTATTCCTCAGCTTTTTGCCTATCTGACTTCCCAAACATCAACATTTCAAATTTTTAGAAATATTTGACACTTTTTTCCTGTCGATTTAACACAAACTAGTGATTTTTTTTTATTTGCGAAAGCTCATTTTAACACAGTGAAAACATGACAAGAAGCAGCAGGCAGCCAAGTCTCTGCTAAAGGTGCAGGCGGCCTCTCGGCAGCACTTGGGAGGGTCTCAAAAGTCAAGCAAACAAGAAAAGCATCTCAATATTTTATATCAGGGAAAACTTCTTCCACATCTCACTTCTTCCTGAAGATGAAGTGTTGTAGCAACTTTCTAAGATGCTATGGTTGACATCTTTATTAATGATCTTGCAGAGACAGCAAATGGTACTTAAATGAAGTTTGTAGATGATGCTAAATTAAGAGCTGTTGTTAATACCAGTAAAAACAACATGGTAATAAATAAACCATGATGGTTAAAAATACAGGGAAGGAAAAGGGGGGGGGGCCACATAGCAGACATCTGAAAGCAATATAGAAGATGCAGGTTTTGTGAAGTTACAGGAAAACTACCATGCTCCCCTCCCAAAAGGACATCGATTTTAGGGTAAATATAAAGATACTGCCTCACAAAGAGAAGACATTCCATGTCCCTTCCTCCCAAATCAAATGGAACTGATCTTGGAATAGCATCTTTAATTTGAAACCCTGCATTCAACTTGAAAAAGTTTGAGAATAGAGAACAAAGCTTAACTGAGAATCACCATGTGTGGTGCAAATAAAAAGGTTAATGGAGATAAATACTTATCATTTCAAGACTAAAGAAAATCTGCAATTATTTGAAAGGTGCAAACACTATGAAGAAGAGCGACTATTTAGCCTTGGAAAAGGCTTGTAACGAGAAGTAATGAAGTTAAGTATGCCATTATTTCAAATAGATCAGGAAGCTTTCTTCCAGCCATAAAAACTATTAGTTCTAAGCAATAGGTACAAAAGCATTTCTCCAGAAACTTCTTTTCTGTAGGGAAGAGAAGTAATGGGAAGCACTGTAGTTTAAGAGAAAGCATTAGCCCTCTGTGAGCAAAGAGCAGGAAAAGCAGAGGCCTGGGGCTCAGCAGCACCAACTAAGACCTTTGGGGGCCTTAAATGAGGAGCTCTGGGCCCAGTCTTGTGCAACGAAGGTAATGTGTTATCGGCAAGAAGGAAGTTGTGATTTCCAGAACACTCCTTTGTTAGGGCTGTTGAGCCCCAGCTCTCAGTGTTTTCCCTACGCTTTGCTCACTGGTGCGCTTTGCTTTTTTAAAACTACCTTGCAGTCCTTCCCATCACTTTTCTTCTTCCCTGAAGAATGGAAGGTTCTGGAAGAAACAATAAACCTATTGTTTATTGCTGATGTCCTCTGAATTCATGTTCCTGTGATGGCAACTAGTTTATGCCTGACAGCAGCAGTGTATTGAAAATAGACAAATATCTTCTGTGAATATTGATACATTCTGACAACAATGAACTTACAATGCAGCCTCACATAGTCTGGGATGTGACAACCTCTCCTCCCATCTCTTCTGGATGGTTAGGAGAATGACATGATGGAGCAGCCCAGCTTTATTGGCTAACTTCTACTCTGCCACATATAGATGATCTATGATCTTTGTGAGCCTTAGTTCTTACATCTATAGAAATGGGCTTCAATCCCATTTGCCTACAATTCCTAAGATCCAGGAATTTTCCTCATCATTCACTCCCAATAAAATATGAAAGGAAAAAGAGAGGAGGAATATTAGTTAAAATGTATGACTATTTGATGAAACAGCAAGGAATAAAATATGATTAAGCATCACCATTCTTATTACTGATGTGGTCACAAGGTTATAGCAGTACTTTTTATTTCCTTCTTCTACCCACTCCATGTTTCCATTACTATCAGTTGGCCAGTATTCCTTGCCTAGGGAGATAATTAAAATTTTATTCCCAAAACAGATAAACCCTTGGCAATCTTGCCTATAGAGGGTTGTCCCTACAGCTTTCTTTATCACTGGATAAGAATAAACTAGGTGAGTTTGCAGAAAATTCCCCGAATTCCACTGAATTCCATGTAGAATCCTCCCTGTCTCTTTATAGAACAGCAAACCTCTTTCACACTGATGGGAAAATCAACTCAGTTAACATAGAATCATCATTTTTGCTGGTTTTCCAGATGCAAGAGGAATGCTAGATGGCCAGGTAGCAATCTCAGCTTCCAACATTGTTATGCCTCTTGACAGTAGAAACATTTCTCTGTTGTTTTCTAACACCCTTAAAACAAGAGATTCCAAAGATGGGAGAGGAAACAAAGTCTGTTGGAGCAGTTAGTTTTTAACAGTGAGATGTGCCACTCCCATTTCCACCCTTGTTTTCAACACCCCTGTGTTCTGGCTGTGGAGGAAACAGGCCCAGGTAGCAGGTCCAGGGCAAATCCACATCTCGTATAATAACACACCTGCTTCACAAGGAACTGCTTTTGTTTTTTGGGTTTTTTAATTTTTATTTTATTTTTTAAATTTATATCCTTTACATTATTTCCTGGAGGTTTCCTACCACCAGTTCACCCGTGAATCATCACCATAGTCCCTTGTGCTCTGTTCTCCCCTATTTTGGCTCCTCTTCCTTCCCCTCCCCTAAAGAATATCTCTTATTTATGGTTGCCTGCTAGTTTTTGTTTTTTCAAAAGGAACTGTTACTCAGTGACTCATAACTGAGCTTCAGGGCACCATTCCACAGAACTATCAGGCCAACTCCTGCTGATAGTAGAGTACATAGTAGGACAAGTTTCTTGCTCTGTTTCTTGCTCTGGAATAAATTCTTTGTTCTGTAAACTCTGGCGCTATTCAAGCCATATGAAAAGGCAATCTTGAAGTGTTCAAATGTGGACTTGCCTCCATGCAGTTCTCTCTTTACCCTTTCCCAGCCACTTGGGGTGGCAGGGGGATGAGTGTCAGAGAACATGATTCTTAAGTTTCCTCAGAGTCCCACAGCAATCATAAGCAAGGCATTCCTGTCTGCCCACAAGGTTCTGAGAGGCCAAGTGTACAGTCTCTGACTCCTCTCCTGCCCCCCTCCTCCCTTCTTCCTCCCCTCAATCTACTCTCCCACATGGGCCTTTTTTCCCTTCTGTTGTTCTTTCCTTCTCCCTCTATCTTTTCTTCTTAATCCTTCTTCTTCTTTTTTCTCCTTCTTTACCATGTACTGTCATTAGCATTTTTGTAGTTTCAATTACCCATCACTTTATCCAAATATGGAGAAGACCCACCCCTACCTCAGTGTTCTAGAGTAACCTCTATCCCACTCTACCCCAAGCACATATGTCACTAGAAGATTAGCACACACAGAAAGAAAAAAAAGACTTGAGACTATTGAATTAAATCATTCTTCCCAGCATAAAAACACCAATTTGTCTCATTCGTCTTTATTTTAAAAGTTCAATCTTTGATAATTTCACTGCAAAAAAATAAAATAAAATAAAATATGCATTTGTATATCAGGAGAAGTGTTTGCAAATTTCCTCCTACAATCTTCCCAAATTTTCTGTTTCAGCCTCTATCTAAAATAATTTTTCTTTCAAAATAAAAATCTTCTTTCACAGACATAGTCTTTTTAGATAATTGTGTTTTAACCAAGCATTTAATGGGCTTTTAATCTATCTACAAACATCTGTTTTATCAAGTTAGATTTAAGTATATATTTTGAATATAAAAAGTATTTTAACCTTTTTGAATATTTTCTTATACCTATATATCACGGTTATTACTGTTGTTTTATCCTTATGTAACTTGTGTTGACAAATTTTATTTTGTGATTTTGAACTTTAGTGATAGTTGCATGATAAAAGTAGCCATTATTTCTGTAATCTGACATTCTTCAGAAACTTAGAAGCCCAAGCTTAAATGTTTTCTATTGACTTTCAAACATCTGTTTTTACTAATAATATGGTTTTTGCGGAAGATATAAAGAATGGCTTAAAATTTCCGTGAGGATTTTTCAATTGAGGTTTAACTGGGAATCTACAAAAGAAAAAGCAATTTATTGTAAATAGCATGTGAGTAAAAATGGTGTAAAATGGGAGGAAATTTTCTGAGAATAAAAAAAGGAGTAGATGGAACATAGACACACATAAACACACAGATACTTTTCTCTAGGTTTATGGTTCTTCCTCTTTTGGGGTCTTGAATCCTTTGGAGAATCTAACTAGAGTTATGGACTTTCTCCCTAGAAAGAAACAAATTGACAAACAAGGACAATGGACTCCAAGTTAAGAACCCATTTTAGCCATAAGGAGAATATTATTATTATTATTATTATTATTATTATATATTTTATTATTATATTATTATTATATATAATATTATATAGTATTATAATTATATTCTAGACATATTATAGTCAAGGAATATTGTTAGACAATGAATCCAAGTCAAAATACACTCTTGCTCTTTCTGTACCCAAACCCCACTTGTTTAATCTTAGTATTCATCCTGAAATAGAAGTAAGGCTAGTACCATTCTACCCATTACTACAGAGCAGAGCAAGAATGAATGCCTGATGCATGAATGGCTACAACTCATCCTCGTAATGTCTATGTGGAAGCACTGTGGACCCTTGTTTGGAAGCAGTTATTCTCAGCAGATGAGACCACCTAGGCAAAGGGAGGCAGTGTATGACATGTGCTGCAGGGGGCAGGTCAACTATGTGAAGGTGCAGTGTAAGAGATGGGGTCATTACATGGGGGCAGGGGACCATGCATGTAATGAGTGGCATTTGGACTTTACCCTTTGGAACAGTAGAGTAACTAACTGGTCAACTTGAAATGTTAGGGGTTACCCTGGCCAAAAGTGGAGTGTGGTTTTGGGAACAAGACCAGAAAGCTGGAAGCAGAAAAGCCATTGGAAGGTGATTGCTGAAATTCAGAGCTGAGGTGATGGGAGATTGATCAAAGGTAGTAGACACAAAAGGAAGTATTTACATATATACACATACATATTTCTGAAAAGCAAGACTTGGAAATGGAGTGTAAATTGGAGGTGATGAAAATTAAAAACTCAATGTACCATCCCCTCAGGGAACTTACATTATATGGAGTATTTAACGGGTAATATTAATAGCTTTATCATCCCAGAACCACCGTACTGAGGGTTTTAGGTGGTCTCATGCAAAGGACACAGTACCATCATGTGACATTTCCTTTCCCTGTATTATACATAATACTTAATCTAGGAAGCAGAAAATTTTGGGCTAAGGAGGAAAAGAAACTCACACAGAGGGCTATATACCTATAAATGCCATTATAATTCCTAAGTCACACCACATACACACACACATGCTGAGCCCCAAAACTAGAGAGTGGGAACCCTGCACATACAGTCCAACTGTGGATTTAGCCATGTTTCATGCATGAAAGAGAAAGCACAGTCTCTGCCACTGAGTGCCTAAAGTAGGTTTTCTTTGATTTTCAAAATACTTTCTTTCATATTGAAAAATTGCTCCTGTAAGTGCTTATACTAATAAAATCACAGCTTATGATTCATATGCCTGATTCTGCAACAGTGAATTTTGACTATTTATAGCTGATATATTTAAGAGACATTTTCTAATTCCTGGTGAATTCCCTCTTCCTCTCTTCTTCAGGTCACTGCCAACTAAAAGATAGGGAGAGCCCAAAAGGAAAAGGAAAGGAAGAGCATGTGATGGAAGTAGTCTAAACTAGCACCACTGGTGGTTATATCAATGCTCTTCACTCACCTCTCTTCTTTCCATCAAGCCCAGAAAAGGTGGTGGGGTCAAGGGGTAAATACTAAGAGGCTTTCAACTCCACTCCACTTTCCTAGTAATCTCCATTAGGGCTTTCTTCAAGCAATCTATGTAAAATTACAAGAAATATATAAGTAAAACCATGTGATTTTTTTCAGACTCAGTTACAAGTCTCTCACATTCCCATTTCCAACCAAACTTCCAATTTTCTAAACCCCTTTTATTAAACCATTTTGGTTCAAAACAGTTGAATGTCTACAGTTTCACATAGGTCAACTTAGTACGTAGAAATACTGGAGCCTACTTCCCAAAATATGTCCCTTCCTGAGATCATAGGAAAGAAAGACATTCTTATTTTTTTACGCTACCCACCCTACCCCAGAAAGACATGTTAAGCCATTTCTTCTGTTAATGCCACCTGTTCTACATCTCTGTAAATCCCTAGTTTCTCCTACTTCAGATGAGGATTCTCACTCCCATAAAGTTTATATTGGGTTGGGAAAAAAAATGGCCAAGATTTCTGAAAATGCAGGGAGTTGCCTGAGGCGAGGAGGGGGGAAGTCATCTTTAGTTTAGCCTGTGTCAGAATCAGGGCAGTTGCATAAAGTCCTCCTCTATACCACAGTATAGAGCTTCTCCACACCATCCCACTGGGGGCCACTGTGTTCTTGCTGTACTCAGGACACAGCACCAGCTGTGTCTGAATGAGGAGAGAATATGGACTAGGAGAGAATATGGAATAGGACTGAATGAGGAGAGAATATGTTCTGTTCATAAGCTAAAATCCAATTCATTGTGCTACCTCTAGAGAAAGATCCCTCCCTCCTGAATATAGGGGAAATACAGATTTTACCAAATGTGGCCAATAAGAGAAAAGTAGAGTCCAAACTCTGGAAACAATGCAGGAAAAATTCATATCAGAATTTAATAATCAATAGATTCTCCTGGCATGCCAGTTATCATCACACATGCTGTATGCCTGGAGACTGTGATACAATCAAACTTTCATTTATATTTATGTGACCAGGAGGATTTGTGTTTGACAATTTTTAAAGATGCATGGATTCAACTCTGTTTAATTCTGATATATTGGTCTATTAACTATAAGAGGCCATTGGCTAAATTGTAGTATTCACATGAGGGTCTGTGATGGAAATTTATCAGGATAATAGGGAAATATTCAGATTTTGGTTTACTTCAACGGTAAAATTTGAGAATATGAGTATTTGTGTTTCCAAATGGCCATCAGAATTAGATTTAAGAGGACCTCATTGTACAACAAATGCATTATTAAAACAGTTTGTTATGCTGCATTAAAAGAGAAGCAGCTTGACAATTGGTGAAGTCAAAGAGATTAAATCCACAGAATTGCAGCAGATGAAACTGCAGCCTTGGAGAGTTAAATTCAGCAAGGTTAGAGAAGGTCCCTAACAATGACAGAAACTAACATTTGTTAAATAAACAGAGCTATTTAGGTTTTTGTTTTATTTCAAAAATATGGTATTTAACTTCCTTTCTGTTAAGCTAAACAAATCACTTCAGTTTTATGGTCCCTTTCATTCACTCAGTATCGGTGGGTTTGGTGTCTCAGTGTGGTCATTATGGTGGAGGGCATCAATTTGCAAAGAGAGTGCTCAAGATCACTGAGACACTGACCTTAGGAATCTGACAGTCTAGAGAGAAAACGCACAGATATCCTGTTAGAGCAGAGTAATCTAGTGTTCCTCGTGGCGAAGGAAAAGAGAGGCAAGAAATTCCTTGTTACCAGTGGGAATTTCAATTGTATTGAGGAAAAATCATTTCAAGCAATGGTAATAGGTTTGTAGTGAATCATTGTTGTGTGAGATCAGGGCATGCATACTCAGGATGCTAGTCTTGGAAAGCCAAGGTAATTAACGTGTTGTAAGCAGCATGGGAGGATAAAAATGCATTAGATTTAGGGTCAGAAGCTCTGGCACCAAGTTCCCGCTCTGCCATTTCCTACCTGTGAGACCCTGGAAAAATCATTCCAGCTCCAGATCCCAGATGTCCTCAGTTGTGAAGTGTCAATGAAATGTTGAAAGTCACAGAAGCTTAATGTGGAACAGAGACTTTGCCTGCCAACTCTAAATAAATATCATTAAATGTAGGCACCTGTGGAGCATTTGACTTTGTCTGAGAGTCAAATGTGAAATCCTGCCCTATGTAAAAGGCCTTATGATCATACTAAAAAGGTAGATTTTCTCCTCTTTGTGCACTGGATATTGAGAACTAAAGTCTAAAAATCCATGCCTTCAGTGGATATGTACTAGTCATGGAAAATAGCAGGATTAAAACAAAGTGTCTCATCCCTGTCCCCATCACTCCCCCCACCCCAGCAAAAAGCAATACAATGCTTCTGGATTTTAAGTCAAGGAGGTCAGATATCGTTTATTAGAATGCATCTTATATCTGGTGTCATAGAATCCTACATCTGAAATGATGTTAGAGATTATATAGGAAATCCTCTATATTTTGCATTAGGGGAAAACTGAGACCTGGACACATATCTTTCCCAAGTCGGGGAAGGGGTGATATTCTTCATTTAATCAACAAATATATGGGCTCCAGATATTTTGCTTGATACTAAGAAAACAACAGCAAATAGGCACTCACAAATGTTATAGTTAAATGGGAACACAGATAAGGAAATATGATTTGAGAAATACTATGATCTGGAAACTCATTTTAGAGGGTTTGAAAGCTTTTCTCGAATGAATCAAATGAGGAATGGATAGGAAATAGGTATAGAGATAGGAATAAGAATCCTCACTGAGTATTAACTGAGTTCTACAAACTAGAACTAAACTGGGACTCACCCAGTTTGGGGGGAGTGGAGAATGTTCCTGGAGATTTGTCTGCTCTCAGCCCTGTCTGACAGTATATGTCTGTGTCAGCTAGTTTCTGAAAACCTTTCGCTGGATTCCTCTACCCCATGCTTTGATGAACAGTGAGTAGAATTGTTTGGTTGAAAACTGTATCGGGGCCTTCCTGGTGGCACAACAGGTTAAGTCGCAGCTCTATGAAGCTATCCAGAGCTACTACAGCACAAGTTCGATACTGGGCCAAAGAGCTTCCCACATAGCGCAGCAGACCTTTCCTGTCTCACCCACTGCTCACCTCAGCAATGTATTTCAATTGATCTGCCTGTTCTGCTCCCCACTCTGTCTCTGGTGAATCCTCTCCCCCAACCCCCACACTTCTGGCCTACACTGCAGCTTGTATGCATAAATAAATATTTTTTAAATAAATAAATAAAAACCATATCAAATGGAGTTGAGCAAACTGGGTTCAATCACAACTCACTGCAGCTGTGACCCTCTGGAAAAATCCTCTCTGTACCTAATACTTCACAATTGCAAAATGAGGAAAGGACCTCCTTAATGAAATTGTTGAGTTTTCACTTAAGTAATAAATACAAAACAGTAAAAGTCTGCAGCATCCAGGCCAAATAAATAAGGCACAGAGAGTAGCTTTGAAGGGTCAGGCAACTCCAAATACCTGAGGTTATAAGCTTCTCGTCAGGGCTGCTAGAAGACTTTGCAAAAGAAACAATGCATTCAAGGTTGCTAAACACTAAGAAACTATCTTCTGTTCTGCTCCTTTGCTTCTTATTATCAATTAGAATTATTATAAATTTTCTTGGTGCTTTATATCAAGTCTATTAAACGATATCTCTATAAACCCTCCATCCCAAGCTCATCACTAGGATTAGCTTACTGAAAAAAAGCACAAAAATAAAATTCAAATGTACAGATTTACTGATTAGAATCAATTCACTCAGCCATAATGTGAAAAGAAACACAATTTCTGTTGTCTTGTTCTTCTGGCATAATTAACTATAGTTTATTCAAAGGAATTTTTAATGAAGGACCTAACAAAACTATAAATGTAGACCTGGGTATGTTTCAAATAAAAGCATCAAGTAATCCATCCTGCTTTCTGTATTAGAGGGGTCCTTCAGGGTAGAGAGAAATTTTGGTTCCTAAAGTGGTCCTCCTCAATTGGATACAGAATAAGGTAATCGAATAGATAACATAGCAACATGCACATCACGCACCCAAAATGTGATTTCTTATCAGGAGAAATCTGACGCGATCAAAAGGAAGCAACAGGCCTTTGCTCCCCCACCTCTTCCAAAGAATATGGGGGGCCATTAAGAGAAGAGGTCCTCCTTTCCCTCCAGCCTCCTCCAGGACGCATGTGTGGAGCTCCCTAGGATCATTTTTCACCAAGAGATCCCTGCCTCCACCTCCTCCATTCATCTATTTGTTTATTCATCAAGAAATTTTCCTTATTATCTTCCCCAAGAGCTGGATTTCCCCCTACCCCCACATACTGAAAGTAGAAATGAGTTCCCTACAGGGTTGATTTTGCCTTCAAATGAACCTACTACTGAACATATAAAACTACAACTAGAAATGACAATATTTTTGGTCTCTCTTCTAAAGTAATTTTGACTTCTCTCATTTTCAGTTACGTAACTACTGTTACTTAAGTGATTGTACTTTTACTCAAATTGAAGCTTAATGGAATTTAGTTCTCAGGATACTATTTTATAAATAAGGATATTTAAATATTTAATTTCTACTCTTTTTTCTGAAATGATAAAAATTCACTGCTGGCTACTCAAAGATGTTATGCTCTATCAACTTCCAGTTTATGATTTTTAACATTTTAATGTTAGCTATCAGTCTTAATTCCAATTGTAAAAACTCTCAGTATGTTTCTAACAGCTGGACAAGCAACCTGCAAATTCTTTTGTCTACTTTCTTCACAAATGCTCAGATTATGAAGAAGTCAAACTCATCACGTAAGAAAAGGGATATATTTAATCCTAAGAGAGTGTCATCAGTTGATTTAATTAATTTATTAGTAACCCTTGTACCCTTTTAGCTAATTTTGAATTTTCCATCAATGGTGATTACCGCCATATAATTTTAATAAAGAGAATCAAAATTTCAGAAATAAGCAAAAATGCACAAAAAGAGAATATATGGCTATTCTAACCAGCATGAAAAGGAGAATTCTGTCTCCAAATCTCATCAATAGCCCCTTTCTCACTTTATCAAAAACGAGCCATGACCTCACTCTCCACACTTGGTGTAAAAATTTTGAGAGTGCAAGAAAAAAAAGGTAAGTATACTTCTTTTTCATAACTATTCAAGACACAAAGTTCTTAGACTTTGAGTCATTCCTTCTCTTTTATGTACTTTTGATGAGAATGAAGGTAGATATTAAAAATAAAAAATGTGGGTCTCTGGATGTTCTACGTGCATATATACAATTAAATGGCGGTAATAATAATAAAGATAAAATGAAATGAAGTAAGAATAATAATTTTGTTGAATGACTTATCTTCTATGCCCTTTTATCAAAAATTCATTTTTCGTGAAAGAGAATCTGTGGAGAGTAAGGCAAAAAGAACATCTGTAAGAATATCGAACAATATATAGGATCCCTTTTTTCTGCATTGAAATACAAACATACTTCTAAGTTGTTCTCAGTGTTCATGTCTAACACACATTATTAGTTCGGTACAAAACAGCTTCCATCATTACAAACAAAAACCAAGTACATAGCGTCAGCCAAAATAGTAAGTGACACAGATCTTTTTAATGTAATTTAAGTGGAGTGCTTTCTGGAACTCCAAATTTTTCAAGGTAGATTAGATAAAACCCACAGATAAACTTCTGTGTGATTTCTTTTAGGATTTGATGTGTTATTAAATAAGGTAGTTAAAAATTTATCTGGTCGTACCTTGAAATATTTATTCTAATCTTCGTTTTATGAAAAGTTTAATATTTCCACATCTTATTAATATAAATTTATGCTAGCTACCAGACTGATTTCATTTTTAGCAGTTTTCATTACCCTTCTCCTTTGTTTCACATGTAGTAACTTTGATCATAGTGTTAAACAGAAATAATGATGTTATTTCTTATATTAATAACTTATACCTAAAAGCCAAACATCAAAATATGATATATGCACATCACATATGCACTCACATCTACCCAAGGAATGCCACATCTTATAATCTCTATTTTTGGAGTAACATAATTGTTAAATTACACTACATTTTATAAATTAAGGAAAAGTTACATATGAAATTATTTTGCCTTTCTATTTTGATACGAAAGGGATAAATTACTTATAATATTGAATCCAAAGCATGTAAATATTGATTTAGCTGTTTTAATAACCATTGTTGTTAATCATTATTATATACACTTTATAATTTCTTTCTTCAGAGTTTTTAATTCCTCAAAACCCACTTAATTGGCAAATTTGTTTTATTTAAAAATGAAATCAGAGAGATTTCCAATGCTAGAAAATGGAGGTGACACTCTTCCTATTAAGTACAACTGAAATGCCTGGACATCAGAGAAAAAATAAGAAGACTGTGAAAGATGAGGAAAGCAGGTCAGTGAGGGTTGGGACTTATGGAACGACCTAGCAACAAGTTCCCTGGTTCTTCTATATGTCTTACTTATATACTGTGGACTGGGGCTAGAGAAGCCAAAGATCCAGTAACACCAACAGTTACAGAAAAAGTCTCTCTCAAAGTCTGCTCTTCCTAGCCAAAAGACCAAGAGAAAATGAAGAGAGAAAACTTTTAGACAATGACATTCCTACTCCAATCACACACCACAGAAAATATGAGACCACATCCCCACCCCCACCAGCAAAGCCAAGTGGGAGCTTCAACTTCTCTTTCATTAGGTCATAGGTACTTGAGCCTCCCTACTTCCAGGGTGGTGACAGAGAAGGCCATGGGGAGAACCAGGACTTCCCCAACCCCTCCAACCATGGCAAGGATAGCTCCCCCAACCTATGGTGTCATTGGAAGCCACATAGGGAGCCTGAACACCACCCATGCCCACCAGTAATTAGGCATCTATCCCAAACTGTTCATTTGGAATCTTATCATATACTCCCACCTGAAAGCAACTGGGTGGTGTGCATGATGCCAGAGGAGGTGTGCTGAAACAAAAGATTTAGATCGAATCCAGAATCATTTAACATGTATTTAAAATGTCCAAAATATAATAAAAAAATCGTACACATTACCAAGAACCAGGAACATCTTCATTCAAATGAGATAATATAATCAACAGACCCCAACATCAAGATAACACAGATAATGGGATTATCTGACAAAGATTCTCAACCAGCGATGATGTAAATAAAACCAAAACTTCAATGATTAATTACAAACATGATTTAAGCTAAAGAAAAAATAGTAAATGTCAGCAAAGAAACAAAGTCTCAACAAAGAAGCAGAAGATATGAAAACAAACAGAATGGAAATCTTAGACATGGAAATGAAATAACTAAAATAAAAGATCAGTGGATGAGCTCAACAGCAGAACAAAGAGGGCAGAAAAAAAGAATCATTACCCAATCTAAACAACAGACTGAAAAATAGAATGAAAAATAGTAGTACTCTAGAGATTTGTGACTCTAACAAAAGCTCTAACATTCATGTTGTCAGAGTCCCAGGAAAGCACGAGGAGAACAGTGTTGAAAAATATTCAAAAAGGTAGTGGAAATTTTTCCAAATCTGGCAAAAGATATAAATCTAAACACTCAAAAAATTCAGCAAATTCTAAATAGAAAAAACCCCAAAGTTATTCATACCAAGACGTATCATAATCAAACTTCTGAAAAGTAAAGACAAAGAGATTTCGAAAGTAGCAAGAAACACATTACCTAAGGGCTAAGGTGGGCTAATTCTAATGATTACACTGGTCAACACTGAGATCATTACTGACTTAAAAAGGCCCTAATCTGTAGTATCTTGGTGTGCTGAACATGAATATAACCCTGAAAAATTTTTATTAGCTCTCATTTTGAAGATATTTCATAGAATTCATTTTATATGTTTCACCATGTAAATTAATCCAGGAGGACTGCAACAACATCCTCAGTCAGCCTAGAATGCTGTAATATTGCATCACATTGCATAATACCATCATGCACACATCATCCAGAGTTGATTGCATCATTTTCTGATCCAATGCACTACTACTGCCAGGTGGCTGCTGAAGGAAGCTGATGTTAGCAGTGCACTAGATAAAGCCCTGTCAGAAAGGTTGAGCATTGAAAATATTTTGGACTTTGTGCGAGACAGTTTAAGCTACTGTTCCATAGAACTGTTATTATTTTATACATTTAGGCACAATACAGAAGAGTAATGCCTCGAAAGTGTGTTAATAGCATGGACAATTTCTGCTCTATTTGTGGGGAAGTGACATTTGCCACCCAGAAGAAAAGTATCACTTCTCAAGTGAAGAAGGCTTATCTTGATTTCGGATACAAGACTGGTGAGCAAGACAGTCCTTGGGACCTGCATATATGCTGTGCTACATGTACAACACAGCTTTCACAGTGGTTAAATGGCAAAAGACCATCAACGCCCTTTGCAGTCCCCATGGTGTGGAGAGAGCCACGCAACCACATAAAAGCCTGTTATTTCTTCTCAGTTCCTCCTCTTTCTGGTGCAATAACGAAGCAAAAGAAGTCAAGAATAGTCTACCCAAACATTCCATCTACATTGAGACCAGTTCCACATGGTGAGGGACTTCCTATTTCAGAACCTCCAGCAGAATATTCTCTTGATTCATCTGATGAGGACAAGGGTGAGCCGACCTGTTCTTCTCCTGTTCCATCAGCATGCAGTTATCCAGATTTTCACTGTGGTGCATCATCAACCCACACAGACTAACACAGGAAGAACTCAATGACCTGGTTCGTGATTTGGACTTATCCAAGAATAAGGCAGAATTGCTAGGATCAAGGCTCCAGCAATGGAATCTTCTAGAAGAAGATGTCACAATTACTTTTTATTGAAACTGCCACCAGCAGTTGGAGCCTTTCTTCAGAAAGGAAAGTACTCTGGTATTCTGTTCCAATATTGAGGGCCTCATGAATGCCTTAGAAATCACTCATGACCCACAAGAATGGAAACTATTTCTAGAGTCTTCGAAACTGAGTCTTAAGGCTGTGCTTTTGCACAATGGAAACCATCTTCCATCTATTCCAGTAGCGCATGCTGTCCACATGAAAGAGACATCCGACAACTTAAAGCAGCTACTGAATTCCATTGAGTATAAGAAGTACAGCTGGCATGTCTGTGGTTATTTGCCCTTTTAATGGGACTGTAGCAGGGATATACAAAATATGTGTTTTTCTTATGTGAGTGGGATAGTCGAGCAAGTGAATTGCACTACTTGCAGAAGGAATGGACTCGCAAACAAAATGTAGCGGTTGGAGAGACTATCCAACTCCCAGCTCTGATCAAGGCTCACAAAATCCTGCTACTACCCCTTCACATCAAACTAGGTTTGATGAAGAATTTCGTGAAAGCCCTGGACCGGACCTTGCCAGCTTTCTGATACCTGCATGAAAAACTTCCTTGACCCAGCAAAGCAAAGATTAAAGAGGGAGTTTTTGTGGGTCCTCAGATTCGAGAGCTCTTCAAAGATGACCGGTTCAACAACTTGCTGCAGGGTGATGCAAAACACACATGGAATGCTTTTCACCTAGTTTCTACAAACTTTCTTGGGAATGTTAGGGCAGAAAACTACAAGAAACTAGTAGAAGACATGCTGATGCAATATCAGAAACTTGGCTGCAATATGTCTCTAAAGATCTACTTCCTTCATTCCCATCTGGATTTCTTCCCTGAAGACTGTGGTATGGTTAGTGATGAACATGGAGAACATTTTCATCAAGATATCGCATCAATGGAACAAAGATGCCAGGGAAAATGGTCCACTACAATGCTGGCTGCCTACTGCTGGACACACCCCAGAGATGCTCCTGAACAGCTGTACAAGAGTCAAGCGAAGAAATCTAAGAAGTAATCTATGACTTGATTTTTTACAGGTATTAACCATAGGCCTATTACTATTGGCATGCATTTCGTGATGTAAACATCAATTTATTGCAGATTACAAAAAAAAAACTAGAGCCAAAATTAGAATTTGACGTCATATTCGTGTTGAGCACATACAAATTGATAGGAAATGACTAATTTTATTTCAGTAACATGACTTCTGTAAAAATTTGTTGACCAGTGTAACCAATTTCTTATCAGAAAACATGCAAGGAGGCCAGAAATAAGTGGTAAATCATTTTTCAAATTCCAAAATACTGTCAACCTGGAATTTTTTTTTTTAAGATTTATTTATGTAGACATACAAGCTGGGGTACAGGCCAGAGGTGTGGGGTAGTGAGAGGGTTCACCAAAGACAGAGTGGGGAGCAGAACAGGCAGATCAGAAATACACTGCTGAGGGGAGCAGCAGGCGAGGCAGGAGAGGTCTGCCGTACCATGTGGGAATCTCCCCGGCTGGGCATCGAATTCGCATCACTGCTGCCCACAGCTCCACAACGGAGCGCTGAACCGCTGTGCCACCAGGGAGGCCCATCAACCTGGAATCTTATATCTAGGAAAATATTCTTCAGTAATAAAGGGAAAATTAAGACATTCATTGATGAAGAGAAACTAAGGATTTGTCACCAGCAGATCTACCCTAAAAGGAAAATTTGATGCAGAAAGAATTTGATAAAAGAAATCTCAAAATGTTGTTAAAAAAGAAAACATAATAAAAAAGCCAAAATATGAATAAAAGCAATAGACTTCCCTGTTTGGCAGAGTTTTTGAAATCATGCTTGATGCTTAAAGCAAATATTATAAAGTTCATAGATATAATTATTATTGTAGGTAAAGAAGATATTTAAAACAATTATATTATAAATGAGAGGGATAAAGGGGCATAAAAATGTAATGAAGGTTTTATGCTTTACTCAAATTGTTAAAATATCAATAATAATAGACTGTGATGTTGTATGTATAAAATGTAATATCTACACAAACCACTGAAAACTACCTGCAAAATTGTATAGACTCAACAGCACTATAGACAAATCAAAATGAACCCACAGGGAGCAAGACAAAAACAAGAAAAGGAAACAAAAAACAGGGATTGGTACTTGAATATTTAATTTTTTTTTACTTTTTTTTGGATAATATTTTATTTACTTTTGTTATTCATCTTTTACATTATTGTGTGTTCCCCACAGCTTACCCACCACCTGTTCATCTGTGAAGCCATCACCATAGTCCCCCATGCTCCCCTCGTCCCACCTCTTGAGCCCTTACCCTTCCCTCCTCTCCTGCAGAATGTCGCATTCTTATTTGGCTCCCCTATATTCCTGTTATAAGTAAAACCATTTGATATTTTTCTCTTTCTTTCTGGCTTATTTCACTGAGCATGATCCCTTCTAGTTCCATCCATGTTGCTGCGAATTGCATGTGTTGTCTTTTTTGAATGTTGAATAGTATTCCATTGTGTATATGTACCACATCTTCTTCATCCAGTCATCTATTTTTGGGCATCTGGGTTGTTTCCATACCTTAGCTATTGTAAACAGTGCCACAATAAACATGCGGGTGCATGTATCCTTTTGGATTAGTGTTTTTGTGTCCTTTGAGTAGATTCCCAGAAGTGGTATTGACGGGTCATATGGAAGCTCCATTTCTAGCAGTTTGAGGAAACGCCACACAGCTTTCCATAGTGGTTGGATCAATTTGCATCCCCACCGACAGTCTAAGAGAGTTCCTTTTTGTCCATATCCTTGCCAACATTTGTTGTTACCTGTTTTTTTAATGCGAATATTTAGCTGAGTGTCCCGTGTATACCTGGTTTGACAGAGATTTAGCCATCGTTTATCACATCGCTTGGAGTTCTGCCTCTCCAGCTCTCTTGGTTTTCCCCATTCACTTGCCAATAACTGTGGTTGCTCACTCCTTTGTCCATTGGTTCTTCCAGCCAGAAAATCTGAGAATTTTCTTTCACAGTTTCAGTGACACCTAAGTATCAACTTTGGCCTGTCCTCAGACTAAATACTATTGAAAAATGGATAAATTTTCCATGCAGGTACCCTTTTCAAAGTGTCAACACCTCTCCAAAATTTGCTTCATTTTTTCAACTTTCTGGTCCATTCAGGTCATTGTTTTTTTTTTTTTTTTTCAGAATGCATAGTCATCAGCAGAAGAGTGAGGTTTAGTGGGAGCTATTCAGTCATATTGAAAGAAGTATGATTATGACCAATCCTGAACATGATTTACAATTACTGAGTCTTTGCTGTGTATAAGAACTGTGAGATAAGTAGATATAGATGTACTCATTCATTCAATCCTATAGGAACCCCCGGGAGAAGGAACTGTTACTGCTTACATTTTACAAATAAGGAAATGCAGGTAGAGAAAGGTTAGAGGTCATTCAGGAAACATTCAAATCCAAGTATTTTTAGGTCCAATATTCACACGTTTAAACTATTCCTTTAGGAGAGAAAATTAGTTTTCACTACCAAAAGGTGCCCTGCGGCACCAAAGACTGCCCTAGGCAGGTTTCTTAATCAGAAGCCAATTTTAAACTAGTTGATTCCAGTTACATAGAATTTCATCTTCTTATTCATTTAAAGAAGTGTTTTCCAACTTGGCTTATCATAAGGATCACCTGAGGGGAACTTCTGGCCAAAGATCACAGACTTTTTGAGTCAGTCTCCAGGGGTAGGGGCTAAAAATCCAAATAACAGGCACTCCAGATGATTCAATATTCTTCCAAGTTTGAAAACATTTACTTAGAGAAATGAGCACTTGGTATCCAAACACTTCATTCACAACTCTGTGTTTCCTGTTATAAATAATGATAATAAGAAGAAATACTGATTATTTTTAACTGCTTTTTTAAATTTAATTTATGTCCTTTACATTATTGTGTATCCCCCCCCCCCATAGGTTTGCCACCACCAATTCCCCCGCGAACCATCACCATAGTCCCTTGTGCTCTTTTCTCCCCTATTTTGGTCTCTCTTCCTCCCCCTCCCCTGTAGAATTTCTCTTATTGTGCTAGGAGAAATACTGATTATTACCTAAAGTTTACCTCAGGCCTGGCAGGCTCATTTCTAAGTATTTTACATGTATTATGTCCTTTAATCCTCCCAACAAAACCCGGAGTCGCTACTGTTTTAATGAAGAAACCACCATTCCCACTAGTAACTAGAGGAGCAAGGTTTAGTTAGGCTGTTTGGTTCCATGACCGCTCTGTGATCACTGAACTGCTCCATTTCCACTTGTCTGACCTACCACGACCATTCCAGGAAAGAAGTTTGGGTGAACATGTGGTTATGAGGCCAAGGATCCAAAACGAAAATTCTAACTGAGAAGGAATACCTCTTCCCTCGCTAACCCCTTGAAGTTTTCAATTGTGCTCTAGGCAGCTTCAAAAGATCCTGCTAATTTCACTACCTTTAGCAGGAAGATTGAAAAAGAGTAGGAAGGAATGCTGGAGAGTTCGCCAACTGATTTACAATTATTTATTTCCTAAATGTAAATAAGTGCTTATTTCCATAATCTACCATAGCAGTACTTGTGCTAAGTGTCAGGGTATAAACCAAATGATTTTATTGTCTCAGGGAGGAAGAAGACAATAAGCAAGAATGCATACTTTTTAGGCTCGTTTATAGACTGTGGTAACCACCAAGAGGAACGTAAGAGAAACAGTGAGGAGCAACTTTTGAAGACAGTGGGTGTTGCTTATAGCCAAATCTATGGTAAAAGGTCAAACTTTCCAGAGTCCTCCACCCTCTGACCTCCTGAATGGTGGCTTTTGGGAACTAGGAGCAAAGTGGAACCACCAGTGTGAACGTAAAAGACTGAACACAGGTGGGCTGCTCTTTTTTGACATCCACTTGTACCCTCTTCTCTGCTCAGCTGTGGGACAGTCAGCTATGTGTCAGTCAATATTTTCTTTCTCTCTCTTAGCTCCCCCTTTTCTACACCTGGTGAAATCTGCTTTGGGAGTCTTGTTCTGTATTCTTAAGCAGGAAGGTGAGAACTCACAAACCAGGTCACCACCTTTTCGCCCAGGTTTGCCCATAGCAGTTGTTTCAAAGCAAGTCAACTATTTCCTTACAACAGATTATGCTAAAAGCAAGTCTTTGATCAATAGATGTTTATTAATGAATATTTTATCTGCAAATAAAGTATTAAAGAAACAATTCTTGTGACTTCTGTAGATTGGAGATGACTTCTGCTCTCTTGCCTGTCGGACACTTTTACCACCAACTTTGCCTTAGAAAGCTCATTCCAGGACAATGCCAAGTTTCCAGAGGTAGGTTCTGTTATCCAGGGACCTACAGAATCTACTGTTCATGGCTGCAAACCAGAACTTTTAACTGCAATACCTAAGGATACAAACACAGATGTTGCTGAATTTTATACATTATTCATTCTATTTCTTAAGCATTCAATGTATATTAAATAGTTTAATTTCATAACTGACAGCTCATTTCTAATTTCCTCACATTAAGCAATAGACTACATTTTATGCAAACAGAAACCTATTTCTGACATCAAATATGCTAATTAGAAAGAATCTGTTATTGATGGAAATGTGGATAAAAAGAAGGCCAGTAATGGCTACTTCTGGAACATGGTCCTCTCTGTCAGAATGTTATTTGACCCCTCAGTTGCACTTAATTAACATTCTAGTTGACTACTTCCTGGCTGTGCTTTCTAGTTTAACCCCTGGGTATTGATTTAACCTAAGTTTTACATCCTGCAATATAATATTGTAATGCTAAAGAGCTTTAAAGATAATTGCAGACACTGTAAAAACAAATAATAAATTAGAAAACATGGTAAGTGCTGGAAAGGAAGCCCATTACAGAGTTTTTATAGAGAAGAAGAAACGTGAGCATTTTCCTCTCACTCGCACCCCAAGACTGGAGGAAGGGGAGGTTCAGGAGTCAGGAGTCACCTTTCCTACTTTTCCTTCTCATAGTGCTTCAATTGCCCAGAAATACAAATAGGACAGAGTAGAGAAAGTTCAGTTGGTGCTGAGAATAGGAATCATGAAAGCAAGTGAAAGGGAAAGATAACCTCAGTGCCAAAGGTCAACACAAACGCTTCTGGAAAACACCCCAATTCATACCTTTCCCAGGTATTGAGCAGGTGTAGTGGCCTCAGTGGTCCTTAGACACCTGGATCCCTTCTCAGAGTGCACCCAATTCTGCACCCTAAGAGCCCATGTCCTCACACTAACCAGCTCTAAACTGTAGTAACTGCTGCCTCCACCACTTCTCTCTTATACACCTTCCTTCCATGCAGCCTGATGTTATCCTTCTCCAGAAAAGCTGTGTCTGGCCATTTGTACTTCCAACAGTGTTTGTTCTCTGCTCCCTAGCTCCTATAGGATGTCAACTAAGGTATTCTGCTCATTTTTATACTACTACTGGTTGGACTTTTCTTGGAATAAAAAATCTGTTTTGTTTTGCACATTATACAAAAAATCATGTAATAGGTGAAAGAATAAGGAACAAAGCAAGATCACCTTAAATCCTACAACTTAAAGAAAATCACTGTTAACAAACTAACTTTTAAATATCTTCTACAAATACACAAATTCGTATAGTTTTACATAAGTAGGACTTTGTTATATAAGTTCATTATATCACAGCTTATTTCTTTGCTATCACATTTTTTGGCTTGTTTCTATACTCATACTCTAGTATAATCACAAACATATGCACATGTGGGAAAACTGTCATTGTTTTTAATGTAAGCATGTTATGGATTTTTTTCCCCTTCGTCTTGCTTTCATCGCTTGATAAGGCATCATGGAATTTTCTCCAAGCCTATGTTATAAATTGAATTCATTCTTTTTAAGATCAGCATAATATTCCATGGTATATATTACCAGAGTTTATTTAACCATTTCCTTAATGACATGTATTCACACTGTGTCTAAATTTTGGGCTTTGGTTTTTTATTTGCTCCACAATTCTTGAGTATTTTTGCTTTTACATATATCCTTTATATATAGGTCTACTTTTTTTTATTCTTTATTTATCTTTCTATAGGAAAAAAACTGCAGGCAACTAGGAATTGTTTCAAAATTGTTTCACTACTAGAAATAAGAAATAAGATTGCAACAAACTTCTAGACAACACTCCTAATTGTTTCCTTAGGTTAAATTCCTAAAAGTTAAATTAGTAAATTAATGAAGTAGAATATTTTTTAAGCTTCTTAGTTGTTAAGTTTTTCTACAGAAAGACTGTGGTTTTAGCTTTTTAAATCTGCCTAGCAAAGTATGAGAGGCTTATTTTGCAGCCTCCTTCCTATTATGAAGTATTTTTATACTCCTTTCTTCATTAATTCTACCTTTTAAAAGGATCTCAGTCATAATCATCATTTTGTGTGTCCATATCTCTTTTTAAATCCTGAAATTCTTGACATTGGGCTGGTGGCATCTCAATTTTTTTAAGGTGGCCCTCTGTGGACTATTCAGTCACTTCTGGAAGAAATTAAACTTCCTTTTACTTTGGAGCAGTTTTCACTATTTTGGTTATAAGCTGTGTACCCCAATACAGTAAGTACTTAACTTTATCTTTCAAGGTAGATGGATTTTATGCTAAGGTTTATAGCACTGATGGACTAAGTATAAATTGATGGGTGTGTCTTTTTTACATCAGACAGACAATATTATTTAGAGTCTTCATTTCTACAATATTCTTGCTTCTCAAGAATATCTGGAAACAAAGCATCCATGAGAATTTGTCCCAATGATTATCAACATTAACATCCGTCAGCATCACCCCAACAGAGGGTTTGTTTAAAAGCCTATGGCTAAGCCCCACCCCAGAGTTTCTGATTCTGTAGGTTTGGGGCAGGGTTTAATAATTTTCAGGTCTAACAAATTTTCAGCTGGTGCTAATGATGCTGGTCCATTAGCAACACTTGAAGACTACTGATCTAGCCTATCCTCACCAGTTTGGTTATAAAACTAGTATTTGATAGGCCTCACCATGACTTTCTATTAATTCTTTTAAAAGTATCCCTTCTTTTATTAGCTCTGTGACAGTAAAGAATAGCTGGTCAGCACCTTCCTCATTATAACCTTTCATATACTTCAGGAAAAATATTAAGTTTTCCACATTCTCTTTTTTACCTATCTAAAGTTCTGATTCCCTCAGCCT
Source organism: Scalopus aquaticus (assembly GCA_004024925.1). Lineage (NCBI taxonomy): Eukaryota > Metazoa > Chordata > Mammalia > Eulipotyphla > Talpidae > Scalopus > Scalopus aquaticus. The sequence goes on along the minus strand of PVIJ01001514.1, from coordinate 44,873 downwards.
TTCCTCATTACTATATAGCCAACCTGCTCATCATTTTTATTGCTCTTACCTGAAGCCCATTTTGAATTTCCATCCCACCCCACCCCACTTCTATCTCCATCTCAGTTAATAAGAAGATATGAGAGGAAGGGAAATGTGCTGGCATAAATCTTGAATGCATAACGTTTTGGGCTACTCCAAGTAGGATCTCTAGACAAACTATTTCAGGGCTACTCCAAGTAGGATCTCTAGACAAACTATTTCAGGGCTACTCCAAGTAGGATCTCTAGACAAACTATTTCAAGTGCTTCATAAAAATTGGTCTGTATGACTTTCTTCTCCATTCTTTATTTCAAAGACTAAAACATTACACAAATAGTAGGAAATATAGGTCACTTTGTTCAAACATAATCAGCTACCTCTTTTGGGCCAAAAAATAACCATTTATTTACTTCACAAATATTTATTGACTACCTAGAATATGCCAGGCGCTGTGAATACCAATATCTCATGGATATGGCATTAACTTTTGGTCAGGTCAATTTGTTTAGTCAGATCCTAATAGCTTCAGAATATCAGAAATGTTTCCACAACCTCATCCACAACAGGGCTGAAAAGATAAAGTTTAACAACCCAAACATTATTTTAGGCTTTTCCAAATCTCCTGTGTTCATACAAATAGACCTAGATTATAGTCAACTTCACATTACCTGTAAGAGGTATGGTTTCTGTAATTCAAGTTGCCATATTATTTAAAACAATCACTTTTGTTTGGTTTTGGGGTGTGCTTGGAAACATGCATCTGATTAGCCACAAAGCTGTGTCAAAAACTATGTTATTCATCAAGTGGTAAAAGAAGAAAGGGAGTTTGTGGACCTCTTTTTATAAAAGCCCTAATGTCATTCGCAAGGGCTTTGTCCTTATGACTTACGTGCCTCACAAAGACCCCAAATCCTCATACCATCACATGGGAACACTACAGTTTCAACATATGAATGGAGGAAGAGTATGAGGTTAGGGGCACACAAACATTCAGCTTATAGCAGAAAATTTTTGAAAAAGTTATTAGATGATGTCCTCCATGGTGTAAACACTATTCTGTATGGTCAGGCAGCAAATGTTTGCACACTAGACTGCATTATGTGTACTTGATGGTGTGCGTTCCTTATGCTAGTGGTGTTAAGACATGAAAAGGTTAAAGTGGGCCAGTGTTTTGCCAGCAAGCACTCTCTACCGATTTGGGACACAGGTAAAGGAGAGTTGTGGAGCCCTCTGGGGCATTTTTTAGGCTTTTAATGATCTTTCTACACCATTTGTAGTGAAGCAACCAGGTGCAGGGCGGGCAGGGTGACCAGGAGGCTGGGGGGCTTCCCAGCCCTCAGTGAATCTTTACTCTCTCTGGGCTCTCTCCGCCCATCTCCAGCTTTCTGCTGCCGCTCGAGGTCTGAGTGACCATGTGTGCCCTCACGGCCACAGCCTCTTGGTTCAGGTGTGCCCAATTACATGTGCCCACACCATACTCCAGGCGTCCACAACCGAGCATGCATGCCCGATGCCCACGCTCCCAAGCGCCTCCTGCATTCAAGGATGAAGGTGATAGCCACAGAGGCGGCGTATGCCTAACTATTTTGCTTACCCTACAGCCAGATAGGGAGCACCCTTATCAGGCTACCCTATGTGATGTGATCTGCATTTACATTTATAACCCTTTTTCTAACAATTATTCTAGCTACCAATGAATGGACTTTTTTTTTACGCCCATAGTCCAACAAAGTACATGCAAACAACATGCTAAATCTATCTCAAGTAAACAACAATAAATCCATCCCATTCCATGGGAAAATGCAAGTTTTATGATTGCTTTGGACTCTTTCAATTAAATGACCATGGAAAAGACAAGAAAAAACTGCAGGCAATTAAGAGTCGGTAGAAGTATTCAACCTAAAAATGGGCATCAGTCCTGTAGAGATCTGTGGCAACCAAAAATTTGAAGAAAATTAGGATGGAAGGAAGTCCTAGGGAGGAAATGCTAGGAGGAAAATTCTATTTCTTCAGGCGCTGTGTTAATTCTAACTTTTCTGGTCCCTTTTTTCCAAGAACACATGGGTCACACCCTGTGAGGAAGTAAAGCAGGAGGTTAGCTCAGCTGCCAGCATTTGAAGTTCACGCCCTCCAAACTAATTTCGAAGCTTGGCAAAAATTCCAAATAAAATACTAGAAAATTGAATTCAACAACTCATTAGAATAATAATCTACCTTAACTAAGCATAATTTTTTAAAGGAAATTTGTTAATGTACTGCTTAAACTGTCAAAATAAGTAGAAAACAGGAGATAATCTCAATACATGTTAAAGAGGCATTTGATAAAATTTACTCCCCTTCTTAGTTGGAAGGTCTCTAAAAATCAGAAGTTGATGAAGACTATTTTCCTATAATAAGGAATACCTATCTCAAACTACAAGATAATATACTTCATGGTAAAATACTGTAAACATTTTTGTGAAAATCTGAATGAAGAATGCTAACTACTATAATTAATATGCAAAATCCATTTCTTCATTCAAAAATGTATTAATATCATACTTTTTTTGTGCACTACAGCTATAAAAATGAAAAAAAAGTCTATTGCCTTGAGCGTTCTCACCAAAATACAAATATACAGATACAGCTATTAGCAGAGAAAGTTATAACAGACCATGTCAGTTTACACAGATATTTCACGTAGTTTATGTAGAAAATATCAAATAATAAACTGAAAATGTAGATTAACAAGTGAGATTAAAAACATAAATGCCTCCAACTTAATTTTGGGAGAAAATGTTATTCTGAAACTGGGACCCACAGCCTGGGCCATCCCACAAGTTGGCGCTTCTCCAGGGCAACCGAAGCGGCGGGGGCAGTTGGAAAAAGCTGTGGCTGTCCAGCTCCCAGAAGCTGCTTGTGGACAGTGCAAGGGGCAGCACGTGGTGGGCATTTTACCACCCCCTGCCAGAGGTCCCTCTGGGCTCAGGCTGCAGGCAGAGGCGAGCAGTGATGGCGGGCGGCGGTGGCTCCCCACCTCGCCGCCCCAGAGCATGCAGACCCTGCCTAGTTCAGGGCTGAGGGAAGAGCGTGGGCCCCACGGGCCAGCGCCAAGGCTGTGGCGCCCCAGCTGCAGGCAGTAGAGAGGCCCGAGGACTTGGTGCCGGGAGCCTGGGTGGACCACCAGGTGCGAGCTAGGGGCTGATTGCTAGGTCCAATCAGCCGCAGGATTGAAAACGGTCCAATCAGACTTGGGGGGGAGGGCCTGAAAGGGGCTCTCAGGGAGGGCAGGAGCCAGCTTGGGTCTCTTGGACTAGCACTCACTCTCGGAATCTGTTCCTGGCCTCCAAAGAAGAAAGGAAAAGGCAGCAGCATCCAGCAGCGACCCCCAAAGAGAGGCTGAACAGCTTTGAAGCAACCGCCTTCTGAGAGGAGCGCCAAAGGCCCCCGGGCTTGGCGTCTCAGGGGCCGGGGTCTCAAGGAGTTGTCGTTGGTGTGGGCCAAGGACTCACAAGGCGCTGTAACACTGCTGTTTCTATCCCTGTCTGTGGTGCCAGCGTGACCAGCGCTGCTGGCTGCCCAGCTCTGCTGACGGGTGGCCGGCACTCTGGCCAGCTCACCTCTGAGAGCTGTTCACTGCTCTGGGTCATCGTTCCCGCCTCCCAGTGCTGCTGTCTCCGTTGCTGTCTGGCCCCGCGTCTGGTGCTGCCCATCCCCACCCTCAGACTGGTGGCTGCAGCGGCATCTCAGTAGTCCCGCCTGGGAGCACCTCCAAGCACGGTGAGCTGGGTCCCAGCCTGTCCCTGGCCTGTGTGTCAGGAGCTCCAGGTCCTGGTTGACAAGAGGGTGACATCTTGGATAAACAACCTTCCCTTTGGGATTCATGTTGGGCACTGTGGGCACTACGTGAGCTGAGACAGCTGGTCACCTGTGGCCTTAGAGACTCCTGTTTCCCGTTTGTTAAGGTAACCCCATTGCTGCTCCCTGAACCTGAGGGGGTCTTGCAATTTTGTGCACGGGTGAAGAACCCACAGTGACCTCTCTTCTATTGGACACTGTCTCGTGACAGTGCCCAATTCATTAAGTAGCAAATTCTTTCAACTCATTTGGTAACAAATAAAATAGGCATCTTACCAAGGAATATAAACAGTATGAATATGAAAGGTACCAGAATGTCACCCCCAAAAGGCCTCTTTATCATATGCAAAAGACAACTGAGCCCGCAAAAGACAGGAAATGCTATTTCTTCCAAACTGACTAAAAATAGAGTGTAAAGGTCCCCTTTCTTTTGTAAAGGTGTCTCCACACCTGGAAGAGAGTTAGTGCTACATAACTCTTATCACTTGAGCCTGATTTGCTTGGGATAAGCCTTATAAGCCCTCATTGTTCCCCTCACTTTCAAGTAATCTGTATTCTCCACCAGAAGCTCAAATTTCTCATTTCTCCCCTTAGCTCAAGATGGTGAGAGCCTTCAGTCACCTGGCCGCCTCCCGGACTCACCTTTCTTTGTGAAATGACGGACAGCAATCATGTGAGTAACACAAATCGTTTTTTCTCTTTCTAATCATTTTGTTTTTGTATCGGCGTTATGCTTGGGTCCCAGCCATTAAACCTGGGAGGGTAGAGGAAGAGTTGTGTTTTTTTTTCCCCCTCCCTAAAACTGTAAAGTTTAGAGAAATATACCAAAGAAAACAGGCTAAAAGGAATGGCGTGCTAACTAAATAGGATACCACGACCATTTCTTCCAAAAGAACATATATAGCTTGAATAAACTTTCAAATAAATGGCAGTGATTTTTTTCACTTGACAGTGATTTTAAATTTAATCTGAAAAATAAAAGGCATAACCAAGAATTTTTTGAAAAAGATGAATAAGAGAAGTCTCTACCAGATACATAAAATCTTTAAAGTTACAGTAATAATTTTTAAGCGTCTGATGCAAGGCTTAGATAAAACAATAGAATCATAAATTTATAGCACAAAAAATAAACGATTCATTAAACGAGTCTGGTGAAACTGACAATTTGGAAATAATCCACTTCCAATCTAACTATACAGATGGATTAAAAAATTAAACAGAAATAAGTTTCTCAAAAACTTAACATAGAATTACCCTAAGACCCAAAAATTGCATTTCTATATATATATACCTAAAATAGCTAAAAACAAGTATGCAAACAAAATACTTGTACACAAATGTTCATAACCACACTACTGACAATAGCCAAAAGGCGAAAATAACCCATATGCCTATAAATGAGCAAATGGATAAACAAAATGTGGCATGCAATGAGATTATTTATATAAAGGATTGAAATACTTAAACATGCTTCAGGGTAGATGAACTTCAAAACATGATAGTAAGTGAAATAATCCAAACAGAAAAGGTAACTTATTGTGTGGTTATGCTTTTTTATTTAATATTTTCTTCATTATTCATTTTTGTATAGTATTTGATTTCTCCCATCCGGTGCAGTTCCCATAGTTCTCATGCCACTATGGCACTGGTGATATATCACCAAAGTCCCACGTGGTCTTCCCTATTTAGACCTCTCTCCTCCTCCTCCCTTGATGTATGACTCAGCCCTATTATCAGCTTGCAAGTTTTTTTTTTTTTTCCTGATTCCTTGTTTGGGTTCTCTATATGCCACATATAAGTGAAATCATATGATATTCAACTTTCTCTTTCTGACTTATTTTGGTCAGTATAAACCTTTCCAGTTCCAACCACGTTGACACATGATGTGAGATTATCTTTTTGATTGCTGAGTAGTATTCCACTGTGTATATATACCACTGCTTTTGATGCATTCATCTATTTTGGGACATTTGGGTTGTTTTCATATGTTAGCTGTTATAAATACTGCTGCAATAAACAAGGAGTGCAGGTTTCCTTTCAAATTGTTTACAGTTTTTCAAATATGTGTCATTCTCACTGGTGTGTGCTATCCATTGCGATTTTGATTTGCATTTCCCTCACTAGTGATGTTGAATATTTTTTTCATATACTTGTTGGCCATTTGCATTTCTTCTTTGGAGAAATGTCTTTTTAGCTCTTCTGCCCACTTTTTGACTGGGTTGTTTGTGTTTGTTGTGTGAGCTCTTTGTAGATCTTTGATAGCAGTCTCTTATCAGTTGCATAGTGTGCAATTATTTTTCCCATTCAGTAAGATGTCTTTGTCTTGATTACTATTTTACTGTATAGAAGCTTTTTTCATTTAATGTAGTCCCAGATGTTTATCTTCTTCATTTTCTTTACTTCTGGAGATGAGTCCTCAAAGATATTTTTGAGGTTTATGTGATGGACTGTTCTGCCTGTTTTCTTCTATATATTTTATGATTTCAGGTCTTACATCCAAGTCTTTTATCCATATTTGAGCTGTTTTTTGTGTATGGTGTGAGATGTTGTCTAGTTTCATTCTTTTGCATGTGGCAGTTTTCCCAGCACCATTTGTTGAAGAGACTTTCCACATTCCAGTGTATATTCTTTTCTCCTTTGTTGTAGATTAGTTGACCATATGTGTGGTTTTATTTGTGTGGTTACATTTATATGAAATATCCAGAATAAGTAAACCCATAGAAGATATTATAGAAGGCAGCTTAGTAGTTGCTAGGGGCTTGGGGTATAGAAAATGGAGAGTGATTGTTTAGGGGGCTTGTGGTCTCCTTTAGGGGTGATGGAATGTTTGTAACTAAAGATAAGTGATGGTTGTACAACACTGGAGTTTGTTAAATGTCCCTTTCAAACGATTATGTTAGGTGAATTTCACCTCAGTAAAAATGTAAATAAAATTACAAAGAAAACAATGGTTTACATGCTCTAAAATCTGGATGTGAAAAAGCTTTCTAAATAAAAATTATGAAAGAAGTCAAAGGTAAAGATGAATACCCTTGAGGGGTGAAAATATTTAAAATTTGGTGAGTCCAATGACCTAACAAAACTAGACCACATAGGTATGAATTTCAAGAAATACGAGTCATTGTCTCCAAGCCTGTCTTCCCCACTCTTAACTCTTTCCTTAACCACTGTTAGTGATAATCAGCACCTCTTATTAGTCTGATCCAGAACACAGCTGAAAGGATATCAGACATATTCATAAAATTGCTGTTTCACACCTCGCCAACAGTATGAAATAAGTCCTAGTAGAGGGATTATGAAGACACTATTTATGCCCATGAAGTGTTGAATTTTAAAAAGAGCAGATCATAGCAAGATTTGTCATAAGTCTCAGTTTGGTTAATCTATAAACAGATTTTATTAGATATTTATTTAGATGTTCTGTACAGATTGTTTTGTTGAATTTTGAAATTAAGTTTCCAGGTTGGCAGTAGTTTTAAATACTTGAAGAAAGGGAGCAGCTTTTAACCTTTGTACTCCTTTAAAAGCTAATTAGGAAATTAAATCCAAAGTGACTGAATCCTTAAAATGTTGGCTTGGTAATGCTGATGGAACAATTCAAGTCACCTGCTATTTTGGTGTCAGCTTCTGATTAGTCACTGGAATGAGATATTCAATGAATTTAAAAATTTTTTTTTAATAATTTAGGATCTCCACCACCTTTGCTAATACCAGAAACTTTATTGCTTGGAAAAGTAAATCTGAACAGGGAAGTGTTTTAGATTTTCTTATCATGGCTAAATGTTTTCCTAATTTATTATGCACTTGATCAGTTGGTAAACTTTGGGGATAATTCCTAGCTGAGGTGTCAGCTGGAGCTCCAGAGCCTGCCCATTATCTCTGTAGGTGCCCGGCACCCCATGGGCTCACCACAAACAGCTGGAGTCCACTGAGGAAGGGAAAAAAGCACTGGAATTTTTTGTGCCTCCAAAGGCGTGTCCTTCCTATGAGCTCTGGCAATTCACAGCAACATTCTAAATTTCCCTTTCCTTGAACAGACGTTTCCATTTACAGCTGTGACCCTCGACCTCTTCACATGGGTTTGAAATACCTCCTGACATTAAGGCATTTTTTTCTCTTTTGCCTTGAATATGTCCAGGATTGGATGAAATCCCATCAGAACTCAGGAAGACCCAGGTGTGTGGGTAGGTCCTGGCTTTAGCTTGCTAGGACTCACCTGTCAGCATCTCCATTTGAATTTTTCTCTCAGATACCAATTGTGTGGAGCATATTTTCTGGTTAAATCAATCCTCAAGCCTTTTTTTTTTTTTAATTCAACAAAGGTTTTTAAGGGATTACCTTTTATCTGACACTTAAACACATGAAAAAAAACACATCTGAAGTGTTGAAAACAGGCAAAAGTGCAAATGAATCATTTTAAATATGTTGTAGATGCCAAAAGAGAAGCCCACAATGGGGGGAGTGCAGGTCTAAAAAAAGGTGGGCTTAATTCTGCCTTGAGGTATGGGGGACAGGGGTGAAGTGGTAAAAGGTGTGTGTGTTTGTGGACATGGTGGAAGGGGAAAGCATCTCTGACTGTGGCAGTTAGTCTCCAAAGATGGTGACCATCAATTCCTTCCTTCCTTCCTTTGTACACACATGATGTTCCCCATATCAAGAGTTGGATCTAAATCCTCTAACCTTGAATGTGGGTAGATCTTAGTAACTCCTAACTAGGATAATGTGGCAGAAGTACACCGTGTGACTTCCAGAGCTAGGTTAGACAAGGCCGTGCTTCTGTTTGCGAGAAATCAAGGGCTCATCTGCCTGATGTGCATATATACCAAAAGTATGCTACCAGGGCTTGGGAAATTAGGATTTTAATGTGGAGTCTGTAAGAGGTAGGACCCCCAGGCTCAGATCAGATCTATCTCCCTAAAAAGTTGGATATGGGCAAATGTATTTCGGAAAGAGAGGCTTGAGAGAGAAAAAGAGTTGAATTCCTTTGGCTGGGGAATAGGCTGGGGGGATGTGAATGCAGGTTTGGCAGGAGGTCTTTGGGTAGAGTGAGCAGGGAAGCAGAAGAATGCAGTTAGCTGAAGCCCATTGTATAGTTACAGATCATTCCACATGGGGAAAGGTGGTTTTCAAATGACCTTCCAGAAGGAGGGACCCTGAATGCTACCGGGGTGGTTCCTTTTCCTTTCTTTTTGGTTTTGTATCAGTGGTCTCTTGATTCCTGCTTTATGACTCACAATCAAGCATCACATCCTGTAGCTTCTGTGAAAAGAAACTAAAAAGCTGTAACCATGCCCAACTGTTCCTGCTGACACAGTGGATCAGCTATGATTTTGCTAATTTTACCTAGTCTGTTGGGATGTAAACTGTGACCTGGTTGGAGCCAGGCACTGAATTTTGAGAAAGCGCAGGCCACATGGACAGGAAGGGCCCCAGCCCTTGCTGAGCTCTCACCTCACAATCGCTGTTAATTGCCACACATGTGAATGAGTCGCCACCTCTGAGGTGACTACAGCCCCCCTCGCCATCACATCCTCAACCTCATGAGAGAACACAAACAAGAATCGCCTAGCTGAGCCCAGCCAGTCCTTGCCACTATAAAATGAAATAAATGATTGTCTTAAGTCACAATGTTTTGGGGCGGCTTCTTATGTAGCAATAGATAACTACAACAGACACAGGAGCAAGGCTGAGGAAGGGCACAGGGACACTGAGTGGCCTAACTTTGGCATCACAGGGCTCACTGAAATTGAGGGAAGGAAATAGAATGGAAAGTATGGTACAGGCGGCAGTGCAGGGGCAGGATCTGGATGACACTGGTGCCCTATGAAGGAGAGAGGAGTCGATCCTCTCAGCAATGGGGAACTCACTGACGAGGTCCTGGGGTGGGGGCAGGTCAATATGATCAGATCTGAGACAACCCCTCCGGCTTCGCTGTAACTTCCCCTAGAGGTAGAGGGGAAGAGGACAGATTCAAACATGCTTAGAAAAGTAATCTTGAAGATTTGGTATCTGGATTTGAGGTTGAGGAGAAATTGTAGAAAACTGATTCATTAAATTCTGACTGAGAATCTAATATCAAACATACTTCTGGGCCCTGAGAAGAAGTGACTAAAGTATTTTGAGCCCTTATTGACTTATATTCTATGAAGAAGTAAATAACTTGGTTTAAGTGAGTTTAAGATGAGATTTCTAGTTAATATCCCTTCTGCTACTCTATCTTCTCATTTATCATTTAGTCTACAGGAGAAATGGACAATTTTCTAGAAAGTAAAGTGAACTCCCTAATGTAATATTCGAAAGATGAGCCCTGAGGCAGATGATCTGGGTGCTGGGTAGAGTTCAGAACTTTTTCCTTGGTTCTGTTTGACTGCTCATAGAAATCTAAGCACGTGGGGTCAAAGAATGGCCGGGGCTATCTGTCATGGTCTTTGGTCCCAGTACCGCGTAGCAGAAAGGATGGAGGACATGCTTGAATTAAGGAAGAAGTGATTCTTATTTGCTTGGCTGCAATTATGTGTTTGTTAATTCAACAAATACTCACCAGTCTGACTGATGGGCCTGTCACTGTGGAAGGAAGAAAGAAAACTCAACTTATAGGGTTACATTATATTAGGGAAGACAGAAAATAAACATATAAGGCACTCTATTAGCTTTCCTATTGCTGCTGTAACAAAACACCTAGTGCTTTAAAACACACACAGTTCTGGAGGTCAGGAGTCTTAAAATAGATCTCACAACTTAGTCAATGGATCAGCAAGACAGGGCTCTGACTCTGATCACCCTGCCTGGCTCTTATAGGAACATTGGTCCCACTAACATAGTCCAGGATGATCGTCTCCCAATATCTCTAATTACATCTGCAAAGTTTTGCCATATAAAGTAATACACATATTGATAACTCTTGGGAATTGAACCCTGAAGATCTTTGAGAACCATTGTTTGGTCATTGCTGTGTGTCTGAGGTCGACAGGGTTATAGGAAAAGGGAATAAATATGAAATATTTATTTAGGGGAGTGAAGAATGCCTTGAAGAGGGAAATGTGGGTTTCCTGGGCAATGTTGAAAGCCCTTTGAGGATTATAGTCTTTAATTTAAAGTCAGCAGGGTTGTGTGCTTTTTTCTCAGTGTTTTTTCTCAGTAGTTATCAGTTGCTTGGGAGCAGAAATAGAGAACATGCAAAGTTGGATTTAATCATGGTTAGAGTTTTGAGTGTGAACACAGTGGGAAGAAGGATTTGAGGGTGATATAATGGAGCAATTATAAATATGAACTTTGGCATCTAATTTGAATAAAGGAAGAAAATGAGGACCTAGAGCAGTGGTAGACAGTACAAAGAGATAGGATCTATCGCAGGTCCCAGTGGGGGTAAATACAAACACACTGTGTCGGTCTCTGTGGGTCTCTGTGTCGGTCTCCATGTCTGCCTGTCTCCCTCTGTCTGCCTGCCTCTCTCTCTCGAGCGCGCTCGCTCCCTCTCTCTCCCTCCCTCCCTCTCTCTCCCTAACACAAACACACACACACACACACACACACACACACACACGGAGATATTAGAGTAAGTGAGCTTGAAAAATAGGAGGTAGTGATCAGAGTGAGCTGTCTAACACTGAAATTGGGAGGCAATATATGTATCAGTAACAAAGCATATGATTGTATTAGATCGCTAAAATCAATGACATTTGAAATCATTGGAGGAAAAGACAAGGTGTTAGATGTATTATCTATATAGTTATTAAAAATAAAGGATAAGAGATGCTAGGGAAACTTCTAGTAATCTAGGGCCTACATTCTCTAATAAGGGCAAAATGATTAGAAGGAAGATTTGCTATTAAAAAGAGGAGTATCAAGTAATATAGACATTTGGGGCAGTAGACAAGACAATGAAGTTTTGCCATTTCAGGCACAGTGGACTGGTGGAGTGTGAGAAAGAACGTGGCCATCATTTGAGTCACAGTAAATCCCTGCTCTCAAGAGAGCCGGATGGAAGAATCTGATAGGCGTAAGAAACTCAAAGGAACTTTGGGTCCTGTGGATTTAGGGGATTTTGCTGACAATATACTATGAGTTCCTGAGATGACAACAACTGCAAGGTTTTAAGGGCTCAGGAATGAGTAGGGGGCTGGGTCCAATGAGAGCTGCACAGCCCCCTGATGGGGATAATGCCAGAGGAGACTTGGGCTTCTTGTACAGACTGGGGACACAAGGGATGTAAAGAATCATGGGATTCATTCTCATGTCCTCTTAGACAGGAGTCAGCAAATATTTCCTGTAAAGAGTCAGTAAATACAGAGGGCTTTATAGAAGTGAGCTTTCTGTCAGTCATTCAGCCTTGCCACTTGCAGAGCAGAAGCAACATAGGTGATGTATAGATGTGTCATGGCTGAGTGCCAATAAAGCTTCATTTGGTAAAACAGGCAGTTAGCCGACCCCTGTCTTAGGCAGAAGTCACATAATGAATTCCAAGGCCCATTATTTAGGCAGTTGCAGAGATACAGCATGTGAAGGGTGGAGGTTGGTGGCAACAGTGTTCTCAGCAGGGCTTCATGTTCTCTTCGATCCTCCATCAGCCTGCAGGGTGAGAGTCAAGTATTCTCTGTGGTATTTGGAAACCCATGGGCACACTCAGGTCCTGCTGCGACCCCCCACAGCTGTCACCTAGAATAATGGGTGAGTGGTTGAGTCATCCTCCAAGAACAAGTGGTGAGGGACAGACTTAGTTGATGGAACGATGACTTATTTCATGTATGACATTGCTTTTGAAGTTTGTCAGCTTCCATTCAGCAATGACTAGAAGCCAGTTGAATTGGGGTCTAGAATTCAAATGTCTGGGTGGGACATAGTGTAGATGAGGCTCTCATTCTTGGGTGGGGAGTAATGTGAAAGCTCCCCTTGCTCCAGTTAGAGGCAAGCTCCCTGGGGTAGCGTGGGGGGAACATTTCAAGGGCAGGCAGAAACAGATACAGAAACAGATACAGAAATCTCCTCTGAGTCTTGATAGACTGATATATTGATAAAATTAATCCCATATTTTCTAAATCCCAGCCTCATTTTGTGCTGAGTGGGCAATGAGTTTCTGAAATGTGAGACAAAGTTTCCACTGTGTATAGGTCAGATAAATGCAACACTTGCTCTAAGCTGTATAACTGAGAAACGAGTGCAGTGAAAGTCTTGAATCTTGAATGTGCAGTTTTTCAGTAGAGCATTGCTGATAAATGAGTCAGGGATTGATCTTCCCTCTCCTATTTTGATGGCTCATTTCTGGCCCATCATCACCTCTAGAAGACAAAGAAATGAAATGAGAAACTATGTAAATCATTTGACATTATTACCAATTAACAGCCCTGTTGAGGGAAATAAACAAAATCGTTGCTTAAGTGGATTCTTTCAAGCTATCTTTCTGTACCCTGAGAACCCAAGTGTCAGTATGAGAAAGTGGAAACATGACTTTTCTGGGAATCCAAAGACCTGGATTTGAGAAGTGGTTATGGCTTGGACAGTACATGTGACCTTGACCTCATCACTTAACCTCTCTGGACCGGTATTCTCGTTTATAGAGCTCCAAGTCATCTCCCAAGCATATGCCAGACACCTTATATATGCCTGGTTTTGTTTAATAATTCCTATCTAAAACAGGGATGCTGTAAGTCACAAGAGAATGTGGATATAAAAATACTTTGCAAATCATAATGCAAAATACCGACTTAGGGCATTGTATAACAGCAATAATTTGTTTTCAGTGACCCTAATTGCTCTCAAAATAACAATAGGTTTGCCCATGTCTGAAAGCCTCATTTTTTGGTTCAGTTTTGGGTTTCAGTTTTTTGTACTATTTTTTATTTTTGTTTTTAGGTTAAGGAACCAAACTTATCATTTTCATTTTATACTGAAATTGCCACACTCAGAAAAGGGAAGGTGAAGTTCCAAAATTCTTAGGTGAGCTGTGCCTCAATCCTTTGATTAAATTTGCTGTGACTTTTATAAACCTACAGTAGTCTGCTGCTCCTTTAAAGCTCCCCTAAGCAAAGTAGAGGGTTTGGAAAAGGAATCCATAGGGGTGCTCTTTCCGAGGCTGAGGAGGCACTGCCATTAGAATATGATGGCATTCTTGCATTATAATTTACACCTGCATTTCATGCATTTTATTCACTGCCAATAATTATTGAATAATTACTGTGTTCTCCCACTGGGCCCTCTCTTTGTACTCCTACTTCTTCCTAGGGTTTCAGCTAGATTGTTGCCTTTTGAAAATTTCTTTCCCTCTGAAAAGAAGGCAGGTGGTTTGTAATTCTTATTTTTGAGCCAAGCATTTAAATAGGCAAGTTCTTTCCTTGGTCACCTGTAACCTCTCCTTGGTCTCTGTGTGCCCTGCTTACTGGAAGGGTGACAGGAAGTAGTTTGTCCTAGGAAGTCACTTTTGCTTAAAGACCTTAAAATTCATGTGTTTGTGACTCCCATGTTACCTATTTTCATGTAGCATCTTCCAAATTTGCTAAGCTGATTTGAATTGAGATAAATTAGATCATTTGCAGCCCAACTTGCCTGCCAAATTCAAATTGGCACTTGAAGCACTTTATCTATGTTTGGGGGTTTGTTGGAAGACAAAATCATCAAGGCTTAGCTACATTGGAGGAGTTTGTTTTATTTTTCCAGGATGGGAAAACATGTTTAACCCCTGCTTTTTCTTTCTCCCTTTTCTACAAAATATAATTCTCCCATGGCCTAGTTGGTATCCATTCTCTAGGTTTGAGAAGAGTCCACTGTCCCCCTTTTTTTTTTTCCAGAAGACAAGAGCTTTAGAAGTAATAGATTAATCTAAAGTATTAGATAGAATCTGATTACTTTCCTTAGGTGGTTTTCTAGCCATTCCAGTGTCACTGCTTCTGGGGAAATTTTTATTAAGACTGGGATCTTCACTCATCATTCCTTTCTGTTACAAATCTATAATTAATCTTGGAAGGAACTTAAACTTCTGTCACCCCCAGGAGAGTGCTTATTCTGTATCCTAAAGTGTTTAGTGGGTTTGTTGCTTACTTTATAACCATGAAAAACCTTAGTATATGACAGTTTAATAACCAAATCTTTCTTGAGCCTGATTATTGAAATGAAGACAAAAGCTATTCTGAAGTCCAATCCTGTACACAGTATCAGTCTGCCTTGTGTCTTCACTGAGTCTTAGAGGTTGTAACGTAAATGACCCAAATCCTAGTTCTATAGAATAATTGAATGAGTATAATTAGGAGGCCACCTCCACTAGGTAGATATGCGTATCGCTCGTATTGGTATAATGTGGCATTTAGCACTTGCTAGGCGATGTGCTTTATACTCAAACTTCACAGCAAGGTTTCATGAAGTGGGTAGGTGGGACATAGCAAATAATAGGATCCTTTGCTTTAGAGAAGAGGAATTAGACTAGTTGAAATCAGTTTGGAATTGTAAGCTTAGACATTTCAGCACATCATTTTGTTCCCAGGGGCCTCTTCAATATGAGGAGTTTCCAAGTGATTTTCACATAAGAACAGAGATGACAAAGCATTATTGGAACATTTGAGACTTCTTTTAGTTTTCTTGTAAATAATACATTCTCTTAAATAATAGCCACATAATAAGCACATATGTCACCTCAGCTAGCCATCTCTATTGTGAGAAACTGAGCTATGAGAGAGAGAACATTGGTATCCCCAATGCCCCAATTGTTATGAAATGTCTGAAAAAATTGAACTCAGCCTCCATGTATTTTTTAGACTTTGGTCAATTCACTTAATAAATTATTACTGAACATCTGCTGCATGCCAGCCACAGTGCTAGGTGCTGCTGATAAAACAAGACATAGTCCCTGCCCACCATGGGGCCGTCAGCAGCTGCGAAGAGGAAAATTAGAATAAAAATCCAAGAGATGAGATTGACCCCAAGAAATAGCCTGTACATGCTAGGATGTTGAAACACAAAACTGATAAACCATTGTGCTTATGTTGAGTCAATTTTTAACTAGCCCAACTATAGTGAATAGAAGTTGAAGGAACTGAATTCACCTACTCATCTGTCAGATATTTGTGTATTTTCCTTACCCTCAAAGAACTGAGAGCACTCAGTTTTCACCAGCCGTGAAAATATCACACATCCATTCACTCACACCAAATTGCAGAAGTCTTCTTTCCCTCAACCTCAAACATCCTCTGACCTCCCACCCACAACAGCCTGGAACAGACCTTGCCAGCGCCAAGACACATCCAGCATCTACCCATCTTTTGAAGTCTCCAGTCACTACCTTCACCCAGTCCCATTCTCCCTCATCTGCCCCTCTCCATGGAGTCTTAGGCAGTCTCCCTGCTTCTACTCTTTTGACCCCAACATGTATAGATCATCACCCTATCCCGATTCAGTAGCCAGTGAACTTCTTACAATGGAAACCAGATTCTACCACTTACCTGCCTAAGGTAGTTTCCCTTTGTACATGGAATGAATTCAAAACTGTGTTTTCCTCAGCTATCAGGGCATATGTGACCCAGACCCTGTCTATCTCCAAATTCCACTTCTACTGTGCTGACTCATCCCCAGTCACACTGGCCTTTTAGTGCCTCAGATTCATCAACTTCCAGCCTGAATTTGAGCCTTTGTACAGGCTGGTCCTTCTAACTTCTGCGTAGCTGCTTCCTTCATCATCATCATCACAGTGTAGTCATATTCTAAGAACTCTTCCTTGATTGCCCCCTTACCATCACATCTTTATCGCCACCACTTTAATTCTCTGGGACCACTTAATCACAACCTAGAGGGTCCCCCCTTCATTGGCTTTCTTGACACCAGTATAAACAAAATTTCCACAAACAGTAACACTGCAATGTTTAGAAGGACACCTGAATAAAGCAATCAGATTACATCTAGTACTTTAGATTTATCTATCACTTCTGATGTTTTTTTCTGCAAAGAAAATGGGACTCTCCTTTGACTGGATACCACTAAAATGTGTCTCTCTTGTGTATTCTACAACTATGGTGCCTAGAACAGTGCTGATACATAATAGACACTGAGTATATTTGCAGGATGACTGGATGAATAATGTCAGTTATAGAAGTAAGGCCGAGTGGGGAGCTGAAGGGAGAGAAGGTGAAGAGAAAGACAGGTTGAGACATGGAAAGCTATGGAGAGATGTTGACAGAGTAGGAAGCAGAGTGAAAGTCAGAGAGACAGTAAGAGACTTATTAACTGAGTTTGAGACTGAGATTTCAAGGGTGGACAAAAAGCTAAATATGCCAGGAGTGTAGAGTGGGGTGGAGAAGAGGGCAAAGCAGTGAGGATGGACAGCAGACAGATCATCAAGAAACCTGAAATCCAAGAAAAGGAGTTTGTACTTTCTACTGTGGAACCCAATTAAAGGTTTTAAGCAGAGGAGTGACAGAATCAGATCTGTATTTCAGAAAGATCACTGTGGCTGCAGTGTTAGAGAATGAATTAGAATAGAGAAGACAGAAGAAAAATTATGTTAACAGAAAGGAATGGTAAGTGTGGCAGCTCAAACAACGAGTCAGAAAGCCAGGATTTGGCAGTGTTTTTCCAGCACTGTGGGGGGAAAAGACAGTAAATCTGAGAATCTGAGCCTTCCAGAGAGTGCGGAGGAAGTATATAATGGTGGTTAAGAGATTGGGCTTGGAGTCAGACAGACCTGGGTTTAACCTCAGATCTATCACGCTGTAGTTTATGTGATTTAGCACAAGTTATCCATTCTAAGCCACAATTTCCTCTTCTGTAAAGTAGGAATAATAACTGTAAGCATGTAGGCGGCTTAGCTCTCTGCCTGTTATGTATGACTGCAAAGTAAATATTAGTTTCGTTATATTATTGGGTGTGCTCTGTTATAGGCTTGGATTATTCTCATAGGTCAATCCATGTCCTGGGTGAACTAGACTTCCTTTTAACCACCTCCTTTTAATGTAATTCTTCACAAATCAAGTCCATTTGATGAACTTCCTACATATGATTTTTGTGTGTCCTGCCTGCCCAATAAAAGCATATTTCCCAATGAATATTTAACTTGAGTCAGTCCCCTGAACTGACTCATTTTAAGGACAACCCCAGTACTGATGTGTGGCATCTCAAAGGGTGACGTTCAAGCCCTGACCCAGTGGTGGCACCAAGGAGGAGCCCCCCCCTCCCCCACCTTCCTGGAGAGTGAGGCTGCCCTGGACAGTTGGTCCCAGTTGTGCCTGTAGAATCGTGTGCTTTGAATGTAATCACTCTTCCGCATAATTCTCCAATACTTAAAATTTCCTACTTTTATTTTACCTCCTTCCCCAAACCTTCCCTTGAAGATGGATCTCCAGCTAGAATAAGAAATAGACAGGGCTGTTTTATAGTTCTGAGCAAATGGATCAGAGTGATACCTGCCTACACATTTGATGTGTTTTTCTTTTAATCTGTCTTTGGGGGAAAGGACTCTATCTGTTAGAGTCTTAATATTTTTAGAAATCTAATAGGCTCATTTGGAGGTAAATATTTTAAACAGGCCACCCATGCATCACATTAACAGCTCCTTGCTGTGACATTATCGCAAAGACATCAAACCTTAGGGACTAAGAAACCTCTTAACACTCTGTTTAGTAAATGGTAAACCCTTGGTTGACGATATGAGTTTACTTCCCCTTAGTTGGATCAGGCTGACGAGGCGGGTGATATTTCAGTCATTTGAATGTCAGCCTAAAAGCACGAACATCTCTGCTGCACATCACCAGAGCTCTGGGTCATTTACACTCGTGGTTGTTTTACTTCAGAGCCCAGAGCCTTCCCTGAGCTGCTGTCATTCTGACCTTGAGGCCGCCCTTCACAGCCTCTTAACTCCCAACATCCTCTTTCAAACTGACACAGAGCAGAAGCTGACCTTGTCCTATCAACCACTTACCCACACAGACCCAATTAATCTTTGGTTGTCAGTCAATCTAACTCACTTCTCCCCTTGAATACTATAGACGCTCACAGAGGGGATGCATTTGACTTCATTTGCTTCCATACAGAATGAGCTGTGGCTGAAACATAGACAGTTGCCCTATGGAAAGATCTGAGGACCCCTGGTGACCAAAGGTTTTCTTCCTGTCAGTTTCAGGGTATGGGAACTCGCCCCTACTCCCTTTCTACTGCTACTTAGGATTTCTTTCCAAGGTAGGGATTCTTTAAGTAATTAGCCAATTACCTCCAAGCAGGGAGCCTGTGCTAAGCCAATTCCATACAGGACTTGGGGAAGAGATAGAAGAGGGCACTAACAAAGGGACTCTGAATTTCTTAAGATGACTAAGGGTGCAGGGGTAGCTATAAGTATTACAGAGAGGATCCCCATAAAAGGGGGAGGTTCCATGTTCCCTGCCCCACCTTATGAAGGGTGGAGCTGAGCAGGAAAGAGAAGCTGAAGAAAATGGGGAGAAGAGTCTTGGAGTGAAGATTTAGAGAAAACCTAAGCAGGGAGGCTGAGGGGTACCTAATTCTGCCATCTGTCACATAAAGACAGAGCAACTTCTTAGTGTGAAAGTGTTTTAATAGAATAGTGTGCTTAGAGAGGGAAGAAGCAAAACACCCAAAGATAGTTTGCCAATGAAACACCCACAGTTACCTATCTCCTCGTAGGTATGCCTAGTCAAATAGAGCTGGGTTAAAAATGGTACTGCTAAGGCCCAAAAGCTTGCCGCAAGTCTAAGGTACCTTCTGGTAGCTGGTAGAGACCCAGAGGAAAGGGGCAGAAGGGGCCATGCAAATCTGGGATGAGAGGAGCAAAATCAAAAGACAAATTAAGATAAAGACTGCTACTGTCAGCCTCATTATGGGTCTCTCACCCAAGTCTCTTCCAAGTGTCTCTACCTATCTCAACTCCACGTGTCTCCATCCATGTCCCCCAAATCCCTGATGCAAGTCCAAAGCTGAGAAGCAGCTTTGGGACTACTTCATGTTTCTCTGGTCCTTGTGCCTCCTGCACATCTCCTCTCCAAGCCGTGTTCACCTTCTGCTCCCCTGTCAGCTCCATCCTTCATTATATGGGGTAGGGAACATGCAATTAGCAACCTCCCTTTTTTATGGAGCTCCTCCCTGTAACACAAGTAGTGGGTACCCAAGTGAGGGCACATAATTCTAGAGGCAAAATCACATGGGTTTGTTTGAGGTGATAAAGCTCTGTGACTTCTCTGAAGATATATTCATATGAAAGTTAGATGGCATTTTTTTATGCATGGGACTTTGCAGAGAGCCTGCAAGCCACATAGCTGTGTTTATAATAGAGACAAATACCACTCATTGTTGAATTTAACCTTGGTCAGACTTGACCAGTCAGGAACACAAAAACATAAATCAGTTGCTATTTCAACAAATGTAGGGTGGAGGTCAAGAAATGAGGACCCAGCTTCAGCATTTGGTATTCAGAACATTTGAAATGCATTCTGATCACTCGTAGGAAGATAACAGTTGTCTGTACGTGATGCTCAGGTCAGGACTGACCTGGATTTGATGAGCTTCTCACCCAGGAGTACAGCAGAGACTGGGACTGGGTGGAAGGTCTGATAAGCAATAATCGCTGCCCTGGGGGTGCGAAACTTGAGTAGGGAAGGGCAGTGGCCTAGCGTAACTTCTGACCTCAGGAACAACATTACACTGCACCCTTTCTAGAGTTCTTGGGCCCCTTGTTGCTCACGGAAACAGGAGTTGGGATCTGTATTTCTGGCCTGTGGTAAGCAGAGCAGCAGCCCCTGTCTCCAAATGTGTCCATGTCCTAATCAACAGATTCTGTGAATATGTTAAAGGAGAATTAAGGTTGCAGCAGATAGAATTCAGGTCACTAAATAACTCACCTGGAAATGGGCAAGATTATCCTGATGGGCATAATGTAATTGCAGAGGTCTTTCAAAGTGGAAAAGGGAAGCCGAAGAAGTGAGAATGATGATCTAAGAAGGACTTGACCTTCTGTTGCTGGTTTTGAAGATGTGGGAAGGGGCCATCAGGCAAGAAATGCAGGAGCAAGGAAAAGGAAGGGCAGATTCTCCCTTAAGGCTCACAGAAGGAGCACAGCCCTGCAGCTGCCTAGCCCAGTGTGACCCGTTTGGGGCTTAGAATCTACTGAACTGTAAGATAATAAATGTGTGTTGTTTTAAGCCACTACGTTCACAATAATTTGTTACGTCGGCCATGGATGACTAATGAAGGTGGCTTTGGAGGTAGAATTATAGGTACCCTCGCATTGGGGACAATTGTCCAAAGCAGTGAATCATTTCTTCAGTCCTTGGAGTTTCTTATCTTTAACCAAAAGCTAAAGCTTCCCATTCCACCTCCCCTATGGTACACCCAGCTCCTCTGTGACCACAGCCATTCAGAAGTTCGAGGAGAGCAGTGAGTGCTTGGGAAAGAGCATCCATTATTAGAAGACACCGAGAAACTTACCTCAGAACTTTTCAGACCATTACTTTAAAAGAAGAAAAAAACATGAAGGGGGTTATTAGGGATCTGACTAGGCAGCTTTAGGGGAAAAAGTCTAGAGACAAAAAGCCCTGTATCTCAAATTTACCTTTATTGTTCCAAAGAATAGTGGGGATCTTAGACTGTCATCTTAAAGCACAATGTGTGGAGTTAAAGGTGGAGAGGCAGTACTAATGGAATTGCCGTGCTTTAGTAGGTTTAAGGCAAATCCTTAACATTATTTTCCTGCCGTTTTCTAAATTAAATTTATAAAAAATATTATGTATCCTACTGTGCCAAGTGAAAGCTGTATTCTTGTAAAAGGCTTATAATCATATTAAAAAGCTGGAGGGTGAAGTTTCTTCATGCCATCAAAGTCACAAACTAAAAAATAGTCTTACATTGTGCATTTTTATAATGGGTCTATAACACCACAAAGTACTTCACTGATATTGTTTCCTTAATCCTCAGAACATACCCGGCAGGGAGGGATATTTTTATCTCCACTTTGCATATGGGAAAACTGAGGCACAGTGAGTGTTTGCGATTTGCCTTGGCCTGCCAGTGGGTTGGCAGCACAGCTTGCCTGGAAAGCCCCAGGATCTTAGCCTGAAGACCAGGCATACCATTCATCCGGTGGCAGTCATCTCTTTAATCTACCTTTCTGCAGGTACAGAAATAACTCCAGGAGGACTTCTGCATTGCTCAAATTTTATCTTTAAGTTCCTCAAGGAAAAAAGTTCTATAAATAGATTTTCTGTTAATTCTACTGCATTTGCATAAAATACTTAGCCTGTGGATTGGAGTGGGAGGGCTCAGGGTAAGGGCTTTTAGCAAAGTTAGTGGGGAACAAGACATACTCCGGGGAAAGCCATCAGGGATACTGTCTGGGAACAGTGTGTAAGCCGGAAGCTGCCCACAGGAGTCTGCCCAGCAAAAAGCACATATTTTCCCTCAGGCCAGGGCATTTCAGGGCTGTTAGGAGGCCAGGTTCTCAAGCAGAGAGTCTACCCGCCTTCCCCTACCTCCGCACCTTTTTCTGTAGACTTAGATTTGACTCTGGCTGCTAGGCCTCTGACATGCTTTCAGCCAACAAGTACACCCCAGCTTTGAGTATCTTGATAGAAACCTACAATAAACTTAAAAACTTTCCCCCTACCCTTGACACTGGAGGGGCAGGAGATCTAAAATCTTATTCTCTGCGTGGTCCCTTGGTGATGTGTCCCTGAGTGACAAACCAAAGGTTTAAGCACCTTAAAAAAAAAAGTGAATAAAATGTGTAGGCACCCGGCATTAGTCCTGGTGTGTCATTCCTGTGACCTCACTGGAATTATCTGTCCCACGTTAGAAAAGAGGTAGAGTTGTTCTCTAGAGGCTACACTGTCAGTAAGTGGTGGGTCGGGTTCGGTGCCAGGCCTGCCAGGACTTAACTACCTGCTTTTAACCACCAAGCTGTCTCCCTCCAGTACTCCAGGCCTCTAACACTTGGACTCTGCCAACCCAGAAGTGCCCTCCTGGCAAAGCGATGGATTTGGCATAGTTTGCTGTTTTCATCTTTGGTCCCCACCAGTGAGCCTGATAAATCATGTCCATTTCTCTTTTCATTTAAGGTTGTCTTATCCTCAACACTTTAATTAAAATACTAGGGACATTGTTTTTAGTTCTTCCTGGGAAACTTATTTAAAACAAATGTTGTGAATTTATTTGAAAAATGACCACGGCGAGTCCTTTCCTTCCTATGTGCATATGCAGTATTGTGTCAGAGTACTGCAAATGTTCAGTCATTCTATGACTTATTTGTGCAAATGGGTGGTTGACAAGCTGCAGAGAAGTACAGTTTAGAGCAAACTTTCCAATCCATGATTAGATTAACAATAGGGAGACAAGGGACTTATTCTGCCTGGACAGTGGAGATGGTCTTACCCAGAGTTGTTTCTCACATCGGCATTCGCAGCCAATTGGAGGCTTTCCCAGACCTGCCAGTAGAGCCCTAGTCACGTCCCCTCACTTCATGCAATTCCAGGACGTGCCAAGGCTTCGTGCTGCCAGCATCAGGGCTTTGTGCATGCCCAGCCAGAGAGGAGGGGAGGTGAGAAAAGTGGGGGAATTACCACTCCGGGGGCAGCACTAGCCAGTGAAGAGTGGAAATTAAAGGACAAATATTCTGTCTTCAAGTTCTCAGCAGAACATTTGAGACATGTTCTAAATCATTTCAGAGGATTTTGCAGGATTTAAGACAGTTACTCACAGAAATAACCTCCCCACAATTATACTTACTACTGGCCTCCTTTAATTCCCTGCCTTACACCCCCAATCCCTGATGGTGCCTCCTGAGAGAACGTCCCAAATGAGCATAGTTTCTGCTTCTAGGGATAGCCCACCCAGGACATGTGTGTTCCCTGCACTTTTGTCTTTCCTTGTCATGTAAAATGCTGACCTGACGAGTCTGAGTCATCTAACTCCATAACAGCCTTTCACATGGAGGAAACATCAAGAAGGCAGGAGGCTACCCATTTCCTTCAACTAGAGCTGGGGAATTTCTATGTGTTTTACCTCTTGTCTTGCCATTAATATTCCATTTGAACTAAAGAATCTAAACCTCGAAAAAATTGCTTGAAAACCATGGATCTAGGCACTCCCTCTCCGTTCTATCTGTATTAGCTTCCTGTTGCTGCTGTAACCAACTGCACACTTAAAAACAACAGGAATTTATTCTCACGTTTCTGGAGGCCAGAAGTCCAAATATAAAGCTTGTCAGCAGAGTCATGCTTCCTTCTACAATTACATGGGCACATCCTTCCTTCCTTCCAGTTCCCTGTGACTCCAAGCGTTCCCTGGCTTGATACCTAATCTTCCATCACTCGCGAATGGCCTCTGTTTTCACAGACCCTTGTCTAATGTGCTTGTTTCATTACTCTTTTGTTTTTTATAGGGACATTTCTTGTACTTATGATTTACCCAGATAATCTGCGATGATCTCATCTTGAGATCTTTGCCTAGTATATCTACAATGATCCTTTTCCCAAATAAAGCCATCTTTGTGGGTTATTGAGGTCAGGATGTGTTCTATTGTTAGGACATGGGAGGTACCATTCAACCTGCTAGATTATCCATATTGTCTCTGGTCAGCATCATGTGATCACAGCTCACACTGGTATTGATTAGCAACCCCTTTCCTTACAAGACAGGTGATTCCAGTTTTCCTAACCTCTGATTCCATAAAATATAGCCTTCATCTTGTGTCCAATATTGCACCAAATCAGCTCCCCATCAGTCCTCTTTTTACCTATGAAAATACAGTTCCTCTCCAATGAGACTAATGAATAAATTGATCCTAAACACTGAGGGTTAGAGAAATTTGGAAGTTTGCGAATTCAGGAAAATCTGGACAGATAATTTAATTCATTAATTATTCCTGATATGTTTGCTTTGGGCAATGTGCTCTAGTGAATGGCCCAAAAGATTCTAAGATGGATAAGGGCTAAGAATCCAGGATACCCAGTATGTTGTCTCTAGCAGGACAATAGAATATGGTCACATATCACTACAATGCACAGTATATGCAAATAACAGGTGATGTCACAAAAGAGAATTATTACAGTGGGAGTTAGATAGTAGAGAATATACTTTCATATCCACTCTCATCTACTGTCCACACAGAAGACAAAGAAGTTAAAAGAAAATCTGAGCATTTCTTCTAGGCTCAAATGATATAATGGTTTTTCATGGGAAAAGGAAATTCAACTCCTAACATGGCCTTCAAAGCCCCTCCTCATTCAGTCTCTGCCACCTTTCAGCCTTGGTATGTACACATTTCTCCTTGCTTTCTGGATAGGCACAGCCACATGAGCCCATATTTAATTCCTCAGACACGCTAAACTCTGTTCTGGGCCCCAGTAATCCTCCCATCACTCCCTATGCCTGGAATATGCTCATCCCAAATGCTTTGCTCATCATTTAGGTCTCAGCCTCAGAGAAGCTCTTGATTTTCTCACTTCAATTCTGTCCCCTCTCCTATTCTCTTGTAACACCTTGACTTTTTGTTACATCATTTATTACAGTTTATATGTTGCCATATGTATTTGATAGGAATCTTTGCCATTCAAGGGCAAGCTTTATTAGGGCCACTGTTTCTCACAGTGTCCAAATGGTCTATCACTGTGCCTGGGTGATACTTTCAATAAAAACACTTGCTGGAAAGAGCACTTTAGTGAGCAACCAATGAGAACCAAGGAAAGCTTTCCTGAAGGAGGTGACGTTTGACGAGAATTTTGAAGGACTCTAATAGTGGGGGCTGGAAAATATTCTTGGAGAGTGAAGAAAGTGTTAGTGGCAAAATGAAGGGCACTCTGGACCCACAAACTTGCATCCTCTAAATGAGGTCTGTCATCTGCACATGAAGACAAAACATACTTAGTGCATAAGAATTTCAGTAGAAAAGAACCTTTAAGGATTGGTGTGCAACAGAGAGAAGAGAGGAGAAAGAATATAGTCTCCCAATGAGGCACCCATTGTTACCCATCCTCTTATGGGTGATTGCCCAGCCAAATAGAGTTGGTCCAAATCAGGGCCACTGAGGCCTGAAACCTTGCCACAAGTCTAAGGCCCTTTTTGTTATCTGATAGGGACCCGTATGAAAGGGGTAGAAGGGACCACAGAGGTCTGGAAAGGAGCGAAATAAAAATACAAGTCGAGATAAAGGCTGCCATTGTCAGCCTCTCCTCAGATCTCTTACCCACACATCTTCTAAGCGTCTCCATCCACGTCCCCCAAGTCCTGCTGCAAGTCCAAGGCTGAGAAGCAAGCATGGCTTCTTCACCTCTCCTTGTTCCACTGCCCCCTCCACATCTTCCCTTTCCTCCTCTCCCAAATCCTTCTCCCAGGACTTTTTAGCATCTCTCTGCTCAGCTCCACCCTTCCCTGGGAGGTGCAGGCAGACTGGAACCTCCCCTTCTATGAGGATTACACGGTTCCAGAAGTATAAATGGAAAGCGCAGAGCTTATAGTTTGGAAAATGACAAATAATACAGTTCGTTTTTTTTTTTTAATTTTATTTATACATACAAGCTGGGGTACAGACCAGAGGCGTGGGGCGGCAAGAGGGCTCACCAGAGACAGAGTGGGGAGCAGAACAGGCAGATTAGAAGTATACTGCTGAGGGGAGCAGCGGGTGAGGCAGGAGAGGTCTGCCGCACCATGTGGGATTCTCCCCGGCCGGGTGTCGAACTCGCGTCGCTGCTGCCGACAGCTCCACAGCGCGGTGCTCAACCGCTGCGCTACCGGGGAGGCCCCAATACAGTTCGGTTTTAATATAGAAAATTAGCTAGAGCAAGGATCAGCCAAATTTTCTATAAAGGGCAGAATAATAAATATTTTACATGTTGTGAGCCATATGATCTCTGTTGTAATTATTTGACATTGTAGCATATTCTGCCTTGTAAAGTGAAAGTTGGCTGACAATGTGCAAATAAGTGGGTGTGGTTTTGTTCATATAAAACTTCATTTACACAAAAAACAAGTCATGGTCCAAATCTGGTTTATAGGTTTTGGTTTGCTGGCCCTTGACCCAGGGATTAATGGGAGAGTTAGAATTAGCTGGAGTCTGGATAGCACCTTCCATGCTAAGCTATGAAGCCAGTAATTTCCTAGACAGGGAATCGGGAGCCACAGCAAGGTTTTGGAAAAAGAAGGTATGTGATTAGAGAGGGTTTTTAGTATGAATAATCTGGAAACACCCTCTAATGAACTGAATCAGAAGAGATTAGAGGAGAGTGATTGTAATCATTTAAGTAAAAGATCTTAAAAGAGTCTCCCATGAAAAGAATGACAATAGGGCCTCCCTGGTGGTGCAGCGGTTGAGCGCTGCGCTGTGGAGCTGTTGGCAGCGGCGACGCGAGTTCGATGCCCGGCCGGGGAGAATCCCACATGGCACTGCAGACCTCTCCTGCCTCGCCCGCTGCTCCCCTCAGCAGTATACTTCTGATCTGCCTGTTCTGCTCCCCACTCTGTCTCTGGTGAGCCCTCTCGCCGCCCCACGCCTCTGGCCTGTACCCCAGCTTGTATGTACAAATAAAATAAAATCTTTAAAAAAAAAAAAAAGAAAAGAATGACAATAGTGTAGGAAAATTGTGAAATTAACTGTTTTCATCATGGGTTATAGGAAATGGTTTATGGCCAGTAGGAAAGAAACAGTGATGTTGGGAGTAGGAATAATTTTGGTACTGCTGAAAAACAAAATCCATCTGTATAAATTTAGAGATCTAACTGGCCATGATTAAATGATTCAGCAGTTGGGCAGGTTTCCATCTAGCCAGGAGACAGACTCTGCAAGGACGGAACAAGTGGGAGGTGGGACAGGGCAGTCAGGGGAAGGGAGGGGGCATTTTATGCAGATTTCCCCGGGAATGCTGATTAGGCAACTTCAAATGGATTGGTTTAGAATTTCACTTAGTTGAGCTGCTGAAACAAATTAGGTTAGGTGTTAAGTCTCAGTGTGGTCTGTCAGGAAAGACTCCATTTTGGACTGTTTCTTTTTTGAACAGTGTTGAGGGGAAATGACCATTTCTGTTCCTGTATGTGCAGTCTGAGGTAGGAAGGATGCGACATAGAGTGGAAGATACAATAGAGGTGAGAAAATCCAGGGCTTCTGTGAGGGGGTTGGATTGAGGATGCGGTCTGGGGTGGAAGACTGGGAGAATGGCAAGAAGGAAGGTCGTGTGTGCAGGGACAGAGCTTGGAGAGGATCTTCATTTTCACCTTGAGTGGAGGAAGAAAGTATTAACAAGTGATCCAGGAGAGCAGAGGGCCAAGGAGGCAAACAGGGCTGTTTTCAAGAAGGAACAAACCCATCCAGAATGCAAACAAAAAACAAATCCGTTTCTGGAATTATTAAAAAAATATATCCACAACATGGTGCTTTAACCAGAAATGATGTACTAAAATTAGCCATGTGAGCCTGGCCTCGGGGTCAGTGCCGCCCTGTGCTATTCCAGAAACTGCATCACAAAGAACGTGACTCAGAAAAGAGACAGACCTATTTGCTTTCTTTATCCTAGGCAGGCACTCATACTTCAAATGACCTGAAAAAATTCAATAATCTGTTCATTTGCTAGAGTCTCTCTCTGAGACTCCATTGATGGGCGATTTATCAGAGCAGCCAGGGCCAGCACAGGGGCAGTCTCTGCATTTACTTTGATGCCCCGATGCCAAAGTACATTATCAGGCCTGAAGGCCGTTATTTCCATGGAAAACAATGACTCGTGGTTAATACCACCCTGTTGTCATATAATAGGGGAGATGACTGGCGATAATGCGAGGGCTGAGAGTTCACTGCGGCCCAGTCTGCCCTCTGGCTGAAACCACTATTGCTCTGCATCCTGATGCTGCCACGCTGTCCCAGGAAGAGTGGGCTGTGCCTGTGCTGTTGAACAAAGGCATGGACTCCACCGTGGCCCTAGGTATAATCTGGAGGGAAAATGTCCACCCAGCAGAGGACTGACAAAAGCTGACCTCCCTGGGTTTTTTCTTCCCACTCTGAGCCAAAGGCATCTGAGCACAGATTCGTTTGGTTAGTCAGCAGAGAAATGACTGGAAGGGGGAGAGTGGTGATCCCAAATAAACTTTCCTGGAAATTTCTCCCCACCTGTTGATTCCTGTACTCTCCAGGTACTTTTGAATTTAGGCTCCTGTTTAGTAGGTTTTGTGGGTATTTCCTTTGGAAAGATTTAATGTGCCTTTCTGAGGCATCTTTGGGGATTTTACAATTGGGAAGTAGCAAACTGTGTTTCGAGTCGAAGCTGAGTAAAGAACGCCCTGTCAAATGGGGTGGGGTATAAAGCTCTGTGTCTGTTGACTGAAGGGATGGAGGAAACCTACGATCTGCCTGCTGCTCTTCTGTCACCAGAAAAATTCCAACTTTACCATCTGACAAGGAAGGTTTGCAGCCTAGAACATGTTGTACCTTAAGTGAAAAACAACTGTTACCAATTCAGGTAACAGTGCATCTGATTTTCACAAAGTCATCTGGCTACAGGATAATGAGTCACTTATTTCTTTGGAATGACTTTCAATAGAGTTTCTCTGTGAATACATTTCAAATTTTAACAACACTTCAGTGTTGCAAGTGTAAAAGCTACCAGGCCATAAATTGAGCTGTGCTAGTCCTCCCTGCTTTCCCCTCGGAGTCTGCTTCCTGGCCTGGGCTGTGCTGCCCATGGTTGACTTCCATAAAATGACCAATAGCAGGCACCCGCTGGAGAGAAGGGGCTGGAATGAGGGAGGTCAGCATACCTGTTCTCCTGTCCCTATTCTTTTTATTTTCCCAAGTTTTTAAATTGAGGTCTAATTGACATTTCGGCGTACAACGTAATGATTTGTTGTTTGTATACGTAACAAAATGAGGGTTGCAATACGTCTAGTTACCATCTGTCACCATACAAAGTCAACTTTTAGAGTTCATTCTCTTGGCAACTTTGAAGTGTGTTCTACATTATTATTGACTAGCATCACCACGCTGTATGTTATATTCCCATGACTGACTTGTTTTAGGACTTGTCTGTACCTCTTGGCCTCTCTTACCTATTTTGCCCACCCTGCGAGTCTTTTCTCTGCTCCCTCCGTCCCTGCCTGGATTTGATCTGTGGCTATTTCCTGTCACCTGATCCCACTTGGGAGCTCTAGTCTCAGGGGCCTCCCTTTGCGCCTGTGGTTACAGGGGTGCTAGTAACTTCCTATCCCCTGTCCTTGGGTGCTTCCCCATCCTCTGTTGGTCCCTCTATACCTATTCACAACTCTGCAAATGTCCCTTCATTACCTTCTCTTTAATGCCATGCGTTTTCTGACTGCGCCCCTGAAGGAAGTAACAGCCATGTTTTCATGAGACCATTGGTAAAATGATTAAAAGAGGAGTGTTGAAATACCTTGTCCATCTAGTAGAATTTTTAACAGGCTATAATTATAGGGAGACTTGATAGAATAATTCTAAAATTTGTATGGAAGAAAAAATGTTCAAGAATAAGGAAAATTCTAAAAATCAACTTTAAAAGCTAAAGCAATGGGTGAGTTTTAAATTCTCAAGTATAATTAATGAAAGCTCACTAACTGAAAACAAATGAATACTAGGTAAAAGAGAAATCAAAGTGAATAGAGAGCCTGGATATCATGCAAGAATCAGGTACACTATTCAGGAAAGCAGTTTACGAAAATGGTAATATTTCTATTTATTAGAAAAACTAATGATTATTTAAATAAAAGGTATTGGAATAACTGGTCAGCCATTTGTATAATAAAAAAAACTGGATTCCCAACTTATATCACAACAAATTACAGATGAATCAAAGATTTTAAGGGGAGGGGGGAATCCCAACAGTAAAAATACTAGAAGAATATTTGAATACCTTGTTAACCTTAGAATAAGTGTATATTAGCGTTTTTAAGTCAGCAAAATATGAAATAATGCAGGATGGATTATTAATTGCAGTATTAGGGAATAAATAGTCTGAAAATTTTTCCTGCTGACAACAGCTAAAGTTGCTGGACAAAAATTTTGAGTATAGCTGAACCTGCCAAAAATTAAAGAATTTGCAGAGGTCAAAAGTGAAATTAAAGTTGGACCCTGTGAGATACCTCAGGAGAAGACAGTTTTCACTCTGAAGATGCCCACAGCCCTGGTGTCCTAGGTTTGCCTTTTTTGGATGGTATTTTATAGTAAAGTGGACAAGGTAAAGCAGGGGCTACCCTCGGCCCTCAAGGCCACATCTTTACTCTCAGGGTGAATGAGCGGTATGTCCTATTGCGTTGAAGGAGAGAGCAAGAAAACCGTCTGAGACCATTTTAATATTAAATTAACGTGTCCATTTTCATTGAATGGAAAAACTCTGTGGATTTGCCAGTCCTGGTGGGACTCTGCCACCAGAGAGCTCATCCTCTGATGTAGCTAACCCAAGTAGCTTCAAGGGCTGTGACCTCAGACAACTGGCAACCCAAGTGCAGACCTTCTCTGAGGGCACACAAATTAAAACCAGCCTTCAAATAACTGAGATAATGTTCCATAGAAATTAACTCACAGTCAAAAATAAAAGTAACAAGGCAGCAGAAGCAAGAGCCAGAAGATACAAGCTGGCAAAGGTATAAAACTTATCAGAAACAAACATTAAAGATTTCATATGTATAAACAAATACAAGAGTAGCTTAGAAATATCAAAATGGAAAACAAGACTATTAGAAGCAACAAAAGAGACTTGGCAAACAAAGATTTCTAAAAATTAACCATACAATAATTAATATTAAAAACTCAGTGGGTGGATTAAATGAGAGATTAGACACAGCTGGAGAGAAATTAGTGCTCTGGAATATAGAAAAAGAAATTATCCAGCATACCACATGGAGAATCAAATAGGACATTTTAAAACATCATTAAGAGCCAGAGAAGGTGGACAATGTCTCGTGCATATCTAAAGAGGAGACAAAAGGCCATAGAAAAGAAGCAATACTCAATGAGAAGATAGTTAGGTTGTTTTGTTGTTGTTGTTTTTGTTTTTTTCAGAATTGTGGAGAGGTGCCAAAGCTCACACTCAGGAAATGTAGTGAATTATAGGGAGAATAAGTAAAAACAAAGTTATACCTAGAAGTCACAGTGAAACTGCAGAATCCCAAAGATTAAGACATTTCAGTAGATGCGTTTACCTCTGAATAACAGCAGTTAGACTGATAACCTGACATCTCAACAGCACTAATGCAACTTGTATTGCTAGATTATCATTGTGCTAAAATAGAATATGCAATAAAAGTCTTTCAAGAATGAGTAGTGAAATAAAGAATGCTCCATACAAAACCCAAAGGGTTTATCACTGTAGTTCTTCCTAGAGAAAACTCTGAATGTAGATGCAAAATGATTCCAGAAGGGTTTGAGATGAAGAAATGATAAGCAGAGATACTGGTAAATATGGGATAAACCAAAAGAAAAAGTTACCTGTCTGAAACAGTGGTGAGATTGTCTAATTCATGAAGTTAAAAAAATGAAGTAGCAATTGGCTTTGAAATGTCTAATTAGTGGTAAGGTATTTAAGGACCTTGGTGTGGTTGGAAGAAGAGAAATGAGCGTTATTAATTTTACACTTTTAAAGTTAAACTTTTAAAATAGCTGGGGAAAGGAGACTGTAATTTCCAAACTTGTAGAAAAAAGAATTGAGGAAGTTGGGGAGTGTGGTAGGGTAGGATAGGACTATAAATGTGTAAGGATATATGTATATGCATGTGTATATGTGCATGTGTGTGTGAGTGTGTATTATGAAAAACACAAAGGGAAGTGAAGGGGCAATGAGCACAAATTCAGAGAACCTGTGGAGGCCGATACAAAGCATGGTCCCTCCGCATGGTCTGTGTTAGCCTCAGGTCAGTGAGTCACCAGCAGGATGGACCCCAAAGAGCACCACTGATAGTAAGAGCAGTGTGCTCAGAGTTGAGTTGAGGACCAGTTCTCAGCATCATCTGGAGAAATAAAAGGGTATATGGTGAAGAACCGAGAACTCATCCCTGGTTTTATAGGCCCCATTTTAGCCTGGAAACACTGTATGATTTTACTCAGGAGCGACGGGGAGTCCCAGATGTGACTATGATGGAAGTTCCATCAACCAGACAGGTGATCGACAATGACATCTGTATCAGACAAAGAAACAGGCTGTTTCTTTGTTTGATAAAGACAAAACAGCAGCAGCAGCAAATCCATTTAATTCTCAAATTGCTAGTGGTAATGATCTAGAGTCAAATTTCAGATAATTTACAGCTTGTTTATATTTGTGTTTATAATTTTTACATTAAAAAAATAGATGTAAAGCTAATCTTACAGGTTTTCCTCCCTGTCTGAAAGCAAAATGTTCCCTATTTGGTATGATTTGGTAGGTTATATTTTGGGTCGAGAAAGGTACAAAATTTCTTTCATATAATTTAATGGTAGCAGTTCAGACCAAGAAATAACTTACTAAATCATGCCAAACAGGAGTGTTGTAAAACCTATTTCTGATTGCAGTACATAACAACCAGGAGATTTCTGTGACTTGAAAATGGCAATGTTTGTAATTCCCTAGAAGTTGCCCTAAAAATATTTTTATAGTTACTAATGCTCTGAATTTTCTAGAGTAGACCATGCAATATAAACTCTAAAGCCTGCCTATGCTATCCTATAATTATCTACACGTAAGTTAGTATTTAGTAATCATTCTTCCCACAAGAGATCATTTTAATAAAACGCATCTGTAATTCCTATTGTCACATAATTCTATGTCACCACATAACAGGACTCCTTTATTGTGAGCCTTCTATAATTATTAGTATATGCAAATAATACTCTTAAAGGCAGAAATAAGATCAGAGAAGTGGCTGTAGCGGAGATCTTCCATTTTTCCATTGTTCTCCCCTCCTGTGCGCACAGAGCAACTACAGTTCCCAGTTTTCCCTACAGGGCGGCAACTAAGTTCTCTTCACTAGAAATGAGTACTAATGGTGTCTGCTACTCTGGACAGAAAATGGCCCTGTATCCTCCTCTACACTCTTTTTTCTTCTAGTCTGTCAGCCACCCACTCTCCCACCTCCCCACCCAGTGCATAGCAAACCCACATGCTGAAATGACCAAGCCACCACCAGCCTGGGTTCTGAGTGACTGTGTGGAATACTCAACCCTCCACCCAATGCCACCTTCAGACTGCTCTAGGTTGCCCCTGATAGCAGGAGTTCATTGCTGTCATGTTGAACCATAAGTCTTAAGGCTCTTTATTTCCACTGTCATATCAACACTAACCCCTAACTAAAATAGTGGCAAATTTCTCAAGAGTTGCTCAAAATGATCTGAGAATGGATTTTTTTCTCTAATGAGTTTTCATAAAGTCCTATTCAGATGACTCCTTAAACACTGTGTGGTGGTTCACCCATGAAAGTCAGAATCACCTCATTAGTTAATTGGATCTCCTGGGTGAAAATGATTGGTCTTTTCAGTCTGTTGTATGGAGGTACAGTCTGAGGGGTTCATCTCAGATGCCAAAAGTTAAGCAGAACAGTGTTTTCCACTAGAACCATTTGGTTTGTGACAATGAAGGATGGGAATGTGATCTGGAAGCTGAAACTGCAGTTTTGAGAGTGCAAAAATAGCAGCAACAAGTCTTCTATTTAGAGGAAACAAAAGGCTTAAAATGATAGAACAAAAACTAAGCAATGTGCTGTTCTGAACCTAGGCTGCAGGAATTTCAGAAGAGTTGTGTCCTCCACTGTTTGGTTGTTTTTGTTGACCCTCAGCTATTACCAGTATATAGCTGAGCCCTGTACACCTACCCCTCACCTGACTCCAGAAGTCATGAGGAATAAGATGGGTGTTTCCTAAAGGTTTGGGGGAAGCAGTACTGCTGGCTTCATACCTGGCAAACACAAAAAAATACCTCCAGATTCCTCGATACCCACCTATCTCCACTAGGTCCCTACAAGGGCTACAAAAACACTTCCCTCGACCCCAGAAATCTCTGTATGTTTCCATCCTTTTCCCTCTCCTCCTTTTACTAGACCCCCCCCCCGTTGGTTTCAGTATAAATTTTATACCCTATTATACAGTTTCTCCAAATATTTCACTCCTCCCTCAATAGCCTGACCTCCAAGGAACAATCCAAGGAAAGGAATGTTGGCTTTAAAGAAAGAGTTCATAAGTATTCATTCTTTTGGTCCCTATCATAGCAATATAGAAGTTTTAATGAGAGTGTGTTGATCATGGGGTTCTTTTCCATAGTCTTTCCACTTTTTTAGAAAAAAGCTCTTAGGTATCCAACAGCCTTTGACTATATAATTTGGGGAGGTTTTAGAGATGGCATAGGCCCAGAAATTGGGGGTGAGACTTTGATTTCTACCCCATCAGCTGTAATTCATACCAGTTTGGGAGGAGGGGTGGCTAGTTTTCTAATCCGTTGACATAAAAGAGAATTATTCAGTTTATTTCCATTTACCTAAAACTTTTATGGAGTTTATAAAAAATAGCTGTTCTGGGGAGGGACGAGCACAAGAGTCTATGGGGATGGTGCACAGGTGACCTGGTGGTGGGGATTTTACGGGGCTATACCTGAGAGGAGAAAACATGCATTGTACAAAGAGGAAGAATGATGTAAAATATATATAAAATGGAGAAAAAGGAGAGTATATATTAATAGCAGTACAGGTCCACATCAAGAACAAGGACAAAAAGGCTGCTCTGTAAGCTTGCTTGTCCTTCTAGGGTCTTTGAGGACAGATAGTTCTTTAGGCTGTAATTTTGTCCATATGTTTGCTCTGCAGTAAAGGATGATGGCAATTATTTAGAACAGGGACCTGGAGGTTTGTGTGAGGTCAGAGTCCGTGACAGCAGGAGAATCAGATACTGGGCTCTTCTGAGGACGTGGAGTCCCCTCCACTAATAGCTGGGAACCCAGTCTCGGGTGGTCTGTTCTGTTTCACTTACTAGGGAAGAACTGGGGATTCGAGGGGCTCATCTTGCTGTGGTTGGTCCTTTTCATTTGGCCTGATGCCTCATTTGGCCAACCCACCTGGCATCTTACTCCTGGAGTTTCTGCTACACAGTTAAGAATCCAGCCCCTGACAACTTCTTGTCACTTATTTCCTTTGGGATCTTTACAGTCATCCCCTGAGCTTCTGGTCTCTCTACCCCTAGACCTCCAAAGTGAAATAAAGATACACATTAAATACCTTGGGCTCCCACGTTCATTGCTTTGAGCTTCTTCTGTAGCTCTTTGCTGTCTAATACACATGCGTTTCTGAGCATGACAACACTGGCCTTTCTGAGCACCTTGTGATCGCAAAGGCGGTGTGACATCAGCTTGTGTAGATGAAAGGACTGGGCCGTTCTGGTAGCTTCTATTTGGCTTATTTGACTTTGGTGAGACCATATTAAAGTTTCATGCTTTCTGGGTGTGTAAAATTGATGTAGCATAAATTAGTAGGCTGAGCTATGCATTTTTGCTCTATTGTTTGGAAACAAATGTCTCTGGGAAGCTCTCTAGTGGATGCAGCTTTGTCTTTATAGATCCCAGACAAAACACCGCTGTTAGTATTTGTCAGAAAAGCGTGCATCTATGGAGAAAAAGAGTTGTCTGAAAAATGGTCATTTTTATGTATTCTTATTTTTTCCTCCCTATCATTTCTAAAGAATGTGCATCCTGCAGTGATGTGGGTGATCTAATGGCATTTTGTACCAGTAAAAATTAGAGTGACAGATTTAATCTCAAACTTTATGGTTATTTTCTAAAACAATCACAAGAAGCATATACTGAAAATGAATCGAGTAGGAAGGTGATGGGCTTGCCTTAAATACCATGATAATTTCGTGCAGACTAATTTTTGCAATAATTAATATAATAACAGATGTTCACCTTGCAATACTTTAAATATGGAAATTCTGATGCATATAAAATTAATGAAAAATTGAAGCCTCCTAATTTAATTATATTTGCTTTTATGAAGATGAAACAAAACTTAATGACATTTGATACTGTAATTATTTTCTCTTTGTAGTTTGGCTCAGCAACATTTACACAACCCTTTTACAAAGTTTTAAAAATTCCAGTGATTTAAGAAAAATACGGGCGTCTGTGTATTATATAGGAAGCTCTTCTTCAATCTTAGACCTAGTCTGTGCCCTGAAATGAAAATTCCATTAGCTTTCCTTCGGTAAAACCTTAGTACTTGTTCCCTCTACCTGGCACTCTTGGCTTGCCATGTTTTGCCCACTCTCCCCACTTCAACTTAACTTACAACCCAGGAGTGCTTACTTATCCCTCCATCAACCCAGCTATATTCCCCTTTTCAAGGCTGTGCTTCCTCTACCAAGCACACTTACTGTGTTTGTCTTGCATGGTGGATTAGATACTCTCCAGTGCAGGAACTCTGTTGAGCTTTATAACTTAGGGGTTACCAAGGCGCTGTCACTGTTGAATAATGGGGTTAATGATAAGGGTTGACCTCTGAGCAGCTATAATGTGAATTTCAGCTGATCACTATTTTACCTACATTGATGGACCTTAGCAAAAAGGGTCAGAGTTGTCCATGAATAAACCAAGGTCATTTTCTACTGGATCTATTGGTGTTTCTTCACTACAAACAGATGGTGAAGTAATGGTTTTCAAAACAGTTGAAGTAAACTTTATTAAGCATTATGCCAGGTATCACCTAAGACACTAAAGAGATAGTGATTAATAAAACATAGCCCTTACATATGCTATTAGATCGTGTGCTGAGATAATGTCAGCGACTTTTAACTTTAAAAAAAATTAACTGTGGAAACACAGGGATAGACAGTTTTTTTTTTTTTAACTGGAATGCTTTAGGAACAATGGGAAAATTTGCTTTTTATTTAAGTTGCTTTTAAAAATTCAGTTACTCATTAGTTAGCGTTGCTGGTTAGGGATGGAAAAACCACAAGAACAGGGGCAGCCATGACCAAGTTTAGATCATCCACAATCAAGCTCTTACTTTCAGTACAACTGGAACATAAATTGCCTTGTAGCCACATGATAAAATTCAGACACCTCTCAAAATGTTACTCCAGAATGCACAGCTTGCTCTTAATCAAAGGTGTGAGAAATACCTTGATGAGTGGACTAAAACTTCTTAAAACTTCACACATTTTGAATTTGTTTTTTTAAAAAACAAAGCTCAAATGCTCTTAAATTTCTAAAAATTATGAAAAGAACATTTTTTTTTTAAAAAGGGATTATTTTGGCAGAATAAAAATCTTGTCACAGTTGCTACTTAAGTATTTCACTTCTCCTTCCTCCTGAATTTAGAAAGGCCAGAAAGAAAAAAGGAAGCCAAGGGAAAAACAAAAATGATGAACCTTGTTATTTTGCAGAGAGGCTAACGGTTTGGGAAGACTCATCTTTTGTACATATTGTACTTACTAAATCTCATGAGTCTTCAAAACTCGGAGGGCTTTGTCAGACTGCTGATATGTTGAGGAAAAGCAGGCCTGGTGGGAGCAGTGCCTGGATAGTGGACTAGTCTCAGAGGATCCTAAATTCCTGTCAACAGTTGGTCATCTTGACCAACTCTGGCAGCAAATGTTCACGTTTACACTCACCTTAAATTTGTATGTGTGATTATTTGACAATACTGTTCTCAAATAGGAGCAGTGATGACAGGATTTCAAATGAGAAAATGGTTTATAAAATCTACCTGTTTACATTTTCCATATTAGAGATTCTGGAACATCATAGCATGTTAAAGGAAATGACAAGCTGAGTGGTAGGTCGTGTGTAAGAGAACACAAAGTTGTCTGTAAAAGCATGGGGTACAAAAGATGTTTGTTTCTTTCTCCTGGTGTTTTGCAGGAGGTTGTTTGGAACTGCGCGAGGAAAGAGCACAGTTGGGATCACAGGGTCTAGAGTTTTGGAATACCTAGATTTTAATCCTGAGTTCACTCCTTATTAGCTGTGTGGCCATGGGTAAATTACTTAATTTTTCTGGTCCTTAGTCTCTTCACTGGTAAAATGGGTTCCAACAGCAGTTCTTCTTTTGTGAGGTTGTTAGACACATGCAAAGTGAGATAAGACCTCTAACCTGCCTCGCAGGTAAGACTTCCCTAGTTAATGCTGGCCTAACTCACTCCCTTTCCGCATCCTGGGAATGAGCTGCTTCATCACGTCCACTGAGGTAATGGACCAGCCCAGACAGACCTTTAGCAGATACTTTTCCACTGGACTTGCATTTCCAGACCACTTCTTTCCAGGATAGGGATTTATGTCAGTTGCAAGACCGGGTGCAGGCACATGAATAAACCAAGACAGTTATTATGTCCCTCAATGAGATAAGCAAGCGGAATATGTGATGGTGTGAGGAAGGTGATAAGCCCCAAGCTTGGGCCCACTTGTGATTGCATAAAATCCCAGAACACAGATTCCAGGAGTGATTAAGTCCTTCAGTGCTCATATATGTCAACTTCCACCTGAGTAACAGACCCCTTTATTGGCTCCCAATCCATGGGAGACTGGCCTCTGCTTACTGAGGGAACTCTGTGAAGGCCATGTGCTGGGGGTTGGGTGAAGCAGGGAGTGCAAGAACAAAGAGACATGGGCTCCATCAAGGAGGGGGGAAAAATTCACTTCACCCTTCAGATGGGAAAAGAAGGGTTCAAAATAGATGACCTCCAATATCCCTCATAACAACTTGCTCGTATTAAGACTTAATGACTGACTTCCTAATCTTAAAGGGTGGCCTCTCTCATCATTGAGTGACTCTACAGTTAAAATGCTTTTCCACTTGTGCTGCTGGCCCTTGACCTGTCCTCTGGAGACACACAGGAGTTCATCATCTTTTTCATTAGTCTCTTAAGGATTTGAGGGCTGCTGTCCTGCTTTCTATGAGTCTTCCCTCCCTCTAAACTTAGTCAAACATATTTGTGCACCTGCTTTGCTCCCAGGCCTCACTGCAGGATTCTCTTACCTCATCCTTCAACAAACCTCTAATCTCAAGCACCCTGTTCTGCCTTTCTAACTCCATGTATGCATGGTCTCTGTCCCTATCCACACCCCATGGTGTGATTTCTGAAAGTGATTGTTGCTTAGCATCATGCAGCTTATAGCAAAGGAATCGTACACCAAGTCAGTGAAGACATCAAACCCAGAGTCTGACTAACTCTAGTGTGGCTAACAATACTGTACAGTCTGACAGGACCCAGTGTCTTGTTTCTGAGACCAAAGTGACTAGACAATCTTCATGGACTTAGGGAATATAATTCTGGGTCTGAATCAATGGTTGTCATCCTGTTAGGATCCTGGAAACTGTAATGGGGCCGAGTTGTTCAAGAACGTGCTATTAGACCCCTTCATAGCTATAGCTGCCGAAACACTGTGCTCCTCAGTTTCTCAAAGTGGGAAGGATATGTTTTCTGTGGAGGATGAGAACTGTGGTCTACTAGTTTATGTATCTTCATATTTCTTGTTGCCTCTATTTTCTATTTTTCTGCTTGGAGCTTTTATAGAGTTGTTTGAAAGTTCAACTTGTCTCAACTCTGCATAGAGAATGGAAGAAAGGAATTTGTCCATGCTTTGATTTCAGCATTGAAGGGGAAGAAGCTCCCTTTGAAGACATACTGGTGCTAACAAGGGTATTCAGGTTGAAAGAACTCAGATGTGGGTGGGGTTCAGTTTAGCGCGTGAGCATCGATTTCCTCAGTTTGTTGCTTCTCAATTCTCCCTCCAGTTTACTTTTAATCCTTGTAAATAAATGGAGGGGTAACACTGCCATGATCACCTACCTCAAGAACTCGACAGACTGAAGAACATAGGAAGATAAATTAAAAGCATAACAAAATCCCACTGTCTCAGGAAGATTGGCGCTTACCCGAATCAGACTTGGTTCGGGCATGTCCAAAGAATGGGCACCCTAAATGAGGCTCTCTGTGTGTAGGGGGCATCTGGTCTCTGTAGGCATCAGTGCCATTCCCATTTGCCACTAGTATCTTTATGCTTAACAGTGTTTCTTAAAGTATTTCTGTTCTTACGTAAGCGTGTTCTGCTTTGTTTCATCAGACACTTGAGCTTCTCTAGAGAGTATGAGAAATGCTATCACAACATATCAAAAAATTCCCTTTCCAAATGAATTCACGAGGAAATACTTGGGAGGCAACTCTTCCCAATGACTGCCATGATAAAGGAATTGATGGTTAAAAAGTGGGTGGTAAACTGATGACCTTGGTGAATACATAGGATAGGCTTCCTACAACATCCTGGGACCCCAGAAGTTATTAAGGAATGAAGCTGGACCTCTCTTGATGAGGTCCTTTAATCTGAGATCTTCAGTATTCATTTCATAAAGTGAGACATAACAGTTAATCTAATGGAGGCAGTAAACGTTCTGCAGGAATTAAGAGTGACTTCTAGGACATCTTAACTTTCTCATAGAGATTTAAAAAAAAACCCAGATTTGTTTTCTTCAGGTAAGCAATCCTTTATTTGGGGGACAGACTATGGAAGGAAGAGTGGGCTATGTATACAAGCTATAATTCAGGAGGGTGATACAAGGAAGGTCAGGCAGGACAGAATGATGTGTGAGATCATAGTCGAAATATCACCAGATTCCTTGGGGAGTTATAAAGGTGCCTTAATTCTTGTCCTTGCCAAATATCCTATAATAGTACGACAAGATTTTATTTATTATCACAGTCAAATTGGACTCTGAAGCGGTGGGTAGGCCACAGGTGTGGCATGTCAGTCACAGCTCTCACCATCGTCAGAATGGCTGTTGTTAGGTCATTAAGGAAAAGAAAGGACTCAAGATGAAAATGGCATTTTTTCTGGCTGGAGAGATACCTGTTTGCTTTCATTAGGTACCTAGTTGGTTTTGCACTAAAAGGGTCAAATATTTGTGCCTGAAACAAGGGAAGGAAAGATATCTCCCTTTATTAAAAGCAAGCTTCCCTTAGAGGTTGGGCCCTTCAGTTATGAAGTTTAAATTTTTGGTATATTTTGATAGAAACAGACATAAATATTGAGCCTTGACATTATTACAAACGATGTAAATACACCTTTCTGTATTAATATTATATAATTATATTAGTATAAATACATATTAATATGTCCATACCTAATGCTATTAAGTATATTAAGTTAAATATACATATTATTAAATACTTATGGTTAATCTGCTTTTTGATGCAAAGATGACTGTGTTCCACAGGAATCAATTATGTGCAAAAACACCTAAGAAATTAACTGGAATATATTTGAGGTTTGGGCCTTGCTCTTAAGGAATAATTCACTAGAATGCTTGCTTTAATTTGTTTTAGCTATTTTACACTTTCCTATCATATGCCTTGTTTGATCACCAGTCACATCTAGTTAGATTGAACATAATATGTTTAGATTGATTCTAAATCTAAGGTGAGGAAGTTCATCTTTAAAATAAATTTTTAGTAATCTTTTGTTAAAAATTCATGAGATTTTTTTTGAAGCTGGTTTAAAATTCAAATATAACATGGACTAAAAAGGCCAAGCAAAAAGTAGAAAGTCTCATGCTTTGGTTACAATTTTTTTTTTTTTTAAGTTGCATAGTGGGGCCTCCCTGGTGGTGCAGCGGTTAAGTGCTGCGCTGTGGAGCTGTCGGCCGCAGTGATGCGAGTTTGACGCCCGGCCAGGGAGATTCCCACATGGTGCAGCAGACCTCTCCCGCCTCGCCCGCTGCTCCCCTCAGCAGTGTATTTCCTTCGATCTACCTGTGCTGCTCCCCACTCTATCTCTGGTGAACCCTCTCGCCACCCCACGCCTCTGGCCTGTACCCCAGCTTGCATGCATAAATAAATAAAATCTTAAAAAAAAAAAGTTGCATAGTAGAAATTTCAAGATACTTACAAAGGTTGTTGTAAACAAATGAACCACCCCTAAAGAGATCTAGAAATTTGGCTTCTGATTTTATCATTCTTAGAATTTTAGAAAACTTAGATTTCAAATATGAAATGTACAAGAATGTAGATCCCAAAGAACATGGAGAATGTTGGTGATATTAATTAAGGAGGCAATATCTCTGGAGCATATATATATATATATTTTTTTTTTTTGGTCCAACAGTCGGAGTTCAAAATGAATACAGAGAAACAATTTCCTATTAAGTTTTTCTGAAAGAAACCAAGATTCCTTTTAAGTTCTTGCCTCTGGAGATGTCTCAACAGAGTGTTGAAATAAAATATTACACTCTAATTGGGGGAATGGAGACACAGAAGTCTCTAAGAATCAGACCCTAATTAGAGAACACAGCTAACTTTCATTCTACCTGAAATTCCACCCCCAACTGTAACTGCTTATACTCATTTTAAAAGACAAAGGTCTGTTTAGGGATGAACTTTTATAGTTTAAGGTTCCACTATTTTCATTATATGGGAATATTTGGATTCAATTCTGAAGTGACATCCAGTATCTGTGTTTCTTGGCAACACCATGTGTTTTGCTTGAGGGTAGCCCTTGGAGTAATGGTTAACAGTCTGGCCCTGGGACACATTTTGAAAACACTCATGCCTGGCAAGGGCAAGTAATAGAGACCTTTTAATCATTCACCAGACAAAATTGAGTACCAGGTCCCTGCCAGATACAATTCCTGGATCTAACACCAACAAAAAAATTAAAATTAATGTATAATTGACATACAGTCTTATATTAATTTCAGGTGTACAGCACAAAGTCATCATCACAATAAGTCTATTTCTCATTTACTTCTAGCAATTTTTAAAATTTTCAGTTCCGCATTATTGACCGTGGACCCCATGCTGTATGATATAACCTGCGATTTATTTTTATAACGGGAAATTTGTGTCTCTTGAGCCCCTTTATCTATTTTGCCCACTTTCCCAACCACTACTCCTATCACCCTCTTTTCTAGTAACTGCTAATCTATTTTCTGTGCTTGAGATTAGTTCTATTTGTTTAGTTTTTTATATTCCACATGTAAGTATATTTGTCTGACTTACTCATCTGACATAATACACTCAAGATCCACCCATATTGTTATAAATGGCAACATTTCACTTTTTCATGGCTTTGTATAAATATGTGTACACATGGGTGATATAAA
This sequence comes from Scalopus aquaticus, assembly GCA_004024925.1. NCBI lineage: Eukaryota > Metazoa > Chordata > Mammalia > Eulipotyphla > Talpidae > Scalopus > Scalopus aquaticus. The sequence goes on along the minus strand of PVIJ01001514.1, from coordinate 1,013 downwards.
GTTGTAGTGTTATATATATGTTATACATGTTATATATATGTTATATACATAACACTGCAACTTTATCCATATTGTAAAGAATGCGGCAATGAATAGAGGTGGGCAGACATCTCTTTGAATTAGTGTTTTCATTTACTTCAGATACAATACCCAGAAGTGTAACTGCTGGATCACAAGGTAGCTCTATTTAATTTTTTGAGCAACCTCCAAACTGTTTCCCATAATGGCTGTACCATTTTACTTGCTTACCACAATGAACAAAGGTTCCCTTTTCTCCACCTTCTCACCAATTATAAAAGTTGCTATTTCTTGTATTTGGTCGTGGCCATTCTGACGGGTGAGTTGATGTTTTACTGTGGTTGGTTTGCATTTCCCTGACTAGTGCTTTTGAGTGTCGATCTATTGTACCTACTGGCCATCTGTATATCTTCTTTGGAAAAGTCTAATCAGATGTTTTGCCTCTTCTAAAATAATAGAAAAAGTCATTGAGTTTGAGTTCTTTATATATTATGCCCTTGCCAGATAAATAATTCGGGGATATTTTCTCCCATTCACTAGGTTGTCTTTTCATTTTGTTTATTTTGGCATTTATTTCCCTTGTCTTTTGTGTCAGATAAAAGAAAAACAACAACAAAAAAAAAACTGCTAAGACCTATGTCAAGGAGCTTATGGTCTGTGTTTTTCTTACTTGGATTTTGTGGTTTTAGGTATTTCAGACAAGCTCTTAAATATTTTTTTATTTAATTTTTGTGTGTGGTATAAGATATGGCCCAGTTTCATTTGTTTTCATGTGACTGTCCAGTTTTGCCAACAATTTATTGAAGAGGCTGTCCTTCCTCCATTGTATATTCTTGCCTCCTGTCATAAGCTCACACACGTATTACCAATTTATTTCTGGGCTTGCTTTTCTGTTCTATAGATCTGTTTTTTTTTTTTTTTTTTTTGCCATTATGACTGTTTTGATAACTATTTGTAATACAGCTTAAAATCATTAATTGCAATCTCAAGATTGC
>PVIJ01001513.1:0-195775 GCA_004024925.1 Scalopus aquaticus | reverse complement strand
GATGGCACACATTAAAAATACAGGCAACAACAAATGCTGGAAAGGATGTGGAGAAAAAGGAACTCTTCTACACTGCTGGTGGGAATGTGAACTGGTCCAACCACTATGGAAAGCTGTATGGTGATTCCTCAAACTGCTAAACATGGAGCTTCCATACGACCCAGCAATCCCACTTTTGGGAATTTACCCAAAGGACACAGATTGGCATTTTAAAAGATCCATTTAAAAAATTATTTCCCAGGCTCCATAGTATAAACTTCATTGTCTGATAGTCCACGCATCTTGTGGTAAAGGAATACAGCACATGACTATTTTCTACCTAATGGTTTTCAGGGCTCTGTTTTTAAAATTCACGTAGCCATACAGTTGTATGTTCATATAATACTCACTGTTCATGTAATATATGCCAAAGTGTTTGGTGTCGGGATTTCTTATCTCTAGGTCTGCCTTCTGTACTGATGGATACAATTGGCTTAATGCATTTTAAAATCTTTTTCTCTTACAGTTTTCCAAAGAAATTAGTCCATTTTCTTGGCGAAGAGAAACCAATCTGCTGTTTTCATAGGGTGAGTGATCCTTTGACTCTTTTATCTATTTTTTACCACCATCAGCATTTTGTCAAATCATTGTATGCTCCAAGAAAAAATGATGGATTTCATGCACTCCCTAGAAGTTTACTTCCACATGGAACCAAGATGTTCTATTTGCTTACTCTTCCCATCACTGGAACAGTCAAAAGGGAAGGGTTCTCTCTTAGATTTCTTTTCAGTGTCCACATGTTTTGCCTCTTAAGAGTGGTTATCCCATTGCTGTTGCCTGGTCCATTTCACAGAAGGGATAAGAGATGGTGTTTCTTTCGTTCAGTAGCTAATATGGTAAAGAGGCTGAGGCAGAGGGGAACCATTGCTTCCATTTATGTGGTGTATGTTCCATGAATTGCCATGACAGGGTGTGACTGAATGGGTCCTGGAGCTCATCTGGCAAGCCCCTGTGGGATGGACTAGGTAGCTGAGGTGCAGAGGGTTTGAGGTTGCCTGTGTGGGGGCTTCTCTGACAACAGTAGACCTGAGATTACGAAACAGACATTTGATTCCCAGCTGCAAGGATCACTCTGCTGTCTTTCTAATCCCGATTAGACATCGAAAATCACTTGTGGTTCTATACATGTAATACCAGCAACCAATGATAACAACCCTCAAAGGCGGGTGTCAGGAGTGAAGCTCTTTACCTGTTTAACTTTCTAGTAATCCTAAGTGGCTATGGCCAGAGAGTCTGGGAGCATGGATGGACCAAGATCTCTTCTGTGTGGACTTCATCTGAGAGGGCATGTTTTCTTTCTCATGCTTCCCAGTTTGCATTTGTGATGTCGCATCATGTGCTGAGACTCTATGGCACATCTGTTTTGCTGCTAGAAGCTACAGGTGCATCAGGCCAGCTCAGACCTGCATGCTGCCAGTCGAGGCTATGTGCATCTGTGGAGGAATGCTTAGTAGCCTAGTAGATTTCTTATAGTGCAGCACAAATTTGGCCCACGGTCATAGAGACTTTTGGAGAAGCAGTTCTTCACTAAAAAAGTTATGCTGTTTTTTACATGGGGTATGATGGAGAGCAGCGTGAGGCCATGATTCCTGATGGGAGTCCTGGAAGGGCGTCCTGCTTGTGGTTATTTTGAGGATGCCCTGCTCTGGATCATGCCCATTTGGGTTAATGAGCCAAATGCACTTATTTCTAAGACATTTTAGCATACCTTGGGATGAGATTGGTCTAAACTGTAATATTGAGAGCCTGTGTCCACTGTTTCATCCCACTTCTCAACTTAATCACTTTACCTCAACAAACGGAGGGTGTGGGGGGGTTACTCTTCTGCCCTAACTAGAGTGATTGTTAAGGAACATGATCTCACTCCATATCCTATCAGGGCACAGAGAATTTGCTTTTTGTCAGTGTACTAAATGGAATTTAGAACATGGATGGCTGGTTCACTAAAGGATAGCTGTTATTACTCTCGCATTGATCTTCCTTGTCCCCAGATGCTTAATTAGCATGAATGTGCATTCACTAAAAGTGTGAACTTGAGGGTTTTCACTTCCTCTCTTTGTTCAAGAAAAGCCCAAATGGTTTATCCCCCAAACACATGATCATATGATGTTGGATGGACGTTGGGATCTGATGCTTCCATAAGGAAACTAAGGGTCTCTGTACAATCCAGAGATTGATAAAGACTAAAAGTATAGGACTATCGGGGCCTCCCTGGTGGCGCAGTGGTTAAGTGCTGCGCTGTGGAGCTGTCGGCAGTGCGCAGTGCAAGTTCGATGCCCAGCCGGGGAGAATCCCACACGGTGCGGCAGACCTCTCCTGCCTCGCCCGCTGCTCCCCTCAGCAGTGTATTTCTGATCTGCCTGTTCTGCTCCCTACTCTGTCTCTGGTGAACCCTCTCGCCACCCCACACCTCTGGCCTGTACCCCAGCTTGTATGTATAAGTAAATAAATCTTAAAAAAAATAAAGTATAGGACTATTACAGGTTTAAAGAATGTGGGGTTGTGCCAGTTCCGTGCCCACATGGAACAAACTGGTAGAACAGGTCTAAGACATGCTAAAGAGCTCATATAGGGCCACCTGGACTCATGCAGACCACATGCTGCTATTTTGTTTTCCTGCTGGGGTGGGGTCAGAAGGCATTTGAAGCTGACAGTCAGGAGGCATCAAATATTACAAACCCAAAATATTACAAGCCATTTGCTGTTCCCAGTTGGGGAGGAGACAGAACACAAACCGAAGCTGTGAGTTTCTTATTTAAAAGTAGCTCAGAGGCTGGTCTCCGCACATATGGAGGACCACCTGCCACACGCCTATTTACCTTTGCAGGGATACTTGCAAAACCTGAGTCTCTGGGCTCCATTTCATGTGTGCAGCGGGGCTGGCGCCTAGAATACAGCTGCTGTTGTTTCTAAGCACGCCATCCATGGTATCCCTTTAAGGGAGCTCTCGGGAAATGCTCTTGCCAGTGCTGTTATTTTATTTGCTAGAGGCCAAGGAGCAGTGGCATGTATCAGCTCCATAGCAACATGTCTGTGTGGACAGAGGAAGAAGAATGATGGTCGCAGCCAGCGTCTCCTTGGCAGGATGAGCACGACCCTGATGCTCCCTTTTTCCCCCCACCTTATCCTGACCTGCCTTTCCCCGCCTGTAGAGAGCACAGACTTCACAATTGTTACCATCACTCTCTGCTATTATCACTTGCCTCCTGTCCCCGTTGTGCTTGGGCAAGGGCAGTGATGTCTGTAGTGAGATTCTGAAGCCCGAGCCAGATGAGCTGGCAGAACATCCCAGCCATAGCAAAAGAAAGTAGGTGGAGAGTCTGTACTTTCCATCAGGACCCGGTGGCAAAGCAGCTCTGTCAGAATGGCACGATGGGGAGAGCATTTCCTGGATATTGTGGTCAGCTCTCACAGTGGGAATGCAGGAAGGTGGCAATGAAATGTACAGAAGTGAAATCTGGGGGCACAGAGCACCCATCAACGGTACTCCACAGGTTTCGAGACACCTCCCCTGTAGAGTGCACCCCGGGCTGCAGGAAGACTTACAACACAAATGGCGTAACTTCTCGGAGCTTCTGCCAGAGGTGCGGTTACTAATGGCAGTTTCCCCAATGTGTGTAGTTGGGGTTTTAACCTTTCGCTGATGTTTTTCTCATCTATAAAATCCTCTGTGAAACCCTTATGATCACTCTCGATTTTAGCAAATGCTTTTCCCCCTTAATTCCTGAAGCATTTAAAAAAAATCTTTACCATCTCTTGGACTCAGGTCTTGTATTGCCTTCTCTGATTCTTAGTGCTTGATGGCCTGAGCGGATTCTAGATGGAGGCAGAGGCTCCAAGATCAGGAACCATCTAGCTTATTCTTTCTTTTTTAAATGTTAATTCACATCTCTCATCTTTAAAGTGGCATTTTTTTTATTTTTTAAAGATTTATTTATTTATGCATACAAGCTGAGGTACAGGTCAGAGGCGTGGGGTGGCGAGAGGGTTCACCAGAGACAGTGGGGAGCAGAACAGGCAGATCAACGTAAATACACTGCTGAGGGGAGCAGCGGGCCAGGCAGGAGAGGTCTGCTGCGCCCATCTAGCTTATTCTTCATCTTTTTTTTTATATGTCTAATGTTTAGAACTGAGCCCCCACAGATAGTAACCATGCCATTAATGTTCAATTAAGAGCAAGCAATAGTCTCTGTGCCTCTCCTCCAGGAGTTGTGAGGCAAGTGTGTAAATATAGTGAGTGGGCAAGCTTTTAAAATCTTCTGAGAAAAGACAAATTCATGCAGTTCTATTTCTAGTGTGGTTTTTAAGAGCATGTTGATATGAAATCACAAGGCAAAACTATCTAAAGACTTCACATTTCCTCATTTTCTTCTTTGTGGCTGCCGACCGTGAACTCTGGACCTCGGGTTTTACACCAACGCAGAAGGCGTCCTCTTCCCTCCCTCACCTCCACACTTACTACTTCTATTGAATTTGCCTTATTTATACCATTTGGGCCAGACTTCTCAGTCAACCCCCTTTACAGTGTCTTTGGAACTATTAAGTAAGAGAGTTGAAGGATTTTTCATTAAGGTGACAGGTTTGATAGATTAGGATAGTGGTTCCTAATTTAGGTTTCAGGTCTGTTGGGGGAGGGAAGGTTTTTATCTTATAAAAACTTTTATCTTAAAAGACTTCTCTTCCCTCCCCAAGTTCTGAGCCAACTGAGAAATAAGACAAGCGTAATAAGGCAGATGGGAGCCAAAATGCACCTCTGTGAGTGATAACAGTTAAGTGAGTTAGAAGTTGTATCTTAGGCTGACAGCCAAAGCGGGCTCACCCCCTCTCTCTTCCCCAGTCTGGGCCTCGTGACAGTCCACCTGCAGGGAAGTTTTGAGTCTGTGACCCACTGCCTGTGTGAAAAAGGAAGGAGAAAGAGATCAAATCCCCCCACCGGCTTCCTGCTCAGAATGACAGTTCTCCCCAGTGAGAATTAACATTACCCAAGGAGAGGCGTGGGCCTCGCTGACTTAAGTCCCTTGCCAATAACTCACTCTGCCTCCTTTGTTGGGGACATGGGGGAGGGACAGGATGGAGTAAGAGCCCTGGGGGGCTGAGGGGAGACATTCCATAGAAACACAGGGCTGGGAGATGGCGTCTTCCTCTGGCTCTGCTCACAGCTCTCACTTCTTACTCTCCAGTCGGCAGACTCCCTGCTCCTGCTCTAACCATCTTGGCCGCTGTGTTAGTTTCCCAACTGTTCAGTTTATGTAGAGGTTTACCATTTTTTAAATTTTGTTTTGTTTTATTTTTGCTTGTGTTTTCTACTAGAATGTTGGTCAGTGAAAGCAAAAACCTTGTCAGTAGCATTTACTGCTGTATCCCAGTTTGTAAAACTCTTACCAGGCACATAGGAGGCATTTGGTAAATACTTGTTGAATAAATAGTGTTTTGCACCTCTTCTCACGCTTCTTACTTGCCTGGATATCCCTTGGGCCCCACCTTGCCCGGCCAGCACCCATTCTTGTGGTAAGACTCAGTTGGCAATCATCTTCTCTCTACAGCTTTTCCTGCCTTCCTTTCCTGCAAAGGGAGGGAGAACCTTCTAGCCTGTAACTCACAGTAGCCAGTAGTTGTCCTTCTTAGTCATCCTCATTTCTCTAATATCTACCATGTAGAAAGCAGTTGCTCAATAAATTGTAATATTAGCATTCTAAGTACTTGGGACATACTGTTATATCTTAGTACTTAAAGTAACTTTCTAAGTATCTTTCATGGATTAACTCATGTAATTCTTAGAACAGTGTAACAAGATACAGTTTTAACTCTCACTTCACAGGTCAGGAGGTATTAAGAGATGAAGGGACTGACCTATAATTTCACAACTAGTCTGATGCCATGGCTGTTATTCTCTGCTGACTCACAGAGAATGATTGTGTAAAGGAACAAATGAATGACTGAGAATCCTAGACACCCAGGCCTATGTCATTAAATAGGGCCACAGATCTTGCGAGCAACAGAAATGAGTCAGAGGTGATCACCATGCTGATCTGTGGTTGGCCTTGGTTGACTTAGCCTCTTGAGACCATGGCTGAAGTAAATCCACAGAAGAATCCCCCAATTCTTGTAGCTACTGCACTTAATTCCTGATTAGCCATGCTAGCAGAGTGGTATTGGCTAATGAAAAGAAATAATTGTTATTCTTTTGGGGAAAATATTTCCTAATGGGAAAATATTAAATCATCAATTTTGATTTAAGCATTTGCTGTGTGTGAAGCTCAATCTAAAACTTGGAAGTAGGAAGCAAGAGGATGTGAGTTGGAGGGTGAAGAGGAAAACTCTAGAAGGATAAGCCAAGGTCACTGCATGGTATGGATACAGGTCAAGTTAAGGAAATTAGGAGAAATAAAGGGCAGTCAGCATGAGAACTACTACAATGCATTGCTGTATATGAGTAGGTGCCAAATGGTGATCCTCAAGCAAAGGAAAGCTGTTGTTCTCCCTAGTATAGGGTAGGCTCGAGCTTTAGGAAGAGTCCACCTGATGTTCTAAAGTGGCTTAACAAATCACAGGTCGACTTCGTACTCCTTCAGTGTCTGCTGAGGCACTGGTGTCCTCACCAGATGGATGCAGGCTGCTTTGATCTCTTTATCTGACCATCTAGGCGCCTTCGCCACAATCATAGGAGAGGAGAGACAAAACTGGAGAATTACACCAGCAATTAAGTGCTTCAAAGCTGTGTCCTGGAAGGGACATGTGTCACCTGCTGCATCCTAGACATTGTATTTAGCCTTTTGTACAGCTCATGCCAGGCCAGTCCGCTCATTCATTTCTGTTTTTCTCCCATCCAGCACATAGTAGGTGCTCAGTGACTTTGTAGGGCGAAAGAATGTGCAAACACAAGAATGAACAGTCACTCCTACCTGATGGTGTTTGTGTCAGGAATGCATGTGACAACCCCAAAGCCCAGACTTAGAAAAATTAGGCCTGGGCTCCAAGATACTTAAAAAAATTAAAAGAGCATTAATAAAAGTTAACAACATTAGCCATGGTAAATGGAAAAGCCCAAAGACATGGGCAGATAAAATCCAGCAAGACTCTGGTCTCCCTAGTGGTGCAAGGGGTTAAGTCTCAGCACTATGAAGCTATCAGCAGCCACTGCAGCACGAGTTCGATCCCCGGGCAGGGAGCTTCCTGCACAGCGCAGCAGACCTCTCCTGTCTCACCCGCTGCTCCCCTCAGCAGTGTATTTCAGTCGATCTGCCTGTTCTGCTCCCCACTCTGTCTCTGGTGAATCCTCTCACCACCCCACACCTCTGACCTACACCCCAGTTCTTGTATGCATAAATAAATAAATCTTTAAAAAAAAAATCCAGCTAGGCTGGCAGTTGAGCTCAGGCCCAGCCTTCCAGACTTCAGCTGTGTCTTAGCCGCATCCCTGCGCTCATTCCACAGCGGACCGCCCATTCTCGTGCTGTCAGTGCCAGCTGTCCTTCTAGCCTTTTCCTCCGGGCATAGCTTCTGAACTAAGTTCACTATCCTCATGTTGCTATCCAGGAGCTCCAAGGCGAGGGTAGCCTGGCCAGCATGCTTCCATGGGTCTGACCCAGGTGGATTTGATGGCGTCGCAGGTACTCCCCTGTAGCAGACTCTCCCACGCTCACCTGCTACCTCATGTCCTGGGCCCCAGGCCGGCACCTGTGGGGAGGCCCGGAACCGGGAGCCGGTGGTTACTGGAGACTACCGGAGGAGGTGGGTGACGTGTTTCAGTGTTCTCAGCGGCTCTCGGTGAGATTGGCTTCCCCACGTGTTCACGGCCCTGGAGATGGTGAGGAGAAAACCAGAGCTGGGCCAGGAGCTTGTGGCAGGCCTGAGATCAGACTCTGAAAACTAGGAGGACAGCTTATGAAGGGACAGATGTGGGAGACACCCCCCCCCAAAAAATTAAGTGTTGACCAAAACAAGGCGACTGTTTGGGGATCGAAACAAGGGGAGGAAAGACACCAACAAGAACTGCAGTCTGAGCCCAGGTGGCTGCCAAAGGTGTTTCAGTGTTGTGTGTGTTCTGAGGTTATTTTAAGAACAGAATCTTGCTGTGAATTAAGTCTTCTCGATAGGATTGTTCAGAGAGCCCGGGACCAAGGTAAGCCCTTTGAGTAACTGAGTATTGTCTGAACCCTGGCCTTTTTGCAGTTCCTTTCCTTCCTTGCCCCTCCCTCCCCAGGCTTTAGGAGCAAATCTTCAGTCAGCTGCAGAGCTGGAATTTCAGCTCCCTACTGGCCCTCTAGTGGAGATGAAATGGTTTGAATGTGGGTGAGAAAGGAACTGAGATGGGCCGCTAAGCATAGCCCCTGCTAGGAGCTGGCTCTCTGGCTGAGCTGAGAGCTGGTCTCGCCTGCCGCTTGCCTTCGCTCAGAAGTCTCCCCACAACTCTGGAAATGACTGGTAATGTTCTGATAGTTGGTCAAATTTTGCAAGTTGACAATTTTTTTTAAGCTTCCTCTGGCTACTGCATGCCACTCTCTCAGTCTTTTCGGAATGACAGTGAGAGAGCCAGGTTTGAGTTCAGGAGCAGGAGAAAGAAAGCTCTTTGGCGGGAGCATGTATAGCATTTCTTTTTTCCTTTCTCGGCTCAGGCAAATCACTTTTCATAGGTGCTGGTTGCTTTGGGTGGAAGATGGTCTAAGGAGAGAAGCTGAAGTTGTGTGCAACTCACACACAGCAACTCTTGGCTTCAAGGAATTAGAGTGAGCACCTGGGCTCTGTGGGGTTCAGGAGTCCATGAGCCCCAAATGTATTTTCTCTGAACAAGGACAGTAGCTAAAAGACGCTACTGGGGAGAAGAGAGCACCTATCTTCCTGCCTTCTTTCCCTGATTTCCTGGGGATGCTCTGATCAGATGCAGAGAAAATGTGATAGAGTAGGAAGGCATTGACATCACGTTCCTCTCCTCAAATGCCCTTGGCTCTTCTGATGCTGGCCTCGTTGGGGAAGACCCTCCTGCTTACCCTAGCTGACATCAGAACTTCTGCTACCTCTAATTCAGACTGAGCAAAGCATCAGATCCCACTTGCCACAGAAGGCCCCAGGCATCCCTGATTGTGCCAGGCCCTCTTCCTAATTCACAAAATAACCTTGGTTTGTTAGATTGCTTTGTAAGTAAGATTCTGTGGAACAGCAAGATGATGGGAAACCTCTGTCATTTCCAAAGGAGATGTGTGTGTGTGTGTGTGTGTGTGTGTGTGTGTGTGTGTGTGTGTGTGTTTACATGGGAAGGTTCAAGACTATTATGTTTTGTGTTGCAGGGAGAAGGTGGAAGTTGACTTTAACCTCTGGGTGCCTGTCTTCCATAGTTTCAAGTGTAGTTTCTCACTCATGCTAGAGACTTGAAACATTTTGCGTCTCTAGTGATATCTCTATTCTTTTGATGTACTTCGCATAGAAACTAAAGCAGGAACAGGCTTCAGTGTAAGCTCACCAAAGCATCTTAGGGCTTTGATCACTTTCCATTAGCATGAACAGTAATCTCTGTCCTGTTGGATTTCGTTTGAAAGGACGTATGCTGTTTAATGAAGATAAACATGTTGCTGGGCATTTAATACGCTTTCTCAACTCAAGAACTGAGAAATTCATACTCGTGATTAGCTCTGTTGGCATAGAGGGCATTCTTAATGCCTCCAGCGTTTCCCCAGCCAACGGCTGAACTGTGAAATGTGCTCACACTGGAGAGTAGACCCTGGACAGGCTTTCTCCCTGCTAGATGCCCAGTGACGCATCTCAGGTGTCTCTCAGCCACATCTTGCTAGGTCATATTTGATCCAAAGAAACCTGAGCACCAGGGAGACACGTGATTGCAGCTTCTAACAAATTCCCTGGAAATCGATGCTTGCTCCTGTTTGGTTAGGTAGGGGCTGGAGGCTGGGGATAGTGGGGCGGGGGGCTGTTGAAGGGGAGAGGGCCCAAGCCATTCTTTCTACCTGTCATGATTTTATTTTTTTATTTTTTTAAAAGATTTATTTATTTATGCATACAGGACCTGGGGCATAGGCCAGGAGGTGAGAAGACCCAACAGAGACAGAGTGGGGAGCAGAGCAGGCAGATCGACTGAAATACACTGCTGAGGGGAGCAGCAGGCAAGACAGGAGAGGTCTGCTGGGCCATGTGGGAAGCTCCCTGGCCGGGGATCAAACTCTTGCTGCAGTGGTGGCCGATAGCTTCATAGTGCTGAGACTTAACCCGTTGCGCCACCAGGGAGGCCCCGTCATGATTTTAATGTATATTCTGTTGTTGGCTGCTCTGGCTCTGACACCTTCTGTCTTTCAGGAGGGAGGGCGTGGATGTTGCTGTGCGTGTCTGAAGACCTGTGGGTAAAACTCCTTGAGAAAGCAGACCACAGGGCCAGCTAGATAGTTTTCTCGGACCTTCCCATTCCTCTTCATTCTTGGATGTATTGGGAAGAAAAATAAGACTTGCATTCTAGAGTTGTTTCTATCCTAAAAGAGAGAGTGGCTTTAAAATGGTTAGGTGGCCTCCCTGGTGGTCTAGGGGGTCTCCGTACTATCACCACTATGGCCTGAGTTCAATCCCCAGCCAGGGAGCTGACCCACATATGGCGCAGCAGACCTCTCCTGTCTCACCCACTGCTCCCCGCAGCAGTGTATTTCAGTAGGTCCGCCTGTTCTCCCCACTCTGTCTCTGGTGAATCTTCTCACCCCCTGCACCTCTGGCCTATACCCCAGTTCTTCTATGTAAAATTTAAAAAAAAAAAAAAAGATAAAATGGTTAAATGGTTAGAACTTAGAAATACCATTTTTTAAAAAACTGTTTGAAAAAGACGGGTATGCTGACATCCTAGGAATACGGCTTCTTAATTGAGAAGGAATGGTAAACAAAGCCATTGTTCTGCTTTTCATTTAAAATGCGTTACTTTAGAGTGGAGGGGTGATTTGAGATGTTCCTGTTTTCACATCCAGCTATTTCCTGATTCTGTGATCATATTAAATTCCATCACTCCAAAACATTAGAGCAAATTGTGTCTTCTGCGGGAGTTATTTACGGATACGTGAACAAATGGTGCTTTCTGAGGAAGGAGAACTGTGTATGAAAACTCTCTGGTAAAGCCTTTCCTATCAGCCGTAGTGGCAGAACTTCTGAGGAGCTGGCTTTGAGGGTAATAACATCTCCGCTGTGGGGCTGAGTGGAGGGGGCCGTGTGTTCTGCTGCCAGCTAACACCTGGCTGCCTCAGGGCCTTCTGCCTGGTAATTAAACCTGGAGTCTGTGCAAAGATTAGAGGGATTGTGTGAGGAGAAAGTTGGGGGCGGGAGGGGGGAGAGCGAGGTCAGAGCCTCACCCTTATAAACTGTGGGGCACCAGAAACCAAGCTGCTGGAGGCCCCTCTGTTTGTGGAGCAACAGAAGATAGTGGGGCAGCCTGTGACTTCCCTTCTCACTTCCCGTGGCTTCTCCTCAGAGCCAATACTGCTGTTTCCTTCATCCTCCCCCATCTCATTTCCTGCTCTCTGGAAGACACTTCTGTGGTGACTGTCTTCTCAATGGGAACTTTTTTTAAAAAAAAAAGATTTATTTACTTATGCATACAGGCTGGGGTGCAGGCCAGAGGTGTGGGACGGTGAGAGGGTTCACCAGAGACAGAGTAGGGAGCAGAACAGGCAGATCGACCGAAATACACTGCTGAGGGGAGCAGTGGGTGAGGCAGAGAGGTCTGCTGCGCCATGTGGGAATCTCCCTGGCCGGGCATCGAACTCACGCCACAGCTGTTGGCAGCTCTGACTGTGCTGCGCTTTAACCCATTGCGCCAACAGGGAGGCCCACAATGTGAACTTTTGAGAGTATGAATGAGCAGTCTGGAGAAGAAGGTGGAAGTTTCAGACTGGTTGGTTGCTGACTGCTTCTGAGAGAGAACAGACAGTGGGAAGGTTGTCAGGATCCAAATAATGGAAGTGAGTCGATGGACCTGAAGGCAGCGTTGTGTATCAGCCCCTCATGCTGCAAAATGCCATGACTCAGGTGTATTCACTTAAATATCTATTGTGTTAAAACACAAAGGAGTTGAAGGATAATTGCACATCATTGAAATTGTTAACTCCCTCCCCATTGGTGAGGGAGGAGGGAGAATAGAAGCCAGGAGGGTTAATTCACAGTGCAGATATCATCTCTTGGAATAATGGAGCTGGCATACGTGCTAGTGCCCTCTAGCGGCCGCGTGGTGCCCTCTGAGCCGGCCTCTCCCTGCTAGTACCACTTCCCAGCCCTGACGAAAATGAAGCACCTACTCCACGTAGCTGAGTGTGTGTCACATTAAGTCTGTGTTTCCTTACTATCATTCGTCTACCGCCTAGGAAAAATCAAAAGCTTTGTTACAGAACAGAGAAAGTAGTGCTATTGCTATGTCAAAATAGAATAAATCTTAAATCTGCAGCACATCTGTATAAGTACTGGCTGTGACAGAAAACCCTTTAAAATCATGGTGTAAATATTTTCACAGCCTCCTGGTTCACTAGAGAGGGGGAATTGTACGAGTGGCAAAGGTGGGCAAGCCCTCTGCCCATTTCCCAGCCAGCAGTAGACAAGCTTTATAAAACTATATCGCCTCAGGTATTTAGTTGGCCAAAGCAGAATTTGTTTTCTTCATTCCGAAGGTGGAAGCTGTTTAACCTCCTGTTATCTATGAAGCTTTAATATATTTCTCTAGGGTTAAAACATTATTCACTCACAATTACCTTTGAATGAATCATGTAAATTATAGCTTGTTTTTGGTCCTTTGTTTTCCTAGTTGAGTTCAACCAGACAAGGGCTCACTGAGTGACTCTTGTGGGCCTGACCTAGCACAGGAATCTCCTGGGGACCACGTTCAAGTGCAGGTTTGGACTCTGTAGCTGAGGTGGGGCCCTAGAGTCTGCATTTCTAAAGTGCTCCCAGGTGATACTAGTGCTGCTGGCCCAAGAGCCGCGCTTGGAGTAACAAAATAATAGGTGGGTGCCAGGTGCTAGGTGACGTGGTGATGCAGACAAAGACCAGCAGAGAGGATGGGAAAAGTATCCAGTAATTATGTGATAAAATATAAAATAAAAGTGAAGACATACTTGGGGAGTTAAAGATCGATCACTTCTGATTGAACTATTGGGAAAGCTTTCATGGAGAAGGTGATTTTGAAGTTGCAGCAGGGATCAGTAGTCAAATGAGTCAAAAAGCGCAGATTCTGAAAAAACAAAGTATGTGCAAGGAGCATGAAGCAGCCCATATGTCTGTGGTGAGAATGGGAGCTGCAGTTGGAAAGGGTAAGTTGAAATTATGACTATATTACTTACTGTAAGGCAGTCTGGAATGGAAAGTGAACTTCATTCAGGAAGCAAAGAGGAACCAGCCACTAGAGTTTGAAACGCGAAAGTAAATCAATTGAAAATGCAGTTTGGGAAGAATAACGTGACACACCGGATTGGGGAGAGATGTCATTTTCAGACATGAAGTGATAGCACATATGATGTGTCTATTATTACCAACAGGAAAATAGAGAATAGAATTGGAGAGAGATGGACCTGAGGCTTCCAGAAGGACAACAGGTCCACATCCTGGGTGGTTAGGAGTATGGTTGCACCACAACTTTAAGGAGGAAAGTCAAAATGAGCGATTGAACATGTTTGAACAGAAAAATGTCTTGGGTGAGAACTCAGATGTTACTTGCAAGAGACCCTCCTTGTCCATTCAATCTAAAATAACATGTGCTTCTTATCCTGCTTTATTGTTTTCATAACACCTTTGACTATCTGACATTAGGATTTTTAACTTTTTTTGTGCTGAGTTTTGACATTCTGGCCCTCTGGCCAGAGCTCACAGTCCACTAAAAGAGAGAGTTAATAAACATATAATAAATAAATGTAATTTAAAAATGAAGGAAAAAGAACAGTGACACATGCGAAAGAGTAACAAAGTGGGAGGGAAGAAAATCCTTTCCTAGAAGATGACAATAAACGGAGCATAGGCAGAGAGGTTGCATATGCAAAGGCCTGAAGGTGAGATGTGTTTGGTACTTTCAAAGAACCTAAACTTGAACCAATCTGCCTGGAGGCTAGGGTGAGTTAGGAGAAGAGTAGAAGATGAAGACAGAGTTGGAGAGGCAGAGAGAGAAGCACCGCTGACTTGATAAGGAGATTTACTTATTCTAAGTGCCTGGAAAGTCTTGGAAAGGCCTCAGCATGCAGGGGGGACTAGAGGATGGCAAGATGGGGTGTCACTTCCAGAGAGGAAGTCACAGTGGTTTGGACTTGTATGGTGGCAGTGCCACCAGAGAGAAGTAGGTGGGTTCGAGATAAAATATCCTCACTGTGTAGCTCGGTAGAACTTGGAGACTTCTGATATGCATGAAGAATAGGGAAGTGATCACCAGGATAATTCCCAGTTTCTGACCTGAACAACTGAGGAGGTGAATATGTTATCCACGGAGACGAAGAGAACAAGCAAGTAGCATAATTTTGAAAATATTAAGTTCAAGGTACTTATAAGACATAACTTTTTAAAAAATTGTGATACACATAACATGAAATTTACCATCTTAACTATTTTTTTCTATTTTTACTTTTTTTTTAAGTATTTATTTTATTTATGCATCCAAGCTGGGGTGCAGGCTGGAGATGTGGGGGGGGGGGGGTGAGAGGATTCACCAGAGACAGAGTGGGGAGCAGAACAGGCAGATTGACCAAAATACACTGCTGAGGGGAGCAGCAGGTGAGGCAGAAGAGGTCTGCTGTGCCATGTGGGAAGCTCCCTAGTGGGGTATCAAACTTGTGCTGCAGTGGCAGTGGACAGCTTCATAGTGCTTGACTTAACCTGTTTTGCCACCAGGGAGGTCCCATCTTAACTATTTTCAGGTATATAATTTAGTTGTCTTAAGTAATCCATGTTGTACATCCATATCCAGAACTCTTTCTTCTCTTCTTGAAAACAATAACTGTGGACCCATTAAACAGTGACTTCCCTTCCCCCATCTCCCAGCTCTTAGCAACCACCACTCTTTTTTCTATGAACTTGACTACTATCCTAAGTATCTCATAGAAGTGGAATCATACAATATTTGTGTGACTTATTTCACTGGGCATAATGTCCTCAAGTGTCATCCAAGTAATTTGTGAGAATTTCCATCTTTTGTAAGGCTGAATAATATCCCTTGTATGTATATACTATTTTTTATTTGAGCCAGGGATCAACACTTGGGTTGCTTCCACCCTTTGGCTATTGTGAATAGTGCTGCTATTCACAATATCTTTCAGATTCTGTTTTCAGTTCTTTGGAAGGAAGTGCTGGGTCATATGGCAATTCTATTTAAATGTTTTTGAGGACCCTCCCATACTGTCTTCTAGAGTTGGCTGCCTTATTTTGCATTCCACTAGAAGTGCACAAGGTTTTTATCATATCCACTCCAGCCCTTATTACTTTCTATGTTTTGATAGTAGCCATCTTAAGGGATGTGAGGCAATGAGACATTCTTTTTAGTGGATATTTCAGATAAGCTGATGAGTCCTTAGGTCTATATCTCAAGAAGAGTTCTGGACCTGAGATATATCATGCATTTAAAGTAAGCCATCCTCCATCCTGTCACTGAATTTTTTGGCCATTTTGACTAGTAAGCATTTAAGCATTTTATATAAATGATCAGATTTGAACTTAAACTATTTAGTCTTACAGACATACTGGAAATCATAGGTTAATATAGAAACATTCTTTTTTATATTCATATTATATAAAGTTATTTACAACCTTCATCTGTCATATTACAGTTTTCACTCTGTTTTGAAACACTTTGTGTCCTTTAGTGTAGTTTTCCAGAGTTTTTCATTTTGACTTCCAACTAAGTCGCTTGAGATACAGTATGATTGGAATCTGTGTAATATCATCACATGAAATTTTATCCCAAGCTACCAAGATCCACTCCTATACCCATCGATTATATTTTTAATACCTTACTGGTCCAAACATATCCCATAGTCATATAACAATGTGCATGTATACAGGGAGGAATGACATATTAGGGACTGATACTCGAATAATACGGTTATCAAACAATAGTATTAAGAATTTTTTTTCTCTATTTTTCCAATGAGTATGTTTTCATGAACTATACAACTTAACCACTGACTGTGTTGTTCTTGAAAGCAATCTTTGAACTGCCTTTGTATTAATAATGGCATCCAGTGTTTGTAACTATAGAGTCACACTCCCAAGAATAATTACTAGTTAAATTTGTTTTTTTTCCTTTAAAGAATTCTTAGGGGACTTTCATAAGCATGCAAAACTAGCATTGATCAAGGTGGTTTCAAATGGGTATGTTTTCATAGTCTTTTTGTTGCTCAAAATACAATATAAGGAAACAACAAATAACATGATAAACTTTATAAAGACTCAAAACTTAAGAAAACAACCTTTTCTGAAGGGAGCATTTGAGGAAATCCTTCCTTAGATTCAGTCATACATGGTAAGTTATAAACTTGACCTTGGAGACTTACTGGAAGTAAGCAACAATAAAAGTCCTCAAACACTTAACAAGTGACTTAGCCTATCTCTCATATATTTTTGTTAAGGAAAATACTTGCCTGGTATTTTGAAGTTCATTCATTCCTAGAGGCATGGGAAAACTTTCAGTGTTCTTTCTGACCTTGCAAAGATAAGATTGGATCTTCATCTGCCCCTACATTATTCACTAATTTCAAGCATCTTCTATAGTTCAGAAAGTTTCTAAGGCAATACAATTGAAAGTCTTAACTTTATCATTTTAAGTAACATAGAAAAGAATAGCAACAAATATTCAAACAAAAAGGTTTGCATTACCTCAAAAATTGGACAAACCCATATTGAAAGTTCGTCACTAACATCTGATTGATTTGATTCAGCCATTGAAATTCATTATATTCTACCAGCCAGTGGATGATGTTGTATTTCTGCAGTGATAGTTTAGGAAAGGAAGACAGGACTCTTTATTAAGCAATCTTAATATGTAACAGGAAGGAGTCTGTACTTGGTGTCCATCCTTCCGTCCATCCATCCATCCATTCATTTGTATATCCTTTTTTTTAAAGATTTATTTATTTATGCATACAAGCTGGGGTACAGGCCAGAGGTGTGGGGTGGCGAGAGGGTTCACCAGAGACAGAGTGGGGAGCAGAACAGGCAAATCAACGGAAATACACTGCTGAGGGGAGCAGTGGGCAAGGCAGTAGAGGTCTGCTGCGCTATGTGGCAATCTCCCCAGCCAGGTGTCGAACTCCCATCGCCGCTGCCGACAGCTCCACAGCACAGCGCCTAACTGCTGCGCCACCAGGGAGGCCCCATTTATATTATCCTTTGGTTCATTTGACTATGTGACATTTATATATCCTTTATTCTTTTGATTCATTACACGGAATTGAAAAATGTTATTCAATAACCATGGACATGCCTTTTATTTTCTTAGCATAGAAAAGAATCAGGTAAAGAGAAGTACTGCAAAACTGTGTTTCCTCTTACCTCAGAGTTATGAGCTTTTGTCTCCTAATTAGACCCTCCAGTTCACAATTCATCGAGACTCCACTGAAACAAATAACGATAGTGTTCATTTTGCATCTTTGACCTGGGAATTGCAAAATGATTTACCAGCATTAACTCATCAATCCTCCTAATACCGCTAAACAAGACATTAATATTTTTAAACTCAGCATATAAATGGGTTCCATGTTTTCCAGAGAATTTAAGTCTCTTGGCTGTCATTAAATACGGAGTGAGGCAAAGAGTTAAAACTAAAATCACCCTTTCTGAATTACTATTAGGTGGCCCAATCTATACAAGAATGTCTTATTTTCTGGAAATTAAAAAATGGGGAGAGCTTGGAGGACTTTGGCTTTGGTGTTGTATTAAATAAAACCATACTGGAGGAGAGTCATTAGAAATCTCAAATGACCATCTTCCTTAGCACGCTCTCTTATTTGGTGCTTGATAAAATGATGCTCTTGAAACGATCCCGCCAGTACTGTGAGGCCGTGGCTGAATCACAGTGTGCGAACAAATGAAAATAAATCACCAGCCAAAAGACCCAACTTCTGTGTTTCCCTAGAAATAGTTCTCGTTTTCCCAGGACTTTTGGTGTTCCTTCATTCCTGTGTAACTCCACTTTGGGTAAACCATGATGCCAAGATTTTTAGTTAGCTTCCTGCCAAAACCATGATGCTCTCAGCCTGGGTCTCTCCTTAGGGCTGGGCACGTCCTGCAGATGAAGTAAAAAGGACAATGACAAAAAAAGCATATTCAAAGAAGGAAATGGGACAGTGCGCTGTTAGTTGTAACATCATTCACCCTTCCTGGATGTGTGGAGGCTTTTATGAGAAAGCAGAGATTTTTTTTTTTTATAACTCATTTATTCTGGCAAGTGAAGCAACACTAAAATTACTTAAATGCTTAAAAGACAGACGCATAATAGTTTATGTTCTCAATCATCTTAAGTTGTCACTGAGACCCTAATTTGCTTTTGTTACGCTATTGGTTCTCCCTTTGCAGGCTCTGGGAATAGGGGCCTTGTAACAATGTTCACGGGTCAGTCATAATGCAGTATTTCAGGAAATGTAAGTGCTCTGTAAATAGTTAACTGCAGTTTTGTTAAGGAACAAAGACTGCTTTTTCAGCAAATCTGCCTTGGGTTCATGTTAAGTCCCCCCCAATTCACCCCCCCACCTTTTTTTTTTTTTTTTTTTGGAAGGGGAAATTTCAAGATCTCATTTCGGTATTTAACTTTCTATTTTAGTAGGCTGCCGGTGTACTTATTCTCTCATATGAAGCCTACATGTGTTCTTTCCCTTGGTAAGTTTTTTAGGTTTGGGATGTTTAGCCTCACCTAATGATAGTATTGCCACCAGAACCCTACGCCCACCTGAAAGGAACCTTTTTGTTGTTGTTCTGTTGACTTAATTCTTGGTAAAAAGAAAGTTTGGCACCATGATTTTGTTTCCTTAAATTTGGCATATGATAGGTGTATTGAGGAGTGGAGAGCGCGGACGTCAGGCTTACCCATGTGCTTGCCTTCTTGCTGTGAAGGACGCGTGGGCAGCCTCGTGTGTATCTGGCTATCTGGACTGACCGCAGCCGAGGATGAAGTGTCGATTGCATCTGGCTGAGTTTTTGGCCTCTTGCTCAGTGGCCACGGTCCTCGGAGGGAGTGTGTAATTAGCTGCTGGGAAGTGGAAAGCAGTAACATTGACCCAAGTTAGAAAACAGAACTCAAGCCAGAACTCCCAACAGTGGATGGATGGAGGACTGCTGAACATGGGAGGAGGTGGACTTCCCTACTGTCAAGAGCCTGAACCCCCCAAGTCGAGTAAACTAACTGGTGCTTCAGCTCTTCCCCAAGAGGACTCTTAGCTAACGACAGGGAGCTAGTGAATGTCGGTGCACTGAGGAGGTCAGGAAGCGCTAACCCTGTTTTAATGTTTTTTTTTTAAAAGATTTTATTTATTCATGCATACAAGAACTGGGGTGTAGGCCAGATGTGTGGGGTGGTGAGAGGATTCACCAGAGACAGAGTGGGGAGCAGAACAGGTAGGTTGACTGAAATACACTGCTGAGGGGAGCAGTGGGCGAGACAGGAGAGGTCTGTTGCGTCATGTGGGTCAGCTCCCTGGCTGGGGATCCAATTCGTGCCACAGTGGCTGGTGATAGCTTCATAGTGCTGAGACTTAACCCCTTGCACCAGCTGGGAGGCCCACCCCTGTTTTAATGTTAATTTACCCCATATGATTTACACATGAGAAAGCTGAGGCCAGAGCAGTGGAGAATGTTTGGGTTTAGCAGTTAACATCCGATCCAGGCCTGGGGTCTGGGTTGCCAGAGTAAATTGTCACCTTTTTTTGAAGTCCTTTTCCTTTACTTAGCATTCCTACTCAGGGTATGATCAAGAATGTGATCAGGCTATGTGCCATTTTAAACTAAAAATTTTCTGTACAAATATGCAGTGTTAACCAGCTTTTCTAATTCCTCCAGTTCACGTATAAGATGTACCATAGATATAATGATTAGTTTCCTGGGGGGATAAAAAGGAATTGCTGCCATTACTTTGTGCATGTGCACTCATCATATGTTAATCAAGTCCTAACTTCGGGAATGTTAAAATATGAAAGTTGGTATCACATGGATATCGCGGAGAAGCTATGTCTACTGTGTATCACATGCCCTCGTCTGCTCCTTCAAGACTTAGCGACCATGAAGCCCCAAACTGCCTCTGGGGGTAAAAGCTGACTCCTGATAAGCCAAATTAAAAGGAATCAGTGAGAGCCTCAGAAAATAATCCAGAAAATTCAGTGTGAGCAACTGAAACTGCTAACAAGCAGCTAAGCTTGTAGCTGGGAGTTTGGCTGACCACGTCTCAACCACATTGACCACATGTCTCACTAAAAAGTATCCTAAGTGTGGATGAAAAGACATGAGAAATACAGCAGGTGGGAGCAAAAGGGAAGTGAGGAAGCTGGGTATTCCACACCCTAGGTCATTTAAGCTATATCATTAAGATTTAAACCCACACCCGCCCCTCCCCTCCCCCCACGACTTTCAGTTTTGCAGAAATCATGTGTCAAATTTAAGCAACCAAA
This sequence comes from Scalopus aquaticus, assembly GCA_004024925.1. Taxonomy (NCBI): domain Eukaryota; kingdom Metazoa; phylum Chordata; class Mammalia; order Eulipotyphla; family Talpidae; genus Scalopus; species Scalopus aquaticus. The sequence continues at coordinate 175,139 of PVIJ01001513.1, read as the reverse complement.
GCTATGTCATCAGACTTTCTTTTACCAAGAATGAAACGAGTTCTGGAGATGGTGGTGGTGATAGTTGCTTTGTGAATCTATTCAATGACACTGAACTGGACACTTACAAAAGATTAAATAGTAAATTTTATGTTATGTGTACTGCTCCACACTTTCAAAAAAGTATGTGTGTGCATACACATATGTATATATACTTATATAATGTTTTCCGCTGGCTTGATGAAAATGCATCTACTGTGTCTCCTATCCATCCATCTTCATTCATTCACTTAACAAACATTTGCTAAACCCCTGTTCCATGCCAAGACCTGGCCTAAAAGGTAGGATAAGTACAATATACTCTCTGTCTTAGATTTACTTTCAAGTCAATATAGGGGAAAGCCATAGAACAATTATTACCCCCAGCATGCTAGAGCAAAATGGAGTGGATATGTGGAGTAAATGCTGTGCAGTTGTCAAGTAGGAGAGAGACATGATTACCTGGTGACGGACGGCATGGACAAGCATGGGGAACCAACAACGTGGTTCATAGTGCATGCAGTAATTATTGCATGCACTAATTGATTAGTTGATGTCCTGTGGCTGCTGGGGCGGTGTGTTCAGAAGGCTGTGAAAATGAGGAGCAAAGCAAGAGGGTCCCAAATGTCATGTTAAGCAGTGTGAGCTCCTTAGACCAGGAGGTCAGACCACCATCTCCAGTAACTAAGGACTCCTTGCCCCCTCCCCTGTGCCCTCATAGAACCAGCTTCAGAGTCTTTGGTGGTCTGTTGGTATAGTTGTGGAAGTGGTGGGGGGAGGGGCAGGAAACCAATAGGTCAGTGTGAATAGTTTCAATTTTATTTGTTTTATGTAGTATGTTTCTGTATTAGATTTCATTTGAAAGCAGAGTTCTGGGTTTAAAGGAAACCACATCTGAAAATCACTGTTATTGCTGATGAAAAATTTTTAGCGTTGGTGACAATTATTTTTGTGTTTTAAAAATTAATATTATCCATTCAAAGCAGTGAACATGCTTTATCCATTTCTGAACCTTGTCCCTCGCCTGGCAGAACTTTGCCCATGATCAACTTTCAACAATCCAGTGGGGATTATTTTGACCATGTGATTTGTTTGCCATTGCCACAAGGGTCAATTTAAATAGCATATTGTTCAGTCACTCAAAAAGAATTTGAAGAACTATAAGCTAACTTTCCCCTCATTCCCTTTTTTTTTTTTTTATATAAAGTGGACTGCAATGATTATTTTTTCTGAGTTTCCTGTCTGTTTTTGAGACATTAGCTTTTGTAATTTGATACCTTAGACCTGGCTGACAGCTCTGGTTCTGTTTGTAGGATTGAAGTTTGTGGAAAATAACAGTTAATTGTATTTTTTCCATGCATAAAATTCTATTCTGGACAAGTTTTGTTTCTTTATGGATGATAGCCAGAATCCTACTGTTTTTCAATTTGTTTAAAGGCATCAGCTTATACAACATATGTACATGTTCAGTGAAGATAAAGGATATCATTATTTTTAGCCTATTACAAAGAAAACCACGTTTTCTTTTAAATATCTTGATATAAAGTAATTTGAACACAATTTTTGCACAAATCATTTCCAAGAGATTGGCTGTCAAGTGTATTTTCCTAAGTAGCACTTTCAGAAGAACCAATGAGACTTTGCAAATTTAGATATATTCTAAGCCTGAAATGTGGTTGAAGATGTCAGTTTTTAAACAGCACTTTGAGAAGTAGTTAGCTTAAAAGTATAGCAATTCAGAGCACACTGAGAATGATTTTGAAGAGTAAGTCTTGATACACTGCAAAGAAAGTTGACAGATTCACTACAATTAGGAGATAAGCAGGTACAACTCCCACTTGTGAAAACTTTTCTGAACTAACTTCTGATGCCAGCCTAAGAAAACCTCCAGCAAATCCTTTTTCCTTTCAACTCTAGTGTACAGAAATTCTCCCAGTTCCTTATGTGCCAGTATGGGGACATAATAACATTACTATTTATCAGCCTTGTCTTAAGGGTGAATAAATCAGGTCTATGACAGTTGACAGGACTGAAATGCACTTTCCGATCAAGACTGGTGTGTGTGTGCACACCTGTCTATGCACGCCGGACTTACATATTTGTTTGAGCACCAACTAAAATAAAAGAGGAAAGAGTGACTTGAAACTCATTTTCCAGCTCTAACCTCCATGAGCAATATGTTTTATAAATTCTAACTATATCTTAGTATCCTACTATTGTGTGAGGTTTGTGAATGTGCCCCAGGCAAGATGATATCATGTGGAAGTTGTACCTTCTCTACTATAAGAACCGGAATATTTAAATATTGGCAATTTTTGCCTGATATCCTTTGGTATTACTGATTGTGCTTTATAATTATATGTAAGCACCCAATTAAATCCATAAATGAATGATTAGTTTTCAGTGTTTGTTGTTTTTATGCCACAATAAAGGTATTTCCTGGTCTTTTGCCAGTCTTAGCACAGACTGGAAAGAATTACTACTCCCTCAACGTCTCTAAAATCCCTACCCTGGTGCATCTTTGGAGTCAGGTCCTATTTCCTGCCTTTATATACCTGTGAGGCTCAGTTCCCTTGGATACACACACACATGCACACACATGTGCACAAACACACACACACACACACACACACACACAATGAAGAGTAACTATAATAAAAGGAAGGACCATACCCACCAGTCTCTTTAGTTGAGTAGAGATAGTAGATATAATGTCCACCCCGTCCTGTAAGGTAAGTGCTGGGTAGAAGATTCGAAGTTGCTGCCCCCTTTGTGCATGAGTTTTGGCACTAAATTATGTGACCACACTTACGATGGCTGATCCTTTTCAAATTACCAAGAGAGCCAGCACATGGTAGACTTTGAGGTGACAAGAAATACATTCCAACCCATTCTCTGTGACTTCCAACTTTGGCTATTGGGCTTTTGCTTCATCTCTCAGAGTTTGTTTCTTCATCGTTGTATAGGAATCATAAACCTTTCACAGACTATTGTGAAGATTAAATGAGAACTAATGAAGAAAATTAAGTTTTTGTTTTAAATTCAGTTTTAAGCTGAAATGATAAAACTTAAAAAAAAGGTAGGTGCATGTTCATCTCTAACTCAAGAAGAGCGCTGGCTCTGGGGGTTCAAGGAGCAATAGCAACCTCTGATCTTTGACTTTTGACACCAGCTCCCCACCTTGACTGCACAGTAAATTCCTGTTACCTAGTGTGCACTCCAGAACAACTAACTGAGTTTCTCTGTTGGTAGATAAAGGGCATATATATGTTTTAAAGGTCCCCGGATGTTCATAATATGTAGCCGGAGTTGAGAACTGAGATTTTGTGGTCATCTGAAAGCTTCAATTCTTCCAGTATCTGAATGGGAGATAACTGGAATTCTGCAACCTATACTTTATTCTTTTTGCTTCAGCCAAACAGGAACTTAGGCATCATGCTAGAAGTATACTTATTATGAATAGATTATTTAGGGCTACTATTAATTTTAAGAGCTGGGTATCAGACAGGAATAAGAAGAGAGGTCTCTAAATATCTGAGGGCAGAATAGGTCACTAAGAGGAGAACAAACAGAAGCAAATAGAATTAAAATAATAGAAAAGCCAAAATTTTCAAGCTACTGTTGCTTTGAAACCTGTTCTTGCAAAAGCACGGCTCAAGAGCTGGTTGATTTTCTTGAAAGCTCAGGACTATAGCCCTAATGGGTCATGATTCTTGAAAACTTGCTATATCTTCAAAATGTGAGATGAGGGGAAAAAGTTTATTTACTTATACTCACTGTAACCAGTCAATTAAAGATAATTTGCAAACTTACATATGTGTGTGTGTAAATATATATATATATATTTAAAAAACTGGTTTCTTTATATATATATACACACACATACATGTGTGTGTGTGTGTATATATATGTGTGTGTGTGTGTGTGTGTATATATATATATATATATATATATATATTTAAAGAAACCAGTTTTTTAAAGGGAACAAATTCAAATCACTCCATTCCCAAAAACTCTCTGACCTCTTTAATAAATGATGCTGGGACGGATGGAAAATTCACATGAGACACATGCAGAAGAATGAAGTTAGACCCTTTATACACACAAATCAGGATGGATCTCCAATCTAAAATGAACACTAAACTATAAAATTCTTAGAAGACACAAAGAAATAGATTATTATGATCTTGGATTTGGATTCTTAAATATAACACTCAAAGCACAAGCAACATAAGGAAAAAAAAGATTTGTTGGACTTCATGAAAATAAAAAATTTCCATGAATTAAAGATACCATCAAGAAAATCAAGTTACCCAATAGAATGGGAGAAAATACTTGCAAATCATGTATCTATAAAATATATCGTTTCTAGACTATGTAAAGAACTCTTTCAACTGAACAAAAACACATTAAGAAGATACCCAGCATCGTGAGTACTTAGGGAAATGCAAAATCAAAAGTACAATGAGATACTTCATACCCATTAGGATGGCCAGAAAGGAAAGGAACATTACAAACTTTGGCAAGTAGATGGAAAAATCGGAAAACTGATACATTGCTTTAAAATGGTGTGGACACTGTGGAGGACAGTTTGGCAGTTCCCCAAAAAGTTAGGGTTTGCCATATGACCCAGCAGTTTCACTCCTAGACTTATACCCAAGAGAACTGAAAATTGGTATTTGAACAAAAACATGTACAAGAATGCTGATAGCGGCATTTTCATAACAGCCCCAAAGTAAAAACAACCCAACGTCAATCAACTTTTGAATGGGTAAACAAAACAAAACAAAACACGGACTATACATCTAATGCAGAATTCGGTCAGAAAAGGAAGAAAGTACATGCTACAATGTGGAAACCTTTTTCAGTGAGAGACGCCAGACAAAAGCAACCACATAGTATGATTCTATTTATATGCAAAGTCCAGAACAGGCAAATCCATAGAACAGAAAGTAGATTCCTGTTTGCCAGAGACTGAGAGGCAGGTGGAATGGGGAGTGACTATTTACTGGACATGTGGTTTCTTTTGGGAAAGATGAAATTCTGAAATAAGCTAATAGTGATAGTTGCACAACATAATGAATGTATTACTAAAAGCCCCTGAATCAGGGCCTCCCTGGTGGCCTAGGGGTTAAGTGTTAGTGCTGTCACTTCTATGGCCTTAGTTCAATTCCCGGCCGGGGAGAGGACCCACATACGGTGCAGCAAATCTCTCCTGCCTCACTTGCTGCTCCCCTCAGCAGTGTGTTTCAGTAGATCCACCTGTTCTGCTCCCCACTGTGTCTCTGGTGAATCCTCCCACCCTCCACACCTCTGGCCTACCTCAGTTCTTCTATGAAATAAATAAAACAAAAAAGCCACTGAATCATATATTTTAAAATGATTGAAATGGTGAGTCTTACCTCAATTAAAAAAATCTCTGACCCCATCTCCTCTCCAAGCCTGCATGTGACCTTAAACTTATGACTTAGCCATTATTAGAGCGTCCTTTGTGATCCCACTCTCTGGTCCTGTACTTTTCCCTGCAGCGTCCAACTTCTGCAGCATCATCTACCCAGCATTCCCTTCCTCACCAGCGCTTCCCCCATCACTCCTCCTAGGGCTTTGTGCCCAGCAGGCAATGGAACCCTTCTTCTCTAGACTCCACACCTACATTTGCCCCATCTGAAGCTCGGGTGCCTCTTGCTTACCTGATATGGTAAAACTGGAAGGTGCCTGATCTCCAGGGTAGCCTTGGCCACCCAGGTGGACTTACCCCACCAGAGCATCCCTAAGCCACATTCACTCTCGGAAACAGAAGGAAGAAAGCGCACAGCATTTCCCGACAGGCACAGGTGCTCCCTGCAAACTCAGTAGAGTGAAAGTCACACGTACAAAAATGTAAATCTGTGTGAAGATGTAGTGCTGTTACTAGCAGAGCTTAAGTGCTTTTAATTCTGGATAATAGATAGTCGGTTCTGATGACTTTGATCTCTGAGCCTAGTGAGTGGTCTGAAAGTGGAAGGAAACTGTATTAATCATTCTCTTAATTTTCTTTTTCTACCCCTACCCCTTCTTTTTCTGCCGGGGTCAGCAGAAATGGAAATCTTTTCTCCTCCTTTTTAGATCAGTATTATTATGATTATATTGAAAGACCTGGTTGGGAGGAATGCTGCCATCTGAATTAAAAATAGCGTTTTATGTCCTCCCACACGGCTCTTGAGTGCTCTGAATGCCTTTTATAAATGCAGTCTTTCTGCCTGGCTAGATAAAAGAAGCTGTCACTTCATTTCCATAACGAAGTCATTCCCAGGAGAATTCCATTGTTTTAGCAATAGAATTTTTGTAAAAGGCCTCTTATTTTGCCTGAAAAAGGTAACAAAAATGAACTTTTGAGAGCCTATTCGATGAAACAATTAAGGAGCAAGAAATTTTCTCCTCTTTTTATATGTTAGGAGTTGTAAGTGTGAGAATCCCCCGAGCCGCGTTATTAGGCTAACCCCTAAACCTGGAAGATGAAGGAGAGAAGAAAACCTGGTATTCTTTCTTCTAATAGATGTGGGGGATGCCATGCCCTGAGAATCTGTGTTCTAGAGCCGTGTGACATGCAGATGTTGCTGCTTCTAGAGAGTTCGAAGTCATTATTTTTGAAGAAACTTTTAGACTGCTTATTAGCTAAAGGAAGTCCTTGGGATGTTTAAGGAAACATGCTCATTGGCTATTTCAGGGCTCTGAGGGCAAACTGTGGGTGTATCTTGCTGGGGTACCTTTCTCAGCAAATAGTAGTTGATAGCTCCCTTTTTTGGAGTTTAAAACTGCAGTCTGTGAACAAGGAGTTACTTCTGTACAGTGTTCTTTGCAATTTGAACAGCAGACCTACATGTGCTTGCACTCAATGGCTCCCCTGCTTCCCCAAACTGCTCACAATAAATCCCCCTGATAGGGTGACAGGTTTTCAATGGCACATTCATAGTGAAAGAATAATTGTATTCTGTGGCACTTCCCCGGCACCAGGTAACCCACGCCAAAGTATACCTGTCTAGTGTTTCAACAGGTAACCTCTAGACTTACTGCCAAGCTGCAGGCATTTCTGTTCTTGCTGTTCACAGCTGAGACCATTGAAAACTCAGTCTTAAGCTAGAATAGTTTTATTAAGCCTTCTTTAAAAGAAGAAAAATTTTCGATAGTGCCTTTGTCTCACAATACTTTTGTTCTGATTGCATAAGAAAGTTGTAAATTTAAACAAGAAGGCGGCTACTCAGAATATGAAAAAAAAAAGGAGGTTGAAATGCAGTCATTATATTTGTTGGCCTTTAATTTAATAAAACAGTTAGAGAAAAAAGCAGACATGTAATTATGGAAAATCCCGTTGGTCTAAATATTATCTAAACATTGGATACTTAAAATGGTTGCTGATTTAGAGTTCGGGAGATTCATTCTGTTTCATAAAAATCTTTGAATTTCCTTTGACACTATAACTTCAAAGCGTGAATAGAAGTTTTGGTTGTAGACATGCTTTTTTTTTTTTTTTTTACACAGTGATATTTCGATAAATGGAAAGGAATTTAATGGATTTGATAGCTGCTTCCTGCAGTTCCAGCGTTAATATCTTTGGTGAATCGTTTCTTGTCTCTGCCCTATAAAGGGGAGATGGGGGCATGTGGGTCCTCTCTGTTCAATTTTCACCTGGTCTCACCATTTGATGTTTTGTGACATCAGGCCAAATAAAAGCCATGAGGATACTGTCATGTAATTTGCAGTATCATGATAAAAGAGGGTGAGAGGGAACATTTGAACTTCTTTCTTTCTAGAATCTTTATTAATTTGTATAGAAAGGCAAGCAAGAAGAGCAGAAACTGAATGAGAGGAGATTCCTCATTATAAGGCTACTCATGACTGTGACCGGTCATGATTAGAAATGCTTTATTCATGGTGGACACTTGAAGCCAGGACCTGTCCCTGCCATCTCCACTTTTACCAAGTGCTTCCGCCACACCCACACTAGTCACTGCCCCTCTGGGGTGGCCTGAGTAAGACTTTCCTCCAGGCAGAAGCTGCAGCCTGAAAGTCATCTGCAGTGTGGCTTCTGGGCTTCTGGATTAAGATTCTCTGTCTAGGCCTCCCTGGTGGTGCAGCTGGTTAAGTCCCAGCATTATGACGCTATGGGCAGCCACTGTAACATGAGTTCGATCCCTGGTCAGGGAGCTTCCCACGTGGCGCAACAGAACTCTCCTGTCTTGCCCGCTGCTCCCCTCAGCAGTGTATTTCAGTCACTTCGCTTGCTCTGCTCCCCACTTTGTCTCTGGTGAATCCTCTCACCACCCCACAACTCTGGCCCACATCCCAGTTCTTGTATGCATAAATAAATAAATAAATATATATATATATATATATATTTTTTTTTTAAAGGTTCTTCTGTCTTCTGGGCTCGCGGTACTTCTTTTAGGCTTCAGCAACCCGCTCAGGAGCAGAGTGTTAAATAAATTAGTCCAGGAAGAAACTGTCAATAAGGAACCCACCCCATCTTGGCCTTTAAAATCTGAAGTTCCTGGAGGTATCCGCTCTATGGGTATTCAATGCAGATTAGATTTTTCTTATATATTTTTTCCATTTTATTTTTACTATGCAGACATACTTTTCTCTGGATCTGTAATTATGTTTCTTTCAAACCTAGCTTTGTACCAGCAAGGAGATGTGACCAGCATACAACATAGACACCTGCCGAGTCTCATAGAGTTAATAATAGCTGAGCTAATAATAGAAAACAGTGGCATGGATGAACACAACATCATTTTTTTTAAGTTTGATCATGGGATTTTTTTTCAACTTTTTTTTTCTCTCTGATTATGTATTCTCTGGGCAGATACTAATTTTAGTGTTTTGTTACCTAAACAGAAACCAGATAGTATCAATAGAGAATGTCCCACGTGCATGTTGGACAGCTGAGCACTGCTGGCTTGGAAAGGAATTTTATAATGGTTAAATCACAAATAGTGAGTAGGGATTGCATGGTATGAGAACTAAATCATGTTCTTTAGAATACTTTAGTTTTGGGTTCATCCCAAAATTTCACTTCTCTCTAAACTGTTTCTTTCTTGAAATTCAACTGGACACCTGTACTCACAGGAAAGTTCTCCAGGGCCATTGCCTGTCCTCGGGACAGGCACAGGACATCGTGCTCAGGCTCCTGTCTAGTCCAGGATGAAGACAGGCTTTATCCCTGATAGGCTGAGTTTACTCATCCAGAGAAAGCAGTTGTGAACTCTGCCATTGTCAGTAGCCCTGGCTACTTCTCTTCCTTCCTCAAAAAGAAAACACAAGTCATCAGTTTTAGTCCTGACTTGGAAAAAAGAGGCTCTCTTAAAACATTTCATTGACTGAATAAACAGTTTTAGTGCTGTCTTATGCAATGACTTATGCAAGTCACCATAAACAGAGCTCTCCTACTTGGTAACCACAGAGTAAGGAGACTTGAGGACATAGCTGAGTGAAAGTAACATACCACATTCTCAATCAACTGTCAACAGGTATTTATCAAGGTGTTAACATTTACCAAAGCACTATGAGTTTCCCTAGAAACACTTGTCTTCACAGAGTTCACTATAGTCTGCCAGGGGAAGTGGTGCCTATTTCAGGATGAGGAACAAAATAATTAGTATGCTGAGGGAAAGAATAAAAAAATGTAGGTATTCACATCCAAAGGAGGATAAAAGTACTTCTAATTAAGAGGAAAAGGAACAAAGTGATAGGGGAAGTAGGATTTGAGTGGGTCTGGTGGGTAAGGCTTGAGTTTTGACATGAGGAATAGAAATGTGGACTCGCAGAGACGAAGAGGGAAGCTACGTTTGGCAAAAACATGCATAAGAACAGACGTAGGAAGTGAAGTTGGAAAGCAAATTGGGGTCAGATTGTGAAGGTTGTAAACATTGGATTCTAAAAGATTTTCAACAAAATTCCTACAGCGAAGACTGGCGTGGAGGAGTTGTATTATATCATTTAGGGAGTTGAACCAGCAGCAGTGACTCAATGGTTTGGAGGGAGGGTAGTGAAGACAAGAAGACCATTAGCAGGTGCCAGGCGAGGAATAGAATCTGAACTAGCATGGCAACCTGCAAATAGAGCGCAGAATTGATGGGTTTTGACAATTGATGGACTGAGGGAGAAAAGGAAGGAGACAGTGATGCCATTTGCATGAATCAGAAATGAGAGAGGAGGGCTGGTTTGGGGAAAAAAAGATGGGAGGTTTTGAAACAGACATAATTAATTTATATTGTGTAGATTCAGCAGCTTGTTGACAGATGCCAGGGCTCAGGGTACAAAGTTAAGAACTACAGGCCATGAAAGAAAATTACTACAGAAAGAGAAGAGAGCTGAGCCGAGCATATAACCTTGGAGAATACATATCCTAGATTTAGGAGGAGTAAGAGGGAAGATAAAAGCTGAAAAAAAAGAGGGGCAGCAGTCAGAGTGATAAAGGAGCACGTGAATAGTACCACCTCCGAGAAATCACTGGGATTTTATAGTTGCAAGGGAAAGAAAAGCTCAAAGTGATTTAAGCAAAAAAAAAAAAAAAAAAAAAAAAAGCATTCATTGTATCACATGAGTTTTGGTTTTCTATTGCTGCATAATAAATTACCGTGAACTTAGTGGCTCAAAACCACACCCCCATGTAATTTCACTTTCTGCAGATCAGAAGTCTAATCACAGCTTAGTTGGATTCTCCACGTAGGTTTTATAGGCTGAAATCAAGTATTATCTGAATTGCAATTTCTGGGGTTTGTGCTCCTCTCTCAGGCTCATGTGGTTGTTAGCAGAATTTATTTCCTTGTGGTTGTAGGACTGGGGCCACATTCTGTTGCTGACTGAGGATCAGGTACCACACTCAGCTCCCAGTATCCCTCTCCAGTTCCTTCCATGTAGCCTTCTTCCCTCCGCCTGTATGTCATCTCCTGCTTTGAGTCTCATTCCTGAGAGAGCTTGTCTCTTTGAAAGACTCACCTGATTAGGTCAGACCCACCAAGGACAGACTTTCTATTTTAAGGTCAACTGATTGAGTACTTTAATTTTAATTTTACCTGCATAGTCTCTTCAAAGCAGCAACTTCCATATTTGTGTTTAATTGAATGACTATGAGAAAGTATGTGTGTATTAAGGGACAAGGTAATCCTGGGAAACATTTGAATTTTGTCTGTCGCAGTACAACTAAAAAGCTTTTGCATAATGGGATCCACGGGGGACTCACTGTCATCAGGACCCAGACTTTCTGTCTTCCAGCTTTGTTTCCTTTTCCAGCACTTCATTCTCAAGTGTATTTCTTCTCAGCTGGTGAAAACAACTCTTAGTAGACCACATTTACAAAGTGTCCCTAGGACTGGGAGCCTCATTCCTCCTAGTCTCAGCCAGTCTGAGAGGGGCCTTTGATTTCCATTACTTTGAGTCCATGCCTCTCTTTAAAACTAGCCATCGCAGTGAGGGGTGCTATATTCTGCTTCTTCATAACTAGGTTATGTGCCCATCTTTGGAGTAAAGGGTCATCTCAGCCCAAATAGTAAAGAGAAGAGGGAAGAGGTCATTCCAGAAAGTTGTTGTTCAGGCAAGAAACCTAATCCAGTAAATAAAACAAAAGGAAATTGCGGGCCTCCCCGGTGGCGCAGCGGTTAAGCGCTGCGCTGTGGAGCTGTCGGCAGCGTCGATGAGAGTTCGATGCCCGGCCAGGGAGAATCCCACATGGTGTGACAGACCTCTCCTGCCTCTCCCGCTGCTCCCCTCAGCAGTGTATTTCTGATCTGCCTGTTCTGCTCCCCACTCTGTCTCTGGTGAACCCTCTCGCCGCCCTACGCCTCTGGCCTGTACCCCAGCTTGTATGTATAAAAATAAAAAACAAATCTTTAAAAAAAAAAAACAAAAGGAAATTGAAGGTGTGGTTGGTGAAATGTATGAGATAGTCTAAGAGAAGGCAGCAGAAAAAGTCCTCACATTTAGAAAGCAGGAAAACATTTTTGACCTCTGAAAGAGAAGAAGTTTAAAGGAAAAAACAAGGAAAAGATGGAAATCAAATTCGAATGTACTTGGTGAAATACCCGTATTGAATTTACAATACACGTTGACATGGTTGTCGGTGAACTGGATTGAGGGGACAGCCATTTGGGAATGTCGCAGGGTACAGGCACGGTCTTTTAGGAAGAGCAATGACTGGTTATGTTTGTAGACAGAGAAGTTTCTAGTCGAAAGGAAAAAGATAGAGAGATGGAGGGCAGAACTGGCCCCAACGGACCCTGTAGCCAGTAGGAGAACAGGTAAAATCTCTACAGGAAGGGCTACAAAAAATGAAAACGTTTCCCCAGATTATAGTACGCGAGCTGTGTTGTGATTATTTTTAATCTTATTTATTTGCATAGAAGACCTGGGGTGTAGGCCAGAGATGTGTGTGAGGGTATGAGAGGAGTCACCAGAGACAGAGTGGGGAGCAGAACAGGTGGATCTACTGAAATACACTGCTGAGGGGAGCAACAGATGAGGCAGGAGAGGTCTGCTGCATCATGTGGGTTAGCTCCTGGCCGGGGATCGAACTCAGGCCATAGGGGTGATTGCACTGAGATTTAACCCATGGGCCATCAAGGAGGCCCTATGTTGTAATTTTTATCCTTTGTCACCTCTATGGAATAGACAGATACCATTCTCGCTAATGTAGCCATCTTATAGTGATTAAATACACTGAAAAGACACTTAGCCTCTGTCTGGCTATGTAATTGACAGATTTTGCTTTAGAGTGGTGGTTCTCAAAATGTGGCCTCTGGACCAGCAGCATCACCACCACCTGGGAACTTGTTAGAGATGCATGTTCTCTGGTCTCCCCCTAACCTACTAAATCAGAAATTCCCAGGGTGGGAATTTAACAAAACTACCAAGTTTTTTGATGGTAACTCAAGTTTGAGGGCCACTGCCTTGGAGCATCTACATCTCTCCTCCACATCCTATGGGGGTTTCTTAAATAGTGACTTTTCAAGAATTGTGATGAGAATCAAGGATTAGATTCCTGATGATGACGGGTGGGTGGAGGGGAGTTTGTAAATCTTGAAAGGACATGGCAACTGTTAAGAGACCACTGATGACTGAACATGTAAGGGAGAGAAGGACAGAAGAGAGGAGGCTAAGTTAATATCTTTGTTCTCAAGTTCACACAGGGCTTTCATTTGGATGATAGACCTCATAGGAACTCCAAGTCTCCGGAGGACAGAGAAAAGTGAGAAGGGCTAAAATTTATAGCTGTAGAGTAGTGATTCCTTTGGAGTAAGGGTTAAGTCGTAGAACAGGTTTTGGCTCTGGATCTTTAATTTAAATTCATACTCTCCTACTAGATGGCTATTAGCAGGTTGCAAAAGAAGGGCACGACAAGGTTTCTTTCATCAAGAAGCTTATAAACTTTTTGAGCCTTTAAGACTTAAATAAATCCAGTGGAGTAGAAAAAGACAATATAACGGAGCACAGAATTGGAAAAGACCTTGGGTCAGAATGTTTGGTGGGGAAAACGGGCTTTGTGTCATTTTCTCCTCTGGACAGAGCATGAAACTGTCAGCCTTGTGTAATTTCCCAGGTCTGCCAGCGGGCTCTTGAACAACTTGACCTCACGTTCTTTTTCTTGACCTCTCTTTTCTTTTCTTTTTTTTAAATGATTTTTTACTTTTTTTGAAAATAGTTTTTATTTATCTCTTTTACATCATTGTGTATTCCCTGTAAAATTCCCACCACCAATTCACCCATGAACCATCACCATAGTCCCTTGTGCTCTTCTCTCCCCTGTTTTGACCCCCTTTTCTCCCCCTCCCTCTCAGAATGTCTCTTATTTATGGTTGCCTGCTAGTTTTGTTGTTTTTTTAATTTGTATTATTATTGTTATTTTTTCCCTGATCCCTTACTTGGTTCCCCTCTATTCCTCCTGTAAGTGAAACCATTTGACAGTTTTCTGTTTCCTTCTGGCTTATTTCACTGAGCATGAGCCCTTCTAGCTCCACCCATGTTGCTACGAATGGCATGAGTTTGTCTTTTTGATTGCTGAATAATATTGACGTCTCTTTTCTTTCTGATTTGTTAACATTTGTCAGAGCCGTGAAGTTAAAGCGACGGTTTGCATTTCAAGACTGAACTTTTAGAGTGTTTTTAATAGTTTTTGGTTATATGGGAAACTTGTAGGAAAAATACATTGTATCCTGAGTATCTTAAATGGAAAGAGACTCCAGTAGAAGTTAGGCTGCTTCTTGTCAAGCCGACTTTGAAAGTCACTCTATTCATGGGCAGAACATGAATGAACCTGTCTAAGAATGGCTTCGTTTTGAAGGATAAAGAAAGCAAATGACTGCTTTTACTTCATGGAAGAATTAAGTAGTCCCAGATCTGGGATGATAGAGAACAAGAAAACACTTCAGATGAACACAGTATTTCCATTGTTTTTTTATTTCTTGGTCTCATACTACTCAACTGGCTGAGTAAATAGATAATAAAATCAAGAACCAAGAGAACAGACTCAGAGGACACTCTTGAAGGTGGGTGTAAAGGGCAATTAAGCCCAGGTGATAAATAATAAAAATACCTGAATACTCAAGAAGAAACCAGCAAATTTGGAACCTAATGCAAGGTACTAGAAGATGTTTTGCAGAAGTTGACATGTAATGTGATCTGGTTTTAGCCCTTTTGGGGGAGGGGTTTCTTAACTCCAGCTGTGACATGCAGGTGTTAACTGAGCGCTTCCTTTTATTTCACTGTGATGGTGGGTGACTCAAGATGCATTAGAAAGCCAGAGTCTTCCTTTCTGTCACATCAAGTTTAATACCTGCATTGAATGGCGTTGCTCTGGCAGAAAAGACTAGTGTTTGTTGTCTGGTCGCCCAGCAGTCAGAAAGAAGAATTGTCTCTTATTTCAGAGTATTAAGAACAGCTCTGTTGCTCATTTCTTACTGAGATGTAATTAACGTGTAGCAGGACACAGCATGATGGTCCCACATATGTGTATTTTGCAAAATGATCACCTCTGTAGCTCTGGTTAGCATCATGTCCGTTGCTCACTTCCTGACCAAGGACACCCAGTTGAAATGACCAGGGGGAAAAGATGCAATACTCACCCATCTCTTGTCAAAGCATATAATATACAGGCTGCTTTCTCTACCTCCAAACTCCAGGCCTGACTAATTTCTGCTCATTTTTTACTTCCCTGCTAAAAATGTTACTTTGTCAGAAAAGCCTTTCTGAGCCTGTCCTTTCAAATGAGATAACCCCGTTATGGTTGCAAATCATATTTATTTTTCTTTCATAATGCTTATTCGATTTTCAATTTTACGTATGTACTGAAAATCGTGTATATGATTTTTGAAGGTCTGTCCCTCTTGAAGTAACAAGTTCCTTAGAGATTCAGTCCTTGTCTATTTTGTTCACCTTTATGGACATAGAACTTGGTGAATATCACCAAACTTTTTTTATTTTATTTTTATTGAGTGGATGGATTACTAAGAAAACAAGTTGTAGACTGTATTCACTATAATAGCCACAACTAATTGTATTACTAGCAGATACCTTCTCTCTCCCTTCTGTCCTGATTTTTCTTTATTTTGAGGTGTACTTGTTGGTGTTTTACTGGTTCCAAATCTTAAGTGTGATATTATTCATCATTTCCTATTTTTGAAATTAGAAGCTACTTTTTTAATATATTTTTATTTGTATCTTTTACATTGTTTTGTATTCCCTGTAAAATTCCCACCACCTATTCACCCATGAACCATCACCATAGTCCCTTGTGCCCCCTGTTTTGACCCCTTTTTCTCCCCCTCCCTCTCAGAATGTCTCTTATTTATGGTTGCTTGCTAGTTTTGTTGTTTGTTTAATTTGTATTATTACTGTTATTTTTTTCCCTGATCCCTTACTTGGTTCCCCTATATTCCTCCTGTAAGTGAAACCATTCGATATTTTTCTTTTTCCTTCTGGCTTATTTCACTGAGCATGATCCCTTCTAGCTCCATCCATGTTGCTGTGAATGACATGAGTTTATCTTTTTTGATTGCTGAATAGTATTCCATTGTGTATATGTACCACATCTTCTTGATCCAGCCATCAATTTTTGGGCATTTGAGGTGTTTTCATACTTACCTATTGTAAATAGTGCTGCAATAAATATAGGGGTACAGCTCTCCTTTTGAATTAATGTTTTTGTGTTCTCTGGGTAGATTCCTAGGGGCGGAATTGCTGGATCATATGGTAGCTCCACTTTTAGTAGTCTGAGAAACCTCCACAGAGCTTTCCATAGTGGTTGGACCAGTTTGCATTCCCACCAGCAGTGTAGAAGAGTTCCTTTTTCTCCACATCCTTGACACATTTGTTGTTTCCTGTTTTTTTAGTATGTGCCTTTCTCACTGGTCTGAGGTGGTATCTCATTTTGGTTTTGATATGCATTTCCCTGATTATAAGTGATGTTGAACATTTTCCCCTCAAATAATATCCCACTACAGTGCTAACACTGAAGATCCTACTCCTTTGTTCAGTGTGTTCTTGTGGCTTGGAAAAGAAAATAGGACCAGTGCGTATGGATCGT
The DNA here is from genome assembly GCA_004024925.1 of Scalopus aquaticus. Taxonomy (NCBI): domain Eukaryota; kingdom Metazoa; phylum Chordata; class Mammalia; order Eulipotyphla; family Talpidae; genus Scalopus; species Scalopus aquaticus. The sequence continues at coordinate 158,566 of PVIJ01001513.1, read as the reverse complement.
TTATTTGAGAAGCAAACTGGATTCTGTCTAGCACTTACGTGCTATGTGTCCTGTCATCTGCAAAGCCACTCATGTGAGTTTCTCTCTTGCAAGTGTGCTCCTCAAGGATACACAAGTCAGACTAACTTGATGACACTGACCCAGGAAAACCTGCCTGGGGGGTGGGGGATCAAGAAATCCAGGTGTGGAAAATATTAAAGATCAAGGATCTGAATAGGTCTTTTCTTTTAAAGCAGCAGCAACAACAAAAAAATTATCCGTCCTTCTCTAGCTGCCTTCTGAGCTACTTCTGTGTGTAAATGTTATCCTCAGTGGGCAGAACTGGCACACAGCCAAGTGGAAAATTTCACAGCCTTGCAAACATCCAGTGCCTTGAACTCTGCAAACCAACAATCTGGGGGAGCCAAATAATGATGTGCCTGCACAGGCCTCTCTTGCCACCCTCGCTCCCCCTCCTCTTCCATTCCTGCTCCTGGGCTTCACTTTCTTTCTCCCAGGGATTCCAGACTCCTCGGTTTCTGGTCCTCTGCTTCTTGGGCTCCCTCGGTGCAAGGGAAGTTTTAGCACTGCGACCCATGCAGACTTTAGGGTGCCCCAGGGATGGCTGGCTGTTGGTACATAGCCAGAGCCAGCTTTTATATTCTGGCCCAGAGCACAGTAACGGCTCTGAAACCACTAACAATTCTTTGTGTTTACATAGTGCCTTTCTTCCCAGGAACTGTGAGTACTTTGCAAGAGTGATCTTATTGATCTGCCCAACAACCCAGTGAGGTATGAAAATGGCAAAAAGTGATAGTGCTAGCTCCCGTCCGTGTTGCAGAGAGCAAAATCAAGTGGCCAATTTTGAGGCTGTGTTGCAAGTTCACATCTCAGCTGGAATTCCATCTGAAGTCTCCTGAATTGGTTTCAACATTATGGGAGGGGGTATGGTGGGGGGTGGGGGTTGGCAGTGCCACAGTGGATCCCCTGGGCAAGAGCAAAAGTTGCGAATTTCTTTCTCTTTTTTTTTTTTTAGTTTTTATGTATTTTTCACTTTTGTACGATGTTTGCTTTCTTTTCTCAGGTGTAGTCCCGCTAGAATTTCTACCACCCGTTCACCCATGCACCATCACCATACTCCCTTGTGCTCTTCTTGCCTTCATTTTGATCCTTCTCTCTCCTCCTCCCTTGCAGAGTGTGTCTGATTTATAGTTGTCAGTTTATTTTTGTTGTGTTGTATTTTTTTAATTATTATTTTTTCCCTGATCCTTTATTTGATTCCCCTATATTCTTTCTCGAAGTGCAACCAGATTTCTTTCTCAAGAAAAGGGTAGTGGAAAATGGTCTTTGGTGAGTTCTCAGTTAGTTGAACTGATCCTGAGACTTCATTTGTGGAGAACAAGTGATTTGATAGTGCATTTACCTTTTTCTTTCTCTGCTCTTCTATTCCCATGCTAGATTGCTCTCACTGCTCTGTGAAAGGAAGAAAGAGCTCGCCCGAGCCCGGGAGCACTCCAGCTTCCTGTGGAAGTCTCCATGGTGAAGGATAGGCTGGGGCTACCTGTGAACATCGCACAGTGAATGTTGTAAGTTAACAAGAGCAACATCTGCCGCGGCTTGCCTCGAAATGATTTGTGAATCATTGGCTGTAACTGAGCCAGGGTGATGACGGGGTATTAGCATTAACTCTAGGTGATCATCCAATTAATTTCTTTTTTTAGGGGAGAGGTTCTTTTTTTAATTTTTTTTTTTAAGATTTATTTATTTATACATGCAAGCTGGGGTACAGGCCAGAGGCGTGGGGCGGCGAGAGGGTTCACCAGGGACAGAGTGGGGAGCAGAACAGGCAGATCAGAAATACACTGCTGAGGGGAGCAGCGGGCGAGGCAGGAGAGGTCTGCTGCACCATGTGGGATTCTCCCCAGCCGGGCGTCGAACTCGCATCGCGTGCTGCCGACAGCTCCACAACACAGCGCTCAACCGCTGCGCCACCAGGGAGGCCCGAGAGGTTCTGTTTTTATTTGCCGTGAACTTGCCTTTCTCTCAGCTTCTGTGGGGCACTGCTCATTATCTCCTTCTGGAATAAAAGAGTGGAATACAGTGATTCTTTCATTGCAGCAACACCCTCTCTCCTGGTACAGTTAAATAGTATCAAATTAGAGCAGCTTCTGAAGACAAGGCTGGCACAGTGCTTTTAGGTTGGTGGGTAGGGGGGTCAAATCCTTGGGATTTTGACGTGGCATCCACAATTTCTACCTAGCTGTTGTATTGATTTATCTGAAATTGTTCGATTGGGATTTAATTTTTGGCTGGCTTTCACACATCTGAGGTGTGCAGCTGTAATGCAATACTTGAGGTGCCGCTCTTACTCAAAATGGACTGTTTTACAGTTTTTTTCAGGTTACTGGGTTGGGACTTTGAGAGTAGTATTTTCTGCATGTCAGCTGCTGGTCACCTTTTGTGAGGAGTTTCAGTATCAAATTATAGAAGACCTCGCACCCTGCAGCCTCGAGGAGCTTATACACCATGAAATTCTTGGGTTTCCCCAGCTTTGCTGCTTTCTGAGGATTCTATCTCATGGCTAGACTGTGTCACAAAGAAAGTGTGCAAGAGTTTTGACCAGAAATAGGAAACCCAGGCTGACCTGTGAACAATATTATCTTTAAATTTTAGAAAATAAAAAGCCAGCTTTGTCGAGGTCTTGTCCGTGAGTGTGTATGTATACATACATACTTTATACATTTTAGAATTGTATGTATATATTACATAAATACTTAAGTATATATATGTACATATCATTTAATATACCTGCTAAGTTTTCAACTTCTTAATAATTCAGTCAAAACTTTTCCAGGAATTTGTTACCAATTTATTCTTCCAGTCGCATGTAAGATTTTGGAAAGAGCAAAATACAACTAATATGAGGGTGTTTGTCAGGGAGAAAAAGCACCAACCCTCAAAAGAAATATTTCCAATAAATAGTTTCATTTCACTTTTTAAAAGTTTGTATTCCTATTTCCTCAGATTGAAATAGCTCGTCATATTTTAAAAAACCTTATAAAATCAAACATCTCCCAGTGCCTTATAGTAATGCTAGAGGCTGGCATTTTCACATGCTAAATATTTCCATTTTGTATGTGTGATCACACTGGTTCTAAGTGCACAGCTGCTATAACCAATTGACCTGAATTCTATTCCTGCTTCTATAGTCAACGTCAAGTCACAGATCCCTCGAGTGCTATTTGTGGGTGCCTGTATACTCCACGCTTCTTGTTTGTCCACCTGTTAGCCCTTTGGTTTGGGTTCCCCATTCCAGGGAGAGCCCCATTACAGGGAGAGCATTGTGTAAATGTATTTTGATACTAAACAGATCTCTTACTGTAAAAGTTTTTGTCACTATCAAGGAAAATTTTGAGTCCTGTTAGATTTGGGTGCTACCATAGCAGTGTGTTTTATTAGAAATTATTTTCTCAATCAGGTGGGTGTTAGAATGTACTTCTGGCAATGTTTTTTCTTTAAGCATTTTTATCCAGTGTCTTATGAAAAAGTCCTTTGAGTTTCAGGTTACATTGAAATGAGCAGTGCAGTTACTATAATCAGGATAGCTATTGATTCTAATCTAGCTTTTGATTCTAATCTAGCTTTTGATTCTAATCTGATGGTGGTTTTTTTTTTTAAACCATTGCTTTGAACTGCTCATGTGATACCCTTTCAAAACCGAAACATTAAGTGAGGTTTTCAAAGAAGTTCTGAAGTGTAAACTTTAAGATGCCACATGGCCAACTTAAAGTCATTTAAAAGTCCTTCTGTAGGGCTTCCCTGGTGGCGCAGCAGTTGAGCGCTGAGCTGTGGAGCTGCCGGCAGCGTGTGATGCGAGTTCTACGCCCAGCCTGGGAGAATCCCACATGGTGCGGCAGACCTCTCCTGCCTCTCCCGCTGCTCCCCTCAGCAGTGTATTTCCGATCTGCCTGTTCTGCTCCCCACTCTGTCTCTGGTGAACCCTCTCTCCGCCCCACGCTCTGGCCTATACCCCATCTTGTATGTATAAATAAATAAATCTTAAAAAAAAAATCCTTCTGTAAATAAAGTGGGTTAAGAGAGAGGAAGAAACTACTCAATTCTAGTGATCTTCTTTAGTGCTAAGAACTTTCTCTTCCTGATTGCATCAGCTTGAAAGAGGTGTCCCAATTTTCTTAATAAAATTTGACATTAGTAATCTTTAGATGTCTTAGTATGCTTTTACCACTCTGAGTTTATATTTTCCAATCAGTTTGGTGTTCTGTGTACCATTTAATGGGGCAGGGATATGACTATGGTGATGAATATTTGTGTAATAATGGTAGCAGCTATTGGAGTTAGTAGTTTCCGTCCTCAACAGTCCACCCCAACTCATTACCTCCCAGAACTCCTCACTTGTACCCACTCTCCACCTCTTGAATTTGCCCCCATCCAACAGATGGACTTTGCTCCTGAAATTGTCTCAAACCCACTCTAAGACATGGTAGTCTGTGCAAGAAAAGAGTGGCTGGGGGCCTCCCTGGTGGCACAAGGGGTTAAATCTCAGCATTATGAAGCTGTCAGCAGCCATTGCAGCAGGAGTTCGATCCCCGGCCAGGAGGCTGACCCACATGGCACAGTATACCTCTGCTGCCTTGCCCACTGCTCCCAGCAGTGTATTTCAGTAGATTCGTCTTTTCTTCTCCCCACTCTGTCTCTGGTGAATCCTCTCACCCCCTTCCACACCTCTGACTTACACTCCAACTCTTAAATGCATAAATAAATAAATAAATAAAAGGAGTGGTAATGAAAACTGACTAAGTATCAGGAGGTGTGGGCTATGTGCTTGGTGCTGCACTTAGCTGTATCGTTCTGAGCTGCCTAAGACCCCAGAGATCTGTTTTAAGAGGAAGAACGTGAGAAAGTCAAATGATGCCTGTTGGTTCTTCTGATTGTTAAGTGTCAAACGTTGCAAAACATCTCAGCCTTGGATGAGGTAGATGAACCTTACCCTGTTTGGTTTGGAAAGTCAGTAACACAACTTCAATTCACAACTGTTTTAAAAACATTGAACACAGTTTCAGAGTTATGAAGAAGAGAAAAATGATTATTTCAGTCACCATCACCCTCCCCACAGGACCCTCCAAGGTACACAGGACAATTCAGAGCTGTTCCGTTGAGTGCTGTCCAAAAATGTAGCTTTAGTCATTTAAATTTAGGATGCATGCTCATTGGCCTTTTTGAAAATTGTATATGAAGCGGTTTTGAAATGAATTTTATTTTTTTAAAGATTCATTAATTTATGCATACAAGTACTGGGTGTAGGCCAGAGGTGTGGGGTGGTGAGAGGATTCACCAGAGACAGAGTGGGGAGCAGAACAGGCAGATCGAGGGAAATACACTGCTGAGGGGAACAGCGGGCGAGGCAGGAGAGGTCTGCCACGCCATGTAGGAAGCTCCCTGGCTGGGGATCGAACTCATGCCGCAGTGGCTGCTGATAGCTTCATAGTGCTGAGACTTAACCCGTTGCACCACCAGGGAGGCCCTGAAATGAACTTTAAGTAATTGTTCATCCCCAGACTCAAGTTTCATTAGTTTACAAGCAGAGAGGTAGTGATGTGTATTTCTTTGCTAATCTACCCTGCTGCCTTAAGTTGGACTTCTCCGGTTTCCGGTTCAAAGCAGCCTTACCTGACCTGTACAAAACAGCATCTCCCCATGCCTCTCTAGCCTCTGGTGCTTTCTCTTTCTTTATGCACCTTACATAGTTTACATGTATCTGTTCATTGTCTCGCTTCTCAATTGGACTGTAAGCTCAGTGAAGCGGGGGTTTTATTATTATCATTATTCCCTGGTGAATCCCCAATACCTTAACTGCTGCTTCATACAGGGTGAGCACTCTGTGTAGCTATTGAATAAATGTCTAAGGACAGAGTAAATGTTTTCCTGGACTTCCCACTCCTGGGTCTAACCCATTAGGAAGAGAAACCTAAACTTGGTTCTAATGAGAATTGCTTGAATCTGACAGTGCTTTGATAGGATGGGGGTGGCATTGAGACACTAGCCTATTTTCTTTTCTTCAGAAGTAGATGTTAAATGTCTATGATGTACATAAGTGAATGTGGGGAAGGAAACAATTTGTTTTTTAAAAAAAGGCCTTAGAGAACTCTAAGAGCATTTGGGGATTTTCTGTACTTCTTTTTTTTTTTTTTTAAAGATTTATTTTTTTATTATTTTTTTACATACAAGCTGGGGTACAGGCCAGAGGTGTGGGGTGGCGAGAGGGTTCACCAGAGACAGAGTGGGGAGCAGAACAGGCAGATCAGAAATACACTGCTGAGGGGAGCAGCGGGCGAGGCAGGAGAGGTCTGCCCCACCATGTGGGATTCTCCCCGGCCGGGCGTCGAACTCGCGTCGCCGCTGCCGACAGCTCCACAGCGCAGCGCTTAACCGCTGCGCCACCAGGGAGGCCCCGATTTTCTGTACTTCTTAAACCATCTTGCAACTGTGTCTATCTCCTCCCCTTTGCCATTTGAGTGGTTTGCTCAATCCATGGAGGCAGCCAATAGGTTATCATGGCTGCCTGCCCTGGCGTTCTGTGGATGATAGTGTTTGTGTCACTTATAATCATATCATTTTATCGTTGTGTATGTTGAACATTTACTCCCAAAGTGAGAGCCAGGTGTGAAGTGCTGGGTCTACCTAGAAACTCACCATTTTCGGAATGGCATCGTGTTCATGATCTTTGCTTTTGAATGCTGCACAATTTGGAATGAAGGAACAGTATTTTAGAACCATCTCATGTCTTTGCAGTGTAGAAAGGGAAGTCCATGAACACTTCTTAGGGAGGCATCATCCTACCTTGCTTTTGAGGATAGCAAATGTAACAGCTTCTTGAAGTTTTTCCGTTGATTGGCTCCCTTTCCAGAATAGCTTCTCTGAGTATGTTATTCTGCAGAAGCAATGGAAGGACATAAGAAAACACCTCTGTGCCAATTTAGACAGCACTAGGCTGGCTTTATAAGCTTTGAAAAATGGGAGCTGAATTTCTAGTCTCCAGAGTAAAAGAATTACACATACACACTCTAATAAGAGCGATTTGGGAATTTCCTTAGGTGTCTGTCAATTTGTACCTTTTAGATTTGCCATCTGTGGTATCAAATTCTCTTGTACTATCATAAAAAAGAACTGAAGTAGAGAAGGGGGTCAGGAGAAAAAGGGCGATTTTCCTGCTAGATAAATGAGGGAAAATGGTCTCCTTTTTTGGCCTTGTAATAGCCCTGAAAATGGGCCTGCCTGTTATATGGCAAAGAAGTCCTAACTGAGCCTACTCCAGCCAGTGTTCTGGAAATTCCTATAGAGCCTCAAGTCCTGTAGGGTTTTCTTGCTCACCCATTTTTTTACCCTTTCCCAATCTTCCTCCCGTTGCTTCTTGGTAACTTACTAATTTCTGGCCATTGCCCCTTTGGCGGGAATTTCGCTACTTCTGAGAGTTGTTGTCAAAACTGCTTCCTGAGTCTATCAGCAAGTACACCCTTCCCCTCAGCAGCCTACCCCCCATGGGCTCAGCCTCCTCTCAGATCTCCTAGAGAAGAGAAGCACTCAGAACATGCAGAAATTGTGGAAGGAAAAATGTTCATGTATCGTCCACAAAATTCATGTTCTGTGGAGAAGAAGAAAGCATCGAGAGCCGTGAGACAGCTTTCTAAGTGGATAGTGCTGAGGTAAAAAGTTGTGTGTCTGATTTCAGTTTAGAATTCACTAGATAAATCATATTTATTAAAAGACTGCTGTGTGCCATGGCGTGCTGAAGTCTGTGAGAGATACACTGATGAGTAATTACATTTACTGTCCTCCCAGATTTCAGCAGAGCACGTGGGAGGATGTACTGGGGCCTGTCAGGTGCACCAAGGGGGCGACAGGCAGGATGCCTCAGCTTTTCCAGGGAAGGCTTCAAGGCCTGCAGAGCATCTGAATTAGGCCTTGAAGGAGAAGTCGGATTCAACCAGGTTATTATGTATGTGTGCCTTGAGAAGCCAGGTGAGGTAGAGACAATAAAACTAGCCTTTTATTTAACTGCTACTGCATCTGGCAGGTGAGACTTCAGAGCTAGAAACTCTTTCCATCAAAATTGCTGTGATATGGGGCCTCCCCGGTGGCGCAGCGGTTGAGCGCTGTGCTGTGGAGCTGTCGGCAGCGGCGACGCGAGTTCGACACCCAGCCCGGGAGAATCCCACATGGTGCGGCAGACCTCTCCTGCCTCGCCCACTGCTCCCCTCAGCAGTGTGCTTCTGATCTGCCTGTTCTGCTCCCTACTCTGTCTCTGGTGAACCCTCTCGCCACCCCACGCCTCTGGCCTGTACCCCAGCTTGCATGTAAAAAAAAAAATTGCTGTGATATGACTAACAACACAGATATTGGGAGGAATCTGTCCCACTTGGGAACCATTGTCCTTTCAGATCACTATATATATTAACATGCAAAAACGGAAGCCAGAACTTAGGCTACTTAAAGAAATGGTGCCTTCCAAGTCTAGTCAGTGTATTGTTTTCAACTGAACTTGAGACAGAACTAAAAATGTATTTCTCAAGTGGTGTGTATTTGAAGTGTTTACTGTTCAAGAATCCGTACACACATCAAAAGGAAGGTCAAGGATGTGTGGGTAATGATGCAGCCATGGATAAGAAATAGTAAGCACTGAAAATTCTTAAAATAGAGATCAAATGATTCCCACATTACGGGTGCCTCAGAGGCTGATGGGCCCCACTACCTGTGTCATTTCTCACAAACTATACCATACCTCTGTACTTGAATTATTTTCATTATTTTCTAAAACATTATTGTTTCTCTTTTGTTTTCTTACAGACATATGGGGCACAGATAAGAACTAAATGACATTGTTTTGTCATAAAACCCAAACAAAATCTGTTGGTTCTTGTTAGCAAATAAATTGTTCCTTGGGACAAATACAAAAGACATATAGAAAGATAATTTCCTTCTTTTAATTCCCCCAATTTTTCACTTTTGCAAAACAATCATTTTTTATATACCAGAGAATCATTTAACTAATCCCTCAACATAAATTCATATTAAATTTTCAATGGTAACTACAAAATAAATTCTTGTTGTATGAAATCTTACATTGAAAGAATTCATCTATCTTCTGTAAATCCTAAGGATTATATTAACCTCTTGCTCACCTAAATAAGTGTGTGACATGATTCAGAAAAAGGAACTTTCAACAAGTACACAGTACTTTTTTTTTTTTTTTTGTGAGATTGTAACATTGGCTGTTTGAAGCTTAAGTTTTAGAAAGTTGATTTTTCCGGGTCGTTTTTTCTGTTTGCGCTTACATCCCAAAACCACTTCCTTAAGTTGAACCTTCCAATATGCATATATTCATGGAATACAAAGCGTAGTTTCCTTCAGAATCTTTAATTTCCAAAACTTTGGCACATTCTCATCCTCATGATCTTTGGACTCTTTTTTTTTTTTGAAATATATATTTTTATTGTTATTTATGTCTTTTACATGTTGTATTCCCCTTGGGTAGCCCACCACCAATTCACCCGTGATCCATCTCCATGGTCCCTTGTGTTCTTTTCTATTCCATTTTGTGCCCTTTTCCTTCCCTCCCTCCGCCTCCCTCCTCTTTGGACTCTTAACCCTCTACTTCCCCGCTCAATGCCACTTCCTTCCCAACGCCTTTATCACACGTGTCTCAGCATCACATCCTTTCCAGCCTCAAGGGGCTGCCCTGGAATAGGACCTCAGCATGGGATTTGCCCATAGTTCCTGCAGAACTGACGTGCAGGACGCCTACAGGGTCCCAGGCTTTGTATCCTCACGGACATTATACTGCCATACTTCCCACGTCTCAAAATGCAAATGTCCTTGCTAAAGGGGTTTTCTAAAATATCCATTCACTTGCTCATCATTTCCTTTTCCTTTTTTCTTGTTAAGTCTTTGTAGCTTGCATAGAACTGAAAAATTATAATTTCTCCAGGGCTGAAATCCAAGGCTTGGATAGGCAGGCTCCTGCAAGTTGCGACCCGCTGGAAGCATTGCCTGACTTACCTGCAGAACAAAGCGAACACAGAGCTCCTTCTGCTTTTACGGTCAAGTCCTAGTTTTCCAGTCTCCTCTACCTTTTCCTTTTTGTTCTCCAAGAAAAGGAAGTATGAGATTAAGATGTTGTTAAGAAAGAGGACAGCTGTTGCCCCTACAACTCTTTTCCTTCCTTTTGGCAACCTCGGTTGCTCTACATGTTTTTGGCTCTCGTGCTTCTGCTTGTGAACACCAACTTTGGGGAGACTTAGAATTAAATATACAGATGTCAGATGGTTACTGCGTATCTACTAGCGCACATGATTTAGAATGAACTCACTCAGCCTCTACCTTCAGCAAGTTTCTGCCCCTTCTGTGTCACCACCACATCGAGTACAAGTATAGATTAAGGATATATGACAAGGTGTGGGCTACTCACTGGGTAACATTAGTCTGTCACTCCCTTCTGTGGGACAAATTAGCTGCCAATCGGTGTCTTGTCGCTGTCATCAGAGTTTGCAATCCCGGTTCCCAGCTCTGCTGGTGATCTATTTCTGTGCCCCAGCAATGATGCCGCCAGTTGTCCTAGCAACCTGCTGGCTGCCACCTCCCTGCAGACAAGCGAGGGGGTGGCAGTGGAAGAGGGGGGCCCCCAGAGGGGTCAAAAGGGAGTTGGCGGTCACCCTGCTCAAAGAGGACTTTCCATTTCCTTCTTCTGGGCAGGCCTCCAGGAAGAGGCGGGCAGATCTCAGGAGCATCACTTACGAAGGCCTGTGGCCCACGTGGTGTTCCTGGCCAGATAGCATCCCATGGAGAAGATCAAAGTGATGCGTAGACAGGCCAGGCAGATGTGGGGCCTGCCAGGCCAGGATGTTAGGTGAGCTGGGAACATGAGATAGTATCAGTTTTTCCTGTGAACTGGGTTAATGTTCCAGTTGTTTATCAGCACTGGCATTCAGAGTTGGGGACATGGGTAGAGCTCTGGGAGGAATCAGAGGTCAAGAGAGGGGGCACGAAGGGAAACACCACCACAGTCGATCTCAATTCCTTTTCCTGTTGATAGGTCGGGTCTGAAAGCAGTCCAGTGTAAGTAGAGTTTCGTGGTTGAGCTCCAGTAATTCATCCACGTACCCAGCATTGAAAGAGAACACTATTCACCTTGTCCTCTTCTTTTTAATTACTCTCCTCCTCCCTTTATGTCAAATTGAATTGGCGCTAAGTGACTTTTTCCACCTTTTCTGGTTTGGATCCAAAAGTGCATACAAGTCCAGAAGATCATATCTTAAAATCCCTACCCCAGTTAACCTTGTGTAGTGTAAGTGTAAAATTGGGCCATTAATTGGCCTTGGATGTCTTGGGGCTTTATTCCATAACCCATTCATCGCAGAAGCCCCAGACCAAAGGTGTTGTCTGGCATTTTCTCCGAGGGGTTCTCTGTCTGTGTTAGCATGGAGATCTTGTGACACTTTTCACAAAGAATGAACTAAAGATTGTTTTACCAGCAAATCTTTTTGGAAGAGGGGAGCAAGGGAATCAGGTTATAAAAGGGATGTCCCCAGAACTTTTGAAAGTCACAAATGACATTACACATAATTAAGTACCTTTCCTTTCATTACTAGAGAAACTTTTGTACTCTCAGTGACCTCTCATTGTTTGCTTTGCTGAATGACAATTCTTTATTTTTTTAAAGATTTATTTATTTATTCATACAAGAACTGGGGTGTAGGCCAGAGTTGTGGGGGGTGAGAGGATTCACCAGAGACAGAGTGGGGAGCAGAACAGGCAGACTGACTGAAGTACACTGCTGAGGGGAGCAGCGGGTGAGACAGGAGAGGTCTGCCATGCCATGTGGGAAGCTCCCTGGCCAGGGATCGAACTCATGCTACAGTAGCTCTGGATAACTTCATAGTGCTGTGCTTAACCCATTGAGCCACCAGGGAGGCCCTGAATGACAATTCTTAACTAACATAATTGTATGTCTTCATGATGAGGATTCCAACCAAGGTATAACTAGCACATTTTATATGCTTAATCAGTATAATCCTCACTTCCATACCTAGAATAAGGATAGATATTAAAGAGCTGGGATTGGAATTAAAAGAAATAATTAGTTGGACAAAAAAGAAACTCAAAGTAGTTGTTTGTGCTTTCAGTGTATCCTCTGTTTCCAAGGTGTTTCTTAACAAATAGAATAAATCAGTTTTGTTTGACAAACCTGCGGTCTGCCTAACAGATCATATTTTACATTGTTGTAATGGTTTAACTTGTAGTAAATACCGTGTGTTCCTAGAACAATAAATAACTACTAGGCGCATTTTGTTATTGTAGAGAAGCAGAGTTGTGCTTTTTTAAAAAAAATATTGTTATGTAACTCTGGATTCATTATTAAGTAGTAAATATTCATCATTCTTCAGGTACAAGGCAGTGAAGCTAGTTCTATCACACTGATATGAGTAATAAATGCACCTAAGGTGAATTATGTTTAAGTTGGAAGACTAAAATCCTTCTCTAGGTTTGATGATTGCTTTTTTTTTTTTTAAAGAAATTTGGGTAAAGCAGGTGATAACCCAATGAGGACCCTGTACTTCATCTTCATATTTATCTTTTCACACCTTGTCTAGATACACAGAAATTGACACACACCTAGAATAGAAAGAACCTGTTTTATTCTGCCTCTTGGACTTCTTGTCAGTCACAGAGGGAGATGCCAGTGTAAATATTAATAACTCAGAAGAAGCTAGAGACACTTTGGACATTACCCAGGCTAAGAATGAAGCTCCAGATTCTCTTCCTATCCCTCTGAGAGCAAGGAAAGGAAAGTCTTTCCTCTCTTTCCTCCTCTTCTAAGAGAAGGTGGTTGTTGCTGCCACAAAGCTATCTGTCTAAACAAGACACTTTCAGCATATCTGGGTTCAAACCCCAGACTACCCCTCATTAGCTGTGTGTTCTGGCAAACATTATCCAACTTCTCCGAGTCTTATTTATCTCCTCTGTAAAGTAGGGGTGAACATTTCCCTACAGAAATGTTGGGAGAATTAAATGAGATAATGTGTGATAGGTTTTAGTGATTGCTCTCTAGTAACTGCAGCAGCTCCAGTGCTCTTAGGATGGTAAATTTCATAAGACAAAATTTATCCTGATGGATTTCTGAAATGAACAGGTGAACAATTGCAGCTTGCTCGGCTCTTTGTTGTAGAGACATTTCCTCTGTAACATGAATTGTCATTAACTGTCAATGCCATTACATTGACAGCAAAGTCGGTTATGTATTGTTAAAACCTTCTGCTTCTTTGACATATACAGTAGAGTAATTATAATGGTGACGGTGACATCTTTCAGAATTATCCATATGCATATGCTGAGGGCCTTTGGAATTTTAGGTGATTTTTTTAAGTCTTAGTGAAACTGAAAGGCACAATGAGTTTGGAAAATATGATAGTCTCATCTATAAAAGGAGTAGGGAGATTCCCAAAGACTATTAATATGAGTGGAAAGCATGAAAGTATATTTTGATGTAGTTAGCATGTCTAGGTGTGGTGATAGGTAAAAATTGTCTACATTAATACTTTGAAATTAACAATCGAAGAATCCTGAAGACAGCTATGCGTGCCTGTGTCTCCTTTCAGCAAATATTTATTAAGCATGTGCTCAGGCAAGGCAACCATGACAACTTAAAGAGCTTTCAGTCTCTGGGACCCTGCAGCCAGAGCTGTCTTAGTGGTGGCCCAGAAAGGCCAGAAATGCCAACTGTGGAACCCTCTGGGGTCAGGGAAGTCTGCATCCTCTGACTTGACAGGTGCTCAGTTAACTAGGAAACCAAGTGGGTGTATAAGATAATACAAACTGTGTAACAAGCAAGAGGGGGCAAACCCCAGTGCTTCAGTGTGTTCAACCTCTGCATTCAAGATGTTTGCTAATTTCCCTGTGGCCAAAGCAAATCACCTAATAAATCCAGATACAAGGGAGGGAGAAAATGCCAACTTCCATAGCAGGGTGGCTAACAAACATTCAGAGGTAAGAGAGAACCTGACATGTTGGAAAATTGCCAGGAAAATTGCCAGTAGCCCAGAGTGGAGTAGGTGAGAAGTGTTAGGGAAAGGGCCAGGCTAGAAAACGTCCTCATGGTAACCTCTGCTGAGGAGTCTGGAGTTGACCTTGAAGACAGGAATAAAATAAGTGATGGATTTTAAGTATGATCAGTAAAAAACATAAAAATGTGATTAAGCGGCAACCACCTCCAAGTGTTTGTTCACCTAGTCAGGGTGGTTTCCAAAAAGATGTCCCAACATGGGTTGGACAAAAAAAAAAAAAAAAAATACTACAACAGAGAGGGGTTCCAAGGTGAAGTCTGTTTTCAAACAAATGTGACTAGAACAGAGCGTGCAGCTGACCTGAGTATGTCAGGAAAGAAAAAGGCTCGGGTCCTAATCACCAGCTTGGTGAAATCTAGTGGGAGAACCTGGAACACACCGAGGAAGCTGGGTTTTGCTGGCAGTATTCTTAGCATCATCCCTTGGTGGGATCCAGCCAGTCTCATGGGGGCTCTAAGTGAATACCTACTGATAGGGCTGAAAGACAATCTGGTGGGTAAGATTTCAGCAGTCCCTGGCTGATGACTCTTTTTCCAAAAGGCTTCCCTATGAGCTCAAAATAGGTAGCGTACCCCCAGGACCTTGGCCTCTCGAAAACTTCTCTACCCTTGGCTGGGACCAGTGCTTCCCCATTAATTTCAAGAACTGACCTTTTCACTGTGCTGTAAGTATAACTCTTTAAAGATACGAAAATAGAAATGCCTGTTTCATTTCACTAAATTCAAGTTACCGAGAGTGAGAACCTGTGGTTTTCACCGGTACTTTTGGGGTCCAGTTTGTTGTCACTGAAACTGCCAATTTCAGGTGGGAGTAGCAGGGTACTTTTCAGCCCTTGTGGTATAACTCAGACATTGAACGTGCTGATTTTTATTGATAAAGTACAGGAAGAGGCCCCCTGACTGTGTATTAAACAGATAATGACTTGCCATGTTTTCTTCCTGAATTTTTAGTTAAAACACAGAAGTGTCCAGATAGGGTGGGGCTAGCCTTTGACATCTGATCTCTTTACCTGAGGGAGATCAAGCCATGTCATTGAGAATTGGGGGCATAGAGGAAGATAAGACGGAAAACTAAACACCCCAACATTTGGAACCAGGCAGGCCAATTTCATATCTCAGATTTCTCCATTTTAAGTACCTAAAGAGCCTAACAGCCTTTTATGAATCAGCTTCTTGTGATGTGGGTACTTGGTCACGTTAGATCTTCCCGTGGGGCTCACAGGTCACGGGTCATGGCAGCACTGAATTTCATCAGGGTACGTCCTGCACGTCGGGCTGGTGGCTTAGCTCCCGTGTGGGCCGTGTATTATGACCAGACCTGTTACCTGAATACATTACACTTTTTAAAGACATAAAAGGGTTTGAGAAACCCCAGCACACTGTCAGTAGCTACAGGCATTGAATGCTGCTGAGAACAAACATATTAGACATTTTTAATCAAAGCGTCTTAGCTCAACAACTGAGCACTGATGGAGCACTGATAAGAAAATGTGTGATAGAGAACCTTATAATTTAAAGGGCCCAAATTTGGCCAGCTTCATAATCATGTGAAAATAGAAACGAAAACATGGCATGTTTTGGAATTCCTGATTCTGCTTATTTGCTTAAATCATTGCATAAACACTGATTCACAGCATTTAATACTGAAAGGAAGATATGGTTTGCTCAGCTCAGTCTGCTGTGGCTTCCCGTAGCATCTAGAACAAGTGCTGAGGAAGGAGAGAACTCAGTATAGGTGACTGGAGGAATGTCCATGACTTTCTATGAGATTTTGCATGACATACTGATGTGTGTCTTTATAAACACTTAATCTGTTCCCCTGCTATCCAAAAGTAAAACTTCCCATTTGGCATATTGACATATTAGTTGCTGTTTTAGGTCTGGGAACATTATTATCATTAATTTATATGAATTTTTGAAAATATTTCCAGACCCCTAAAATAAATACCAAATCATAGTAAATGGGAATGTTCTACTTCCAGAACTTTCTACTTTCCAAGGGAAACCTGAATAGAATACAGAGGAGGAAAATAGAACCCTCTTATTTTTGAAAGTGGGGTGAAGACACAGGTGTGTGTATCATACCACCTATAGATTATTTCATTGGGTCTCAGCTTATTTTCTTAACCACCTGTGCTTTCCGTGGCGCTGTGAGTGATGTAACCAGGCATTTCCACGGGAGGTAGCGGTACACAATTAAAGTTAACATTACAATCAGAGCTACCTCCTGTTATTTACTTTTTTAGAAAGTTTGGTATCGTGAAGTCTAACAAGTGGGACTTTTTTGAAGCTACACTTGATTGAGTGAATATTGATTGATGAATATATAGGAAGCTTCATTGTCTTCTAAGGCCTGATGGGTGGTGTGGAGTTTAATGAAGTAATGCCTGTTCAGTATTCAGAGCACTGTAAAGAAAGATAGACTGTACTGACTCAATATTATTTCTCTCCCATCTCCTTTTATGTATATGTTCCTGATACAATGGTAATCATTCTCTCTCTCTCTCTCTCTCTCTCTCTCACACACACACACACACACACACACACATTATCTTAGATACACAACTCTCATACTCACAAATATACAAATTCATTTACAAACACACATAAACACATACACTTACACACAAATTATCACACACACATAAATATACTCTTACACATACGCTCACAAACTCATTTACCCCCACACATATATACATACTCTCATACTAACTCACACACATGCACAAACATTTCTCTTTACCACACACCAGCTGACACATACTCTTGCACCAACACAGATACTCATACGCATACACACACATATACTCACACACACACACAACAGCTGTGGAAGGTGGGATGACTCAAGGGCATAGCAGCCTTGCCTTCAGCTGACCTGTTCACGTTCAAGGATATAGGTGTACTGTCATAACTGAGCTATAGTTTTCACTTATCTTGACACTAAAACCCTTCCGATCCAATTCATCTGATCTATTACATCATTCATATATCGAGACTTTCAATCTAACCTACTCATTGCAGCAAACTCAGAAATGCAAAGCTCTAAGGCACATATATTTACTTATTCCACCCCAATCTTAAATTTACTAACCAGATTTCACTCTATGAAACAGAAAATTCAAAAGTAGTTTCCATGACGACATGTGTAGCCATAGTTGAAAATTGTTTAGCAGAAGACGTGCTTCTTATCTTTGGATGCGACTGGTTTTTTTTTTAGTTTTGCATTGTGACATTTTTTAATTGCCGAGAGTCTTTTAGATAGAGGGGAGAATGTTGAAATAAGAAAGGAGAACAAGACTTGTATCAAAACTTTTCTCCCTTTCAAATCTAGCCTTTCCACACTCACAATGACTTCACGTGTGTTGGCTACTGGAGAGTACGGTCTAATAAAGACATTCATATTAAGCTGGTAGGGATATCAACCAGGATAATTTCATTTTCTAAGTGCTTGGAAAACTCCAGGATCACATTTATAATGATAAAATTTCAGTTGATCCTGGGGAAAAACTTTGGATGTTGTTTTTTTTTCAAACATTCTAGGAAGCTAGCAGCTGCTCACCTCATCAGTGCATGCTATCCATTCATGTAACTTCCCATAGAAAGTACCTACTAAGCCAATAATAATCTAACAACTTTGCACATGAATTGCAAAGTGATGGTATACTTGATCAACTTTTTCTTTCCAATTTTTTAAAATTGTGGTTAAAATATACATAATAAAATTTACCTTCAGCCATTTTTAAGCATTCGAGTCAGTATTAAGCACAGTCACCTTGTTGTGAAAACATCACCCTCCATCTGCAGGACGCTTTTCAACTTGCAAAACTGAAACTGGCCATTATACCTCCCATCCCTCCACCTGCCAACCCCTGCCAGATACTCTTCTACTTTCTGTCGCTATGAAGACTACCTAAGGTCTGGTACCTATGCAGCATTATACACTATTTCTCTTTTACTTCTGGATTATTTCCTTTAGCATAATGTCCTTAAGCTTCATCTAGGTTGCAGCACATGCCAGAATTTCCTTCCTTTTTAAAGGTAAGTAATATTCCGTTGTATGTGTAGATCACTTTAATTTATACTTTCATCAGTGGACACTTGGGTTGTTTCCACCTCTCTGCTCTTGTCAGTAATGCTGCTATTGATTTTGCAAATACTAGTTTGAGACCCTTTAGCAGCTTTCATTTATGTGGTTGTGAGATACACGTGCTCGAAGAAGACAGGCACCTACCCCATCTGTGCCTTATATTAAAACTAGATAGACTTTCTGTCCAGTAATCTTTTTCTAACTGTCTTCTATGCCCATCTCTCATCTGATACCTGAAATGCCACTAATAGCAGTTCAGACCTCAAGTATTAGGCAAAACCTTGCCTTTGTTTTCTATTAAAATGCAAATGAGCCTGGGACAGAGGCCACAGATGAGCTATTAGCACCTTGGTGTGAATGAGTTTAATCTGATCCTATCTTGGAAGCTTTCTCTGCCCTCCTCCCTAGTTCTTGACTGTTTGCTTCCTGTTACATCTGTTCCTTATTTATAGCCTTGCCTTATTACTGCAACTGCCACACTGTATTCAAATGATTTTTTGCTTCTTAAAAAAGGAATTATATTTTGCTTCTCCTCATAGAATAGAAGCTTCTTAAGGACAGGAACCTTGTATAATTTATTTTGGTTTTTTGAACCCTAGTAAAATGTCATACACAGACAACTCTAAACAAACCTTTTATTCCTCCTCTCCCTCCCTTCTTCCCTCCTTGCCTCTATCATCAGGCATTTATTGAGTTACCCACTCTGTTTCTGAATGAGTCTTAAAATTTTGTCTTTCTAGAAGTTTTGGGTGACTAAGGACCAACTTGATCCACTGCACAGTTTTGACAGATTGTAGAAACCTTCACGTCTACCTTCCAGTATTTTTAGGCGCAAGCACTTAGTCCAGATGAGCAAAGCAAACTCTCAAATACTTTTCGATCATAAATCTACCTTGCTTTTTCTGCTTCTATTCTGAAGAAGCATCAACTTAATATGTTTACGAGTTGGCCATCTCTGTCCCTTTTATCTCCGAGAAGTGATTTCCGTATGGTCCCGCGACCTTGCTGCCGAGGAATAAATCAGTGTCTGTTCTCTAGCAGCACTAGAATTTTCCATTGCTCTAACTCTCCATCTTTCCAATATCATTCTAAAAGTGCATGTACTAATTTAGCATGTGGTTAAAGGCGATCCCTGTAGAAAGACAGTGATGTTTGACTCCTTTGGTTAATATCATTGTGTTGACTTGTAGCTGTGTTCCTCAATGTCTAACAACAGTGTATCTTAACTCTCCCATACCCAGGGATAGCACCCTCACCTCACTGGTGTGAAGGATCACTCATTAATCCCACAGAGACTTTCTTGGAAACAGAAGTTACTTTGCTAACGACAAAGGACAAATTGGCACTTCCCTCCTTTATACGAAAAGAGATATTACCTAATAAATAAATTAATTCACCCTAAACTACTAGTTTAGACTCTAACCTTTGAGTTTATTAGTTCTCAGTGTTGTTACTCTCAGGGCTAATAGGAGACAAATTATGATTCTGATTGATAGAGCTGTAGCCCGGGCTGTCCTGTGATCATCGCTGCAATTTCCTAGTTAGCATTTTTAAAAAAGGTGAACAGAGTTAAAATATTCAGTGGGCACTAGATTGAAACAGAAATTGAATGTTGTCCCCCAAGAGCATATCCAAGTTCAATAGGGAACAGGAAAAACACGAATAAATAGAATCTTCAGTAAGCGTTTAGTTTAGTCTTCTATCAGGCGATAATTCAGCTTCTTCCCCTATTAAACTTTCGGACAGGGTCATTAACAGGTAATACAATTTAAAGTCAACTGTTTCAATCTTTTCTTTCTGGCTTTCTTGCACTTACTTTAATGCAATGGAAATGAAAGTTTCAGGAGAGATAATAGCAATATGCCTAAATAATGAGCTACAGTAAATAGCTACAGAGAATTTATGCCCATAGAAAGGGAGAATTTGAAACAGATGGCTTTTGATTTAAAGGTACTTCCTCTAACAGATTTCAAGATGAAATTGTTAGATCATTGTTCATAAACTATCTTTAAAACCATTGCTGGGCCTCCCTGGTGGCGCAGCGGTTAAGCGCTGAGCTGTGGAGCTGTCGGCAGCAGTGATGCGAGTTCGATGCCCAGCCGGGGAGAATCCCACATGGTGCGGCAGACCTCTCCTGCCTCGCCCGCTGCTCCCCTCAGCAGTGTATTTCTGATCTGCCTGTTCTGCTCCCCACTCTGTCTCTGGTGAAGCCTCTCGCCGCTCCACACCTCTGGCCTGTACCCCAGCTTGTATGTATAAATAAATAAATCTTAAAAAAAAATTGCTGCTGGGGTTCCTGCTCTGTCCCCTCCCCACCACGAGGGCCACCATCACTCTTTCCTGTTTGTGTAAAGCATCAGTTTTGATGGATAAGAAGAAACACTAAAATCCACCACTGGGGTTCAGACCAGCATCTCTGATTTGTTGATGACACATCTTAGTTGTAGAGTAACTGTGATTCATGCTAATTCCTGGTCACGCTGCTACATTAACTTCATAAATAATTTGCATCATGGGGTGTTCCTGCATATCTTGTGCATTTTAATGTTATTTTTAGCTAGGGTTGTTTTTTTTTTTTTTTTTTTTTTTTTTTTTGCCATAGCAATTTTTAAAATAGGCTAATCAAGAAACCTCCTCCAGAGTCAAAGAAACAAGTGCTGGGAATATGTGGAGGTCTGTCTCCTCTCTTCCTAAGGCATTTTCCTTTGCTACTGTTCTTGCTGTTTTGGCCATTATATTTCGTGACTTTAGTTCTTTGGAATTTCCATTCCATTTTTCCTCTTATGCATCCGGATATGGCTGTTGAAGTAATTTATGTAATGAGAGGCTGCACCACACTGATCTAAAGCAAGCACTGGCTTTTGTGTAAGGCTTGAGCTGTTCTACCCTTAACAAGGAGAACATTATTGGAAACTGGAATTATGAAATGGAAAGAGCATTAAATCCTTCATTTAAAAAAGTCCTTTACAGGTAATCTTGTACATTAGCATGAAGAGGAGTTAGGAAAATATAAGGAATATAAAAATCTTCCATGTTGTTGTTACCCATAGATGTCCACCCTGTTGGCATTTGATCGTTTCCTTCCAGAATATTTGTATGCATACATATACAAATAAATACATGTCGTTTTATAAAAGTGGAAGCATAATTAAAATACTTTCCTGAACCCTCGTTTTTCACACTGCAATATGTTGTGAACATCTTTCCTTGTTAGTAAATACAGATCTTTAAAATATTTTTATGGTGACTGAGTTTTTCCTGCCCATGGATAGAAAAGAGAAGATTCTTTGATTCACCAATTATACGTGCCTTCTCTCCTCCCTTTCTTTTCTACTGGTGTCCCTTGTAGATCTCTTGCTCTGATTCTAACTGTGGTCACCTGAGAAATACAAATACAAAAAAATTCTGGATAGAACTATACTCGCAGGTGCCCTCCTCACAGCCAGGATTGGCTTCCTTCCTTCACTATGTCTTTTCCCAGAGATTTCCTTTCCCTTGGGTCCCAGTGTCTTCTCCTTCCCTTCCT
Organism: Scalopus aquaticus; assembly: GCA_004024925.1. NCBI lineage: Eukaryota > Metazoa > Chordata > Mammalia > Eulipotyphla > Talpidae > Scalopus > Scalopus aquaticus. The sequence continues at coordinate 136,834 of PVIJ01001513.1, read as the reverse complement.
TCAGTTTGATGACATAAAAGTCACTGATAATGGTACTGCCTGTGTCTTGAGTCTCGCATGACTCAAGCAGAGACTCTTCCTTTAACATCATTTTGATTCCATCATGGCCCTTCCCTGCAGTGTTGTGTTACCCCACTTGCCTTTTAGATTCCATTTGAAACTTCTCATCCCAGACAATACCTCCCGTCTTCATCTCCAGTTATTTACTAACTTGTGTTCTTTGTCTTGTGCTCAAGCTGCATGCTCCACTAACCACTCTTCCCATGCAGTTCACCTCAAAATATTGCCCAGCCTTCATCCCATCAGGAACAGTCTGTCCTCTCTCAGATCTCGCCCTATAAACCAGTCCCTTCTAGTCCTTCAAAACCTGGCTGGAAGTCCTCTTGATGGAATCTTCTCTGATTAATTTCACTTGGCTCTAGTTAATAGCTGGAAGGACATCTGGAGGAAAACCCCCAATAGCTGACAGTGCTTTTTTTTTCTCCTAAATTAGCGGACTTTGTGTTTCCAGAGCAGTTTTAGGTTTATAGAAAACTTGATTGGAAAGTACAGGAAGTTCCCACATTCCCTGCCTTCCCTACCTCACCCTCCCTTCTTCACCCCACCCCCTTTAGTGTTCCCTGGTATTAACATCTTGAACTTAAGTAGTGCATTTGTTATAATTGATAAACCATTCTTAACATAATAATATTATTATTAACTAAAGACTAAAGTTTATAGTAGGGTTCATTCTTGGTTAAACATTCTGTGAGTTTTGATGATGTGTGCCCACTGTTTACAGTGTCATGCTGAATACTTTCACTTCCCTAAAGATTCCCTGTGCTCTATCTATTCCTCCCTTCCTACCCGCCCCAAACCCTTGATCTTTTCACTGTCATCATAGTTTTGACTTTTCCAGATTGTTGTATAGTTGGAATCATATAGCATGTAGCCTTTACAGATTGGCTTCTTTCTCTTAGTAATATGCAAGGATCTTCCATGTATTTTTATGGTTTGATAGCTCATTTCTTTTTAATCACTGACTAATATTCCATTACATGGGTGCACCAGTTTATTTATCCACCCACCTACTGAAGAACATCTTGGTTGCTTCAGATTTTGGTGGTAATGAATCAAAGCTGCTATAAACATGTATCTGCAGGTTTTTGTGTAAACGTGAGTTTTAACCTCCTTTGGATAAATATCAAGGAGACTGATTACTAGATTGTATGGTATGAGTATATTTCATCTTGTAAGAGACTGCCAAACTGTCTTCCAAGATGCCTGTATCATTTTGCATTCCCTCCAGCAATGAATGCGAGTTTCTATTGTTCTACACCCTCAGGAACATTTGTTGTCATTGTTCTAGACTTTGCCCATTCTGGTAAGTATGTAATGGTATCTCATTTTTATTTTAATTTCAATTTGAAATTCCCCAATAACATATGATGTGGAACATCTTTTCATGGGCTTATTTGTCATCTGTTGGTCTTCTTTAGTGAGGTGCCTGATCTGCTCTTTTGCCCATTTATAATTGGATTGTTTTCTTATAATGTCATCTTTCTACACCATTATTGTTGTTGCTATTTTTTTAAGATTTATTTATTATTTACACAAGCTGGGGTACAGGCCAGAGGCGTGGGGCAGCGAGAGGGTTCACCAGAGACAGAGTGGGGAGCAGAACAGGCAGATCAGAAATACACTGCTGAGGGGAGCAGCGGGCGAGGCAGGAGAGGTCCGTCGCACCATGTTGTTGCTATTTTTTTATAGCAAGTCATTTCTTGCTGTTCTGTTCGACTGTGTGCTACTTGAAGATGTGCTCTCCCTTCTTGGTAAACCTGTGTGACTCCCAGAGCCTTCTCCATGCAGTATATACCCAGTCAGTGTGGTCTTTCTGCCCAGTGCCCATGCATTTCCTGACCTCAAGTCTTTCTCAGTCACTTTCAACCATTTCATGTAATCACCCTGCCCTTGATTCCCACCATATTCTTTCCACAGATAGTGGTGATATTCTCTTCTGAGTTCACCTGAATGCGAACTCTCTTTATGTACCCAGTCTGCTCCTGTGTTATGATAACCAAAGCAAGAACAAGAATCAAGAATGCAGTAGACAGTAGTTTGCATAACATAGATCACAGTGTTGATTGCCTTTTCTGAATCCAAACTGATGTTAACAAATCCCTTGCTTCCTTTGTGTTTATTCCTAAGTTTTTCTATTGCTATCATGATTCAATGTCGTGTTTTGTAAATGTTGTCTCTGATGCCTATTTAGTTTTACCTGCTGTTGTTTTAACTTCATCTTACTGATCTGCCAAAAGCACTAAGTCTACAACAGTAAAAGAGAAAGTATATTCCAATCTGTAAATAATATTAGGGATTGCATGTTCTATCTATGCAATACTAATTAATGTGATGCAATAATAATTAATGTGAGAGGAAGTCAACACAGATTAGTGGGATTTCTGAACCACAGACTATAGTATAGATGATGTGCAATTTCTCAACTGTGTTATGAATGGGCTTCAGGTATGTCATGGTTTGGATCACCTCTGCCCTTGAACAGTCTTGAACCCTGATGCTACAGAGCCCCTGCTTAATCGTTCATGCCAGCACATTCCTATCCATGTATTATTGTCTATGTATGTTGTGGCACTAAAGACAGGGCCTCATATTACTCATAGCATAATATGGGTGGCAAAATCAGAACTCAGAAGCTTCCAATTCATTGTCAAATCTCTAACAGCAGGGATTTTGTCTGCCTAACTCATTGCTATATCTACACACTTGAATTGCTACTTGGTTCATAATAAGTGCTCAGTTAAAATTTATTGACTTAATCAATGAAATATACCTTGATGATAAATTCACTGAGCATGTTACTTCCCCCTCTCTGTGCCTCAGTTGCTATTACAAGAAAAGTACTTTATTTTTATGTAATAGGTACAAATTTATCTGTAGATAATAGGACTCCTATCACCTAAAGTGGCTGTGCATAACAAGTGCATAACCTATTGTGCAGTGCCAAGTTGAGAGCAGGGACCCAGGGTTACTTACCCTCTCTCATTTGAATTATTTTTAAGTATGCATGATGATGATGATGATGATAAAAGTGATATAACTGCCAAACATTTTGTGGCATTGCCTTACACTAATGTAATTTTCAGAGCATAACCTGGACAAGTATTTCTTTTTTTTTTTTAAGATTTATTTTTTATTTATTTATACATACAGCTGGGGTACAGGCCAGAGGTGTGGAGTGGTGAGAGGCTTCACCAGAGACAGAGTGGGGAGCAGAACAGGCAGATCAGAAATACACTGCTGAGGGGAGCAGCGGGCGAGGAACGAGAGGTCTGCCGCGCCATGTGGGATTCTCCCCGGCCGGGCGTCGAACTCGCATCGCTACTGCCGACAGCTCCACAGCACAGCGCTTAACCACTGCGCCACCAGGGAGGCCCAAGTATTTCTTTTTTTAAAAAATGACAAAACAGTGTTGAGGGAAGTGAAGTGATGGTGTAGCTTGCACAAATGTGTGAATAAAGCTTGAAGCCAGATATTTTTGTCTTCAAACTTCAAATCCCAAGGACGTTCATCTGCATCAAACATAATTAAATTTAATCTAAATTCACTTTAAAAACTAGATCACTTTCAATTAGCATATTATTTGAGGCAAATGATGGTGATAAAATAAATTTAAGAATCTTAAGTTCCTAAAAACAAAACAACAACAACAAAAATGAGTTAAAAGAGGAGTTAAAAGAGGAGTTAAACTACACTACTAGTAGAATTGTTTGAATCATTAAATTCTAAATCTTGAGGTTCGGAATTATTACTGGAGTATTAATGTGAATTAATTGTAACATTTTCAAAAGATGAAATGAATTTTCAGAAAATATCTACTGTTCTTTTTTTAAAAAAAAAATCAGAGATTTCATTTTTCCTCTGAACACTGACACAGTCATTGGGACATGAGATGGGTACCCCTAAATCTTTCCATTTGTCAGTTGAATTTATTTTTATTTTTTAAAAGGATTTATTTTATTTATGCATACAAGAGCTGGGGTGTAGACCAGAGGTGTGTGGGGCGGGGGGGTGGGGGTGGGGGGTGAAAGGATTCACCAGAGACAGAGTGGGGAGCAGAACAGGCAGAACAGGCAGATTTACTGAAATACACTGCTGAGGAGAGCAGCAGTTGACATAGGAGAGGTCTGCTGCGCCATGTGGGTCAGTTACCTGGCCGGGGATCGAACTCATGCTGTAGTGGCTATGGATAGCTTCATAGTGCTGAGACTTAACCCCTTGCACCATCAGGGAGGCCCTGTCAGTTGAATTTAGTCTTCTACTTATACACAACCTGGAAAGGTTTACTTCTTATAAGGTATAATTCATTAGTGGTTATGGTTCTGGATTATATTTAGACACTGCACATTCATCCCTGCACTTATTACTTCTCCAAATATTTGTTGAATGTCAGCAACAGGTCCTGCACTGGGAAAGGAATACGTAATGCCTGGCCTCAAGAAGCTTAGAGTCTTAGTTCAAAGCGTGGTTTCTTTTCTATTGAATTCCAAACCTTTTGTCCATGGATACAGTCTGAATGTTTGCAGAATCTCCTTGCTATAGCAAGCATCCTTCTTGCTCTTTAGCCATGTTACAAGCTTGTGGGTTGTAGAGAAAAGAAAAAGGTGTCTGAACGACTGGATGTTTGACCCCCTCAGTGGAGTCTGGCCTCTGGATGCTGAGCAGCACGGCCGCCAGCACTCACACTTAGGAGCGTGCCCTTGGCTCCACCATGTATGTAGGGAAGTGTATCTTCAGCATCTTAGAAAGACAAAGAAAGCACAACCAAAGATAGAGCAGGGGGGAATGACAACCTTATAACCTTTTAAACAACCGTGTTTCAGTTCAGTTTGTTCCTGTTTGCTACAAGAAGGGGGGGGGGTGGGAAAGAGAGCGAGAACTCTAATTACAAACTCCATGCCTCTTTCAACTACTATTTTCAATCCTATGTAATTTGTACAGCTGAAGTGGCAAATGCTTGCTTTCAAATGTGAGGAAAAGGTGTCCCCATTTAATGCTTGGAAAAAAGGTTGACTTGAATTTAAACAGAAGGAGATTGCTTTTTGAGGACCTAATGATTCATGATTTGTAATCATCCAGGAGCATCCAGACCATTGGCCCTGGGGGCTTCTGCCTTCCTTCTGCCCTTGCTTTCCCACTTGTATTCATTCTCCTTTTGGATCAGGCAAGTTCACAGACAAACATTAAAGTGAGGGTGAGAGAAGTTAGGATGGGGACAAGTGGCTGGATTTCTGGAACAGTCTTTCCATGATGCTTAGGAACAACGTTGACTCTATCCCTTTCCAGGAAGGTTCATTCTTAAGATGAAACTTTGATCCCATAGCTGGAGCCACCTAGTCCACATTTCTACAAAGCCCCAAGAAGAGATCAGAAGATATTGAACACTCAGTGAGGGGCTAGGTGACTGATTTTTTTATAATGTATAAAGGCTACTCAAAAAACTGTGAGGTAGCTATTGCCATCTCTAAGTTGCAGATAAAAACGGCTTGATGAAGCTGAAATGAGTCAGCTCAGAGTTACCTTGCTAATAATAAATACACTGGCTTTGCCCCTAAGTCTCCCTCTCTACCTCAGGGCACCCCTTCCCTTGAATCAAAGAATATTAGATGAGAACGATGGGGGCCACATCATCACAGGCAGATGAATTTTTCTGCCCCACCCCCATCCTTCCATTCGCTGAGAACCTGCCCATGTGTATGAACACATGTTGCATCAATGATTGCTTCAGCCTTTGCCTACTTGACTCTGAACATGTGCTAAAGAAGGGAACGATTAAGTGGATCATCAACATCTTTCTTCTATTCAAGTGTTAGCTGTCACGTGGGGAAGAAGTTCCATAACAACTCACTTTTTTCCCCCTTTGGCCATTCTTTCCTGTATTAAAGCACTATCTAGCTTCAGCAATAATCCTCCAAAGGTTCAGATACTATTCATTGCCTTTACTTGATGATTTACAATTATTTTTAGTATCAACTCTTTTGTCAAACACAATCTTAATGTGAAACATCAATCTGTAAAGCTGATAAAGGAAAATTTTGTTAGCATAACATTTGTTAGGCTTCAATGTATAATGCTGACTTATAAAACCAAAAAAAAAAAAAAAGAGAGAACAATAAGGCTTTGTGATGAACACAGAAATTTGAAATCAGAGTTAGGATGACAGCTGTAGGCTTCTCAAACTTCAATTTCCAATTTATTCTCTTTTGTTGTTGTTGGGCTTTTTAAAATATTGTTGCACACAATTGAGAAATTCTTGGTTCCCTAAAATAAGCAGTTGCAAATAACAGCAGGGTATTTCATATTTTTTTAAAACAGCTACCTTGCAATCTCAAGATATTTTTTAAATTTAAACATAGTCACATAAAACATACTCAATTAAAACAAAAAGAAGAGTAGAAATGGTTTCTTTCAAAGTTGAAATCATTAACAATATGAAACACTTTGCATCTTTGAATTGATAAGCCTGCAATTTGGAGCCAATGATAGCTTTCTCAGCTAGTCTAAATCTTCCCTTAGAAGCAGAGAACTCTTTCAAGTTACAATACTAATGAGATGGTCATTGACGGCCTTAAAAAGAAGAGGAAGAAACCTACAAGCCTGAGAACCCATCTCTATTTATAAAATTTCCAAATGCATACATACATTTCCTGTTTTGCATGGCAAATCCAATGTTTGACTTTGGATTTCATCATTGACATTTTGTACACCATAAGCATAATTACCTTTGGCAGGCATGATTACTTTATTGCCAGTAAATCATTTTCATTATGCCACTCTATGCCACCCATTTATTTTTAATTATATCAAGAATCCATTGAAGACAAAACTTGGCCTGTGTTATCCAGCCTTAGCCAGTAATTGAGTAGTATGTACCTGTGCATTGCAAGGTGCTCACTTTTGAAATTTCATGTGAATGGACATGGGAGATCTTAAGTTTGTATGTTAAAAAAAAATAAGGTGGAACTACAACTTTTCTAGTTAAAGGATGACAAAAATAGACATGGAGATGACAGGAGATACTTCATTTTGAGATCTGCAGAAACCTGGCAGTGTGCATTGGGCCTTTGGTCATTCCATCGTGTCAGAATGAACTTTGTATTTAGTGACCAGGCAACTAAGAGTTTCACTTCTGGAACACTCGACTACCATTTCATTAGCCTTCATAACAAAAACACTGTCAATGGATAAATATCAAAGATAGAGCGACCTACTTTCAAAACAGCATTAAGGAAATGTCGCACGCAGGCAAGGATGTTCCAGCTCTCTCTCCACTAGGGATATTAAAGACACAGTGGTCTGGAAGCCCACATGGACACCTGCTGTAGACTTCTCTCTTGTACCTGTGTCTAGCTCGGTGGTGCTCAGCTTTGAAGTTCAAGGTAATTATTGCACAGGCGATATCAGCAAAAGCCTTCCGTATTATCTTTGACGAGTAATCTAACAACTTTCTTTCACTCAGTAATCTTCGAGTGACTTTCTCCATTCCAGGACTCATAGGTGCTGGGCTAGAACACTGAACAAAGCTCCTACCTTTGAGAAGCTCTGTTCTAGTGTGGAAAATAAGGAACATATGGTATAATGTCAGTTGTAATGACTTCTCTGAAGAAAATTTCAAGTAAGATAAGAAGGATCGGTGGGTTACAGGAATGGAAGATGCTCTTTTAGGTGATCAGAGAGAGACAGAGAGAGAGCATTTGAGCAAAGACCAAATGAAGGGAACACAGTGTGTGAATTGCTAGAGGAGATGCATGCTAGATAAGAACAGGATCATGACTGGCAAGAAACACCATGTCAGCCAGTATGCCGGAGCAAAGGAAGGAGGTGAGCAGGACACACAGAAGGGGAGGGGAAAACACAGTTTTCATATTGCGGTGCCTCCTAAACCTTGAAGAGGACCAGGACTATCCATTTGCCCATTAATGTGATGGGAAGTTGCTGAAAGGTTTGAGTGGCAAGCTATTAAGATTTGATTCTTTCCATAAAAATCTCAAGGATAATGTTGACCCAACCCACTTCATTTTGGATGGGAACTATAGAACTTAACCCCACACTAAGTGCACTTCTACGGGATGACACACGGAATGCTTTTTTAAAATTATAGTTACTAGATAGTGAGAAATTTAATTTAAACATAATATGAAGATGCTCCAAAGCCCCTTGACAGAGAGCTTGGGGTTTTGAAACAAGTATAAAAGCTACATGAGTCAATAAAGATTAAATTAGAAATCCTATCCTAAGCTCCTAAGACTGTAACTAGCACCTGAGGAAGGATTCCTAAGTGCTGATTCTGTCCTTTCTGCTCCCCCCTGCCTTATCATTGCCACTGCCGTCAATGTCTGGTTTTGATTGTTTATCATCCTAGTAAATTCTGTTTGTTTATCAAAGAACCTGAGTTGTTCAGCAAACCACCAGCTTCATAAGTACATCATCAGAAATAAATGTGCTCTTTGCTTTAAGAATAGTGGACCCTCCATCTGGAAAACAGTTTCTATAACTCTAGGGACAGTTATTGAGCTGATGTTGTTGCTGATTTGGGGATTTTTTTAATTTCTGCATAAAAGAACTGGGGTGTAGCCCAGAGGTGTGGTGGATGAGAGGATTCACCAGAGACAGTGTGGGGAGCAGAACAGGCAGATCTACTGAAATACACTGCTGAGGGGAGCAGTGGGTGAGGCAGGAGAGGTCTGCTGCACCATGTGGGTTAGTTAGCTCCATGGCTGGGGATCAAACTCAGGCCGTAGCAATGATAATGCTGAGACTTAACCCTGGGGATCACTTTTTAAAAAGATATTGCTTGTATTTTCTGTCCTTGAACTTGGCATCCATGAAAGAGGCACATTGCTATACTTCATCCAAGTTACATTAGACTAGTTCCTCCAGTTTATTAATCTCAAGTGCTCAGCAAACTTCAGAAAGTATAATCTAAGGCCTTATTCCTATAATAAAAATTTTATAACTTGTTAATATAGGACACAGAGAGGAAATAATTTACTGAACTTAAATAATAGTGTGTGGAGGCTATTTTAGGTTCCTGTAGGCTTCTTTTAGTAGGAAAATCAATTTTTAGATTAAACCGTTCAATAAAACTCTTTGACAGGGAAGATAATTTATTTCATGCAAGTACTTAAAGCAAGAAGGAATGTGGAGAAGACTCACCTGCACAGTGCCTTTCCTATGCCATTTCCTTGGCTTCACTCCTAGGATTTCTGATACAAAAATCTGGAGCTGGACAGACTTCTTTCATTTGATGAACCCACTGGCATAGGGAATGTGAATTGCAATAAGCACCCCAAGTGACAGGTGAGGGAAACCACATTTGAGAAACACTGCTGACTTCCTGAGGGAACACTAGCTTTGTGTCACAGAAACTATCAAAGGTTTCCAAAAGTAGAGAGAGGTTAACCTGAGTTACCAGGCCCCCTAACACCCCACATCAACAGCTGTCAACATAGTTTCATCTGCCCTACCACTGCACCCAGATTATTGTTTTCTTAAGATTTATTTATTTTTTAAGAACTGGGGTGTAGGCCAGAGGTGCGGGAGGGGGGTTGAGAGGATTCACCAAAGACAGAGTAGGGAGCAGAACAGGGGGATCTACTGAAATACACTGCTGAGGGGAGCAGGGCAGCATCAGGCAAGATATGATAGGTCTGCTGTGCCATGTGGGAATCTCCCCGGCTGGGCTTTGAACTCGTGTTGCCTCTGCCGACAGCTCCACAGCACAGAGCTCAACCGCTGCACCACCACGGAGGCTCCTAATGCTATTATTCTTTGCTCATTCTTTAGCAGGTATTGTTTTTGAAGAGAAACTTCCCCTCTTTTCTGCTTATTTGCTCAGGGTTCCGGATTTTGTTTAAAAAAAAAAAAGCAAATAGTGGCTATTTTGTTGATTCCCTTTATCTACCAATTTTCAAAATAAAAGTTTTCCGTAGGGTCCTCCCACTTCACCTTTCCTTAAAGGTATTATTGTGGAGTCAAATATATCTTGGGGGGGAGGTTTCCATTCACTACACAAGAGCTATCGCTCTTCCTGAGGTGCACATTCCCCCCCACCCCCCGTCCTTTGACCCTAAGTTAAGAATCTGTTCATTTCAGCTGCTGAGTCCTTTTAACACTGCTGGTTGTCTTTGGTAGTTTCTTTGCTAACAGTTGGTCCAGGTTCATCTTAGAGTTTCCTTCCTAAGACTGGGGATCAGTTTTTCCCTACAGAAACCTGGTTTCCTTTAGGGAGAAGTGGAGACCACAAGCTGGACTCCATTTTACCTGAGGTTATTATTGCCCTCTCCTTTCTTAGCCAGAGCTGAGAAATCAGTCTGGAGGATGGATATAGATTGTGTGTGGTATGTGTGTATAGTGTATATTTGTATGTATATTTTTCAAGGTAAAATACATCATGAGTTTATACTATTGGATGACCACATGGTTTTTACTTTATTCCATCTTCTATCTTTATTTCCTTTGTCTTAAGCTGAAAGTAACAGTTCTCAGTCACACAACTCAATTTACCTATTTACTTACTTCATTCCGTATTACACTCACCATAATTTCCAAATAAAAGTGTCACTGACACCCAACAATGTGCTAACTGAAAACTTTTGACATGTTTGCTTTACTTTTGTTTTGGCTTTTGTCTTACTCCATTGAGTTAGGGATATACAATTTTTGGGGTCCCTTGGAAAAATTCCTGCTGTGTTTATGCTAATAACTGGATATACATTTAAACCCATTTATTAATTTTATTAAGATTCTTAACATGGAATTTAGAAAATTATTTTTGTTCAATAAATATGTTAAGTACTTAAATTTTCCTAACTCAAACAAAACAAATTGAAATCTGTCCTTTATCCTTGTCCACTTTACTGTTTTCGCTTTCCTTTACCCATAACCAATTTTATGTGCTTCCTTCGTTTTTCAATATCAGCTCTTATATTACTTAAGTAGGTTTTTCTGGGTTTTGCTGTAACAAATAAATTTATATTAATTTCTTAATACTCAGAATGCGTACATACTCTTTTCTTAATTCCTATCTCTTTCTTCATTTCTTTGTGATGTTTGAAACTTTCTTCTAATAATCTTCAGGCTTTCTCTGTTGTCAGTTCCTTCTGTGTTCCTTATTACTGAGTCTTCATTTCTAATATTTTTCTTTCACTTCAAATTCTTAATTCTGTTGCCTGTCAATCCAAATATTTCTGCTCACTTCATTTTCTGAGTTTTCAATTAGATTTGTGTTCCCTTATTTTTCTTTTATTTTCTCAGGTTTGTTTTTGGTTGTTTTTTTTTTTTTGCTCTTGTGAAGTATTAATTGAAAGTTTTTATCTGTTTTGTGGACATATCTCTGTGGTAAGACTGTTACTCAGATCTTCATTCCATTTTTTTCTCATAATGACTGTTCTTTGGATTTGACCATAATCCTTTTTTTGGTTTTTTTTTTTTTTTAAGCGAAAAGAGTTTTCTTGTATTTTTAGGGATAAAGGATAGGCCAGAAATGCTTTTGTAGCTTCTAAGCTCTAGAGCGCCGTCTTCTGTTGTTCTCATCAAGTAATCAAATAAGACCCATACTTACTTGGCTCTGTCCCCTGTTCTTCCCTCCACTTTCATCCGCCCCCTCCTTTCTCACTGGTTTTATTTTATAAATCCTATCTTGCACAAGGTAGACTCTGTTCTCTAAAGTTTCTCCTCAAGGTACTTTAATCTTGAAAGAAAGTTAATTTTATTGGTTTTGAAAGTTTATCAACTCCATGCTGTGTAGGGACATTAAACCTTCCCATGTTCCTTTGCCCTCTCCCTACCACCGGGTTCTGTAGGCCCTGGTCAGTTATGCTGCTGTGTTCAAAATAGCGCTTCTTCCTGCTTTCCTTCTAGCGATCTCAGGGCTTCCCCAACAGCATAAAACCTTCACACTCCCACTGCCTGCCCTCTATTTTGTCCTGCACAGATGTCACTTCTGCCTGCTCTTGTGGGGCCACACCTGTTTATATCTGAGTGGTTATAGGCTACCGGCCACCCAATTTTGTTTTGGTGTTATCCATTGGGTTTTGGTTTTATTATCCTAATTTCTCTGTTTTTGTTGTTATTGAGGAGGAGGAGGCAAGCAGGAGTTTGGGGAGATTAAAAAACTAAGCTGCCTTCGACTCTGGCACTATTATCTTCCCTGAACCCCACTTAAATTGTTTTTGTAGTGTTGTCAGTGAACAAGATGTTTTTGGTAACTGTCATCTTGCTAGATTCAAGTTAAAGTACTTCCAAATGTAAAAAGTTTGGTTTCAATAATACTTCCAGTAAATAAGGAAAATGATAAAGTTTTTGAAAAATGCATCACTAATCATTACTGGTCAACCTAAAGGAAACTAGCTATGCTTGTGCTTTGTTTAAAGGTAATAAATAAGAGGGCCTCCCTGGTGGTGCAGCGGTTAAGCGCTGCGCTGTGGAGCTGTCGGCAGCAGCAATGCTAGTTCAATGCCCAGCCCGGGAGATTCCCACATGGCGCGGCAGACCTCTCCTGCCTCGCCCACTGCTCCCCTCAGCAGTGTGTTTCCGTCCATCTGCCTGTTCTGCTCCCCACTCTGTCTCTGGTGAGCCCTCTCGCCGCCGCATGCCTCTGGCTTGTACCCCTGCTTGTATGCATAAATAAATAAATCTTTAAAAAAATAAAAATAATAAATAAGAAAGGAAATTATTATAAGCATCAATTCTAAATTAATACAATATAAAATTAATAGCCCGTAATCCATCAACTGATGCTATATACCTCCTGTTTAGATGGACTAGGACTCCGAATTCTCAGTAAATGGTAGTTCTGTGGTTGAAAGCCCCCTGGTTCTTTATGATATGCTTTCTGATCCTCCTGCCCCCCCATCTGCACCCTGGGGAGTCTCTAGCACTAAGGATTGACTTGTTATAGCTTTAAAAATGTAGTTGCCAAATTGCCTTTGACAATCACACTTTCCGGTTTGACTTTTAGTGAGTAGATAGTAATACATGAAAGCATCAGTATGCTTTCCTGAGTCTGTCCTTTTCAAATCCTTCGAGACAGTAGACAGGATCAGCAAACATGCTAGTAGTATACGTTACATTCAGCACCTTTTGGCAAAGGGTCCTGCTTCCTGTGAAGTTTAAATTTAGATGACTGAGAATCTGAGAAATTCAGTAATGGAAGGGAAACTTTGGAGTTTCCGCTTTTGGAAGCTTTCCTTATTAAATTCCATTAATGACTCTCTTAGACTTTATTCCCCTCTTACATGAGATGCAGAATAGAAAATTGAACTGCTTTTTCATTTCTCTCTCAGAGTCATTTCTTCATTCAGCATTGATGGGGTAACACCCTCTCCCCCCCCCCATGTATCAGGATGAACAGGGCTTATATACATAACCAACAACCTCTTTTTTCCATGTTATTCTTTAAAAACTTCTTGGAGGCCCACCTACTTAAGAAGTGCTGTAATTACATTTTAATTTATTTCACAGATATTTTTCTGTTTTTCTGATGTCCTCCTTGCTCGAGTTTTAAGTGTAAATCATTCTTGGATAACACAACGAATATAAATAGTGACTGGTTATATATTTGCTCTGAGTATGAGACTCCACAGAGGGAAAATATCTGCTATTCTTCCATTGACTTGTAAAGATGTGTAAGCTTCTCATTTCTAACGAAAATTGTCTACAAGGGTGATAGATTGAACATCACCTTTTCCTTCCTCTTTACTGTGAAACCTCCCCAACAGCTGGCATTCTATGTTAGATTCGGTATCAGAGCCCTATAAAGTGTCGCACCTGTAATAATCTTTTAGATAGAACCAAAAGGGAGGAGAACAAATAAGTGAGACATTTTTGCTTCTGCCCAAGCTTTTTCATAAGCATTCCTGGTTTTCTCTCTGCTGTGAAGATGGCACTTACTGGGTGGCAGGTCCTCCAAGGAGCCTGTGGCCAGGGCACTGCCTCTCCCTGCTCATTTAGTGGCAGGACCAGGGCTCTTGTTGCACTGGCCGCCAACCCCATCCCAGTCCCAGACTCCGTGGAAGGCATTTCCAACTGCGGGAAGCTTCTCTTCCACTGTCTGCTGCCTAGATTCCCAGGTTATGGCCAAATCATACTCTACTCTGAGCCACCTTTCCCCTGTAAGAAGAAATGACCAGAACTCATATCCTAATATGGACTGAAGCAGGGCCTCCCTGGTGGCGCAAGGAGTTAAGTCTCAGCACTATGAAGCTACCAGCAGCCACTGCAGCATGAGTTCGATCCCCAGTCAGGGAGTTGACCCACATGGCGCAGCAGACCTCTCCTGTCTCACCCGCTGCTCCCCTCAGGAGTGTATTTTGGTCAATCCGCCCATTCTGCTCCCCAATCTGTTTCAGGTGAATCCTCTAACCCCCTCCACACACACACACACACCTCTGGCTTATACCTCAACTCTTGTAAGTGTAAATAAAGAGATCTTAAAAAAAATAATATGGACTAATGCAAAAGGGGATACTGATACTTTTATAGTTAATTAAATTATAATAAGAACAGGAAGAAACACAAGGAGTTTTGAATCTATGCTTCTTGTTGGAAAATACTACAACAAAATTACCCAGAGAGTTGTAGGTATTTGGTAGAAGAGTAGTGAATGAAGTTATAAAATGTCCCTTTGATGACCAGCCACCTCTGGCCTCTCTGCTTCCTGTGACCCAACCTACTTGCCTCTGCTCAGCTCCTCAGTGCACTTTGCATGGATGTGAACATTGCCTGGACGGCCACATGCAATTAGACTCAACCTTACCTCAGCCAGATAGCCTTCCAGGGGGGAAGAACAGATTTGCACTCCTCCCATCACTCAGAACACCCTGTTAACAGAAGGAACAACTAGTGTGGAAGATAGTGGCGTGTGATTTCTGAGCAGGAGACAGCTCAGTTCTCAGACCGCCTTTGCTCTTTGATGCTGTCGTAAAAGGCTCTCAAAGCTGACAGCTTCTCCCACCTGGGTCTCTCTTTTGAATATCACTTGGATTTCCTACTACCTCTTAACCATCTCCACTCAGATGAACTCTTCATCTTCTGCAACCTGCGTCTGTCAGTCTGCCCCCTTCTCAGTGAGTGGCAGCTCCCTTCTTCCAGTTGCTCAGACCCAGAACATTCGATGATGCCCTTATGCCTCTCCTACATGGTCGCTCCGGTCCTGGTCACCATCATCTCTTGCCATGAGTATTTCATAGCCTCCTGACTGGTCTCTGCGCCCCTAAAATACACCCTCAGCACTGCTTCCCAGATGACCTTGTGAAAGCATACTTGAGATCTTATCATTTGTGTGACGAGGACCCTCCAGTAGAATCACAGCTCATCCAGAATAAGAGCCATGGACCATAATTATCGTGGTTTAAAGAGTACCCCAGAGTCACCCCTTACCCCCACCTCTCTGACTTCATTTCCTACTGTCTGCCCTGACTCAGCCTCAGCCACACTCACCACTCCTTCCTGCTTTTCCAGGCAGGATCCACCCCAGGAACTTGGCACCCACATTTCCTTCAACCTGAAATGCTCTTCCCTAAATTGCCATTCAGCTTTCTCCTTCACTTTTTCCAGGCTTTTGCTCCAATGTCACTGTCTTTATGAGGCTTTTCTTGACAAACTTTAAAAAATTATCATCTAATTTAAGATAATTTATGTGAATGCTGCATTTCCCAATAATGCAGATAAATGTTTACATCCAACTGTGAGCACAAATAGCGTGTTCTCACATAGGGTGCCAGCAGAGGCTGAGGGGGGCACAGATCATTGAAATTACAATGAATAAGAAAAGGAATTGACTAATTTGCATGCCATCTCCTTTTGCTGATCACGGAGGAAATGCCAGAGAGGCTAAAAAATGGGCAACAAGAAAGGGGGAAACAGTAAGAATCTTGGATAATCTTCCATCAGATAATTAAGATTTAACTGGGTCTGTTTTGATGTGTGCACATGTTTCTGTACACGGAAAAGGATGAACCCACAAATATGACAAATGCCAATTTCTGAAGGCTTTTGGAAAGTGCAACCCAGAGCATATGGTATAAAATTAATTTGGGGTCTCACTTGTCTCCGTCTGATTTGGGCACGTTGAGTTATGAGATAATACTTTGGCATCTGTGTTCACAGTGCTTTTTGAAAGCTTCTCAATTTCTCAAAATTTCTCTGAAGCTAGAAGGATGTGAGGTGGCCCTGTTTAGCACATGAGGAGTTAGAGGCACAGACCAATTAGTTGCTTGTCTGAACCTGGCGAGGAACCCCTGGGGAGAGGGGTCAATTCCTGGGTTTGCAGACTGTATTCCAGCCTCCTTTGGACACTTTCTTGCTATCATTCTCTAGATTAATGTCCTCCCGCAGCCCATGGCAGTCCAGCAGAGGAAGGAATTAAAGCAGGATGGATTGTGTTTGCTAGTGAGGAGGTGTCCAGCTGAGTTCCAGAAAGACATAAACGTGCCTGCACCCCTCCATGATACCCAAATGTTTCTGTGAAGTTTTCTCTCACCTTCACCCAGGCTCCAATGCTTTCCCCAGAAGGACGTCTTTGCTTCTAACGGCAACTTGCTATTTTTTGCCCACCTCCCAAACCTCCAAAATCAAACCAAGTGTTTGTTTTTTCTTTACTTCCTTGAAGCCAAGGGTAACGTTTAATTTAATATTGTACAGCTGTTTCTCCTGCACTCTGTGTGAAATGTGAGGTATCTGGCTGATCATGTTAAAGTTGCCAGGAAAGAAGTATTGCAAAGATGTGGCGGACCAGGTAACTCTTGGCAGAGCGGTTAGCTAATGAGTAAGGTTAGCTAATGAGTAACAGCATTAGATAATGTACTCAGTTGCCACATAAAAGGCGAAAGATTCTACACCTCATTCTATAAAGAACGTCTATAATATATCACCTTCTATTTGGATAGTTACTTTTGCAACATTTATAGATATTGCCAAGGGTTCCCCAAACCTGCCTTTTCACCCAGTGCCTAAATCTGATGCACAAAGGAAAACAATTTCCTTCAGACCTGTCATGTATTTGTTGTATTAATACTCTAAACTTAAATGTTGTAGAGTGACAGGCCTTCTTTACTCTTCTTTAGAGCAGAATATCATATCTATATATTCACTCTGAACAGAGAGGCGAGGATTGAGCTCTGAGGTGCTTCAGAAAATATCAAAAGAGTTTTAAAACATTAGTTTTGAGAGATTGGAATACATAGAAACTCAGAATGTTTGAATGTCTGCCCAGACATTGGCCGACTTCCATTCAGATTTCATCGTGAGTAAAATGTGTACTCAGCAACTAGGTTCAAGCCCTTGGTAGTTTATAAGCAAATCTCTCTGCTTTTTCTAGATTGTTGCAAAAAAAAAAAAAAAAAGAGGTTAAGCAAATTTTGTGGTGGTGCTTATACGTGCGCAGACATGCACGAGGCCTCTGCATATTCCAAACTTGGAAAGCATATTTTAACAGCACAAGTATATCTGTGTCTTAGATCTACAGCAGAACCTCTTTTTTTTCTCTTCTTCACATGCTTTTTAACTACATGGTTTAAATGTTTGGGGGGTTGTTTTTTATCTATTAAATCTGTTTGGTCTTCAAGCTGTAAACATCACACACAGCTAATAAGCTTTAGGAAAGAAAAGGAAATTGACATTTAGTATAGAAGGTCTACAAAACCAATGAGAAACTATGCAAATGAGCTACAGAACAGGCAGATTTGCATATCCTTGTTGGTTTCATGATGATATTCTCAGCATGAGCCTGGCAGACTTGCCTTTTTACCTCTTGGGATGATGCATGTACTAGTGGTAGAGCCCTGCAGGGTCAATTTAACAAGTGTAACATTGTGATTTTCCATGCGGTTTCTCAGAACCACTGAGCAAAATGCAGCAATAAATAGTGACAGAGGAAATCGATTTTTGAAGTAAATACTTTTGGGGGTTGGGGGTATGGCGGGACATTCTTTTCATCTTTAGTATTGCCTATATGGGGTGAGCAATTTTTGGTATTGTCCTTGTTATTTCAAAATATATGTATACCCACCAATTCTGCCACTGTCTTGACACCCCAAGTACCCCACGGCAACTCCTGTCCAGAGACTGGATTTCTGCTGCAAGCCTATTTCAGCTGCATCAAGGTCTCATGAAAAAACAGGTTAAAGAAACTGCTTTCGCTACCATCTTATTAGGATAATAAATAGTAGCCCAATGGCCAAGTGTATTTATTTATTTAATAGTGTGGATTGCCAGTCCTCACTCCATACATGGAAATACAATTCCATACAATCCTAAGAAGGATTTTGAAATTGTCAAGGTCTGGATTTGAACTCAGCTCTGACATTCCTCCCTCACCTGTTTTCTCACCCATGAATGAGGATAATAAGGTAGTTGTGAGGATTAAACGAGAGTATACAAATTGTTACATGCTGTCTGACCTAACAGTAAATGCCGAATAAATGGTATAATTATTTTAAAATATTTTCAAAATTACAATCACATTTTACTCTGTGAAATGTGTATTTTTTAAATCAAGGTAGCTTTCTTAAGCAGAAAAAGGAAATGAAATTCACTTCTGAAATATACTTGGAGAATTTTAAAGGGTCTTTTCCAAGTTGTTATAAAACACCTCTGAAGTAAATTTGCCCATTTCTGCCCACACCAATCCTATAACATTCCAGGAATAAAATCTGCACTTGCGTTTAAAAATAAAACGGGTGGAACAAACTGAATTAGAAGTCCTTGGCAGACACCCCCCCACCCCCAGCAGAATGTTCTCTCAATTGGTGGTATGGCAATAAAAGAGAAGATGTATATATTTTAATCTGCCCTTGCTCCTCAAACCCTTCCACCAAGTTATATTTCTCTATCGTAAAACCCCCTTAGCAGTTTATAAGCACATCTCTCTGCTTACAGGGGGATTTCGTCTCACCCCTTCCCCTGATAATGCACCGCCACCAACCCCCTTCCAAATAAACCACATCGGCACAGACTCTGCTTCCCGAGAAAGCATCGAGCAAAGCCGTTCTCGATACCGTATAAGTGCATAAGGGGCTTGCCTGGGAAGGTCACGGAAACTTGAGCGGGCTCTGCTGTTTTTTGCTGTGAAGTCTGCCAAGAAAGAAAAAAAAAAAATCTCAAATGTATTCACTTCCCTCCCGCCTCTTTTTCCTTCTGTAAATACTCAAACCCTTTTTAGAGAGGGTTTTGATAATGTGTTATCCTAGCAAACGCCAGGAACCTTAGATGTACTCAGTACTCCCAAATCCCACAGGAATGACTCAGTAAAGACAGAGAAAATGTGGTTGATGGGATTGGATAGAGAGCTTGTTACTACACACACGCGCGCACACAGAGACACAGACACACACACACAGAAAGAGAGAGAGAGAGAGGGAGGGAGAGGGAGAGAGGGAGGGAAAGAAGGAGGGGGAGAGAGGAGAGAGAGAGAGAGAGAGAGAGAGAGAGAGAGGAGAGAGGGGGGGGAGAGAGAGAGAGAGAGAGAGAGAGAGAGAGTCACAAGGCGCACGCACTTGCGGGCTCACGCACGTGCACGCGCACACGCGCAGAGCAGCTCCCCACCCCATCATAAGCATGGAAGTTATGTAAAGGCTACACATTCTCCTCTCCTCACATAGGCAGTTGCATCTTTCCCAAAAATGGAAGGGAAAAAGCTTTCTTTGGCTGAACCATATGCAAAAAAATATGGAACATCTGTGTCAGTAACAACATACAACAAGACAAATTATTGGAGGTAAAAGGCAAAACCCTTGTTTCAAAAACACGTCTGGAGATAATGTGTATACAGAACCTTGCTTTGTGCTAATTACGCGCAATAACCTACAGCTTTGTGGACCATGGGCTGGCTTCCTAACTGGCGGCCCTGTACCGTGTTCCTTTCATCTCTTCTTTGTTGCTCCGTCCTTCCTTCCTTCTTTTTGGTGGCTGTTCAGCAAGCCATGTAGCTTTATTGCACTAGTTACTGTGATCTGGAAATCGGAAATTTTTGTACTCGTAGTATTCCTGGCTATCTCCTCCCCACCACCGCCCCCCCCCACCACGCATCCCCTCTCCGCCCAAATCTGACTGCTTCTCCCAAGTGTCCCTCCCAGGAGTGCGGGGGGGGGGGGGGGGGAACTGGATCCAAGCCACTCATTGGGAAGCTGCAGGATTTTTTTTCCTTTCAACATTTAACTCCGTGCTCCGTCTCAACACCCACCACAAAAATAATGTCATTCCAGGCAAATTTAGCCGGTTACTTAATCAGAAACTCATCGTGGTTTTGCCCCAGTGGCAAACCTTTGCAGGCTCGGGTGGGTCAGGTGAAATGAAAACTGTGACGACACAGTCCTGATATTATAAGAGTAACTCTGATACATCGTTTTTCTTTTTTATCCTAAAAGGGTCCATTATCACCTCTTGTCAGATGTCTTTGTGTATATTGCAGCACCAGTGAGAAACTGGGGGTCTCTCCAGTCCAAAAAGAGTTTGTAAGAACTGAGATATGGGTCTTTTGGGAGAAGAAGCCCCTCTTTTCTGGAAGGAGCCTACCTTCCAGCCCACCCAGACACTGCGTTGTGGGGCCCACATTCCCTGAGCATACACATCCGTGATCCTCACCCAGACCCAGCTCAGCTCCTCAAATCCCTCTCTACACCCCAGGTACCCAGTCATACCCTCCACAAACCTGTCTGACTGTACAGCCATCCAGCCTCTGCCTTCTGTGGACTCCCAGAGCCCTTTATTACGTGTGGTTCTCTGCTATTTATACCACTTATCACAGCCTGGCTGATAGTGTGGTTAACTGTGTAATTGTTTTAGCAGGAAAAGCAGCGCAGCACGCGGGTTAAATGTGCAGGTGTTGGAGGGAGCCTGCCTGAGTTCAAATCCCTCCTCCGCCATTTAGGAGCCCTGTAATTGGGCTAAGTACTTAATCTCTCTGTGTCTAGTTCCCTCATTTGCAAACTTGGCTTAATAATAATAGCTACCTCACAAAGTTGTCGTGAGGATTAAAATGAATGTAAAGCTCTTGCAACAGTGTGGAAGCACTTGAGGAATATTAGCTATTAGTAAACCTGGTATACCAGAGAAAGGGGCCATGCCTTGTTCATGCTTTTCTTTTCCCAACTGTATTTTATGTCTGGGGAAGACCCAGTCCATAAACTTCAAAGTCAATATCAGATACGTTTAGCAGCATACAAATCTGTTTATTTGAGTCACCTAAATAATTCAGAGTGCAGCAAACCTCTCCTCCCACAGTCCCATCCTTCTAGTCACTGAAAATCTGTGAGGAATCAGAGTATTTCAAAACAGCCTCAGAACCCTGTGGAATACATTTTGAATCGTCTCTCTGCGTCTGCTTTCTCTTTTGGTGCGAACAGCAGAACCCGATTATAAGGCATGCATATGCATGTGGTATTATTTTGCACAAGCTGAATGAAAGAATGGGAGTTGTATCCAGCCCCAACCCTTTCGTTCAGGCATCTCGGGCTGTGTCCTAAACCCTGGAGGCAGTTGAGGTTAGTTTGAAACAGCCCTTGATGTTTCTGCTCAGGCTTTCGAAGCTTTTACTACAAACCAGGTGGGCGAGATGATGACAAATCAGCAACGAGGACCACCTTTCCTTAGACTTTGTGGAATAATATTGTGTGTTGATGAATGAGTGTGTTTCACTTTCACGTACTAAGCACAAGGGTAGTTTTCCATTTGGAACCAGCTAGTCGTACATAAAGTTCATCTCTGCAGTTCTGCAATGTCTAGAGACAGTTTCAGTTGTCACAACTTGGGAGGTGATACCAGCAGCTAGTGGGAAAAAGCCAGGGGAACTGTGGAGTATTCATTGCACACGACAGGACAGTCCACTGCCTCCCCCCCAAAAAATGACCAGACATGAAATGGCAATAGCACTGAAGTTTGAGAAACCCTGGTTTACTCCAACTGAAAAAGAGCAGTAAGAATGAGGAGTGCCCACCGCATCTGTCTTGGGGAGAGCTTGGACCCCCCTCTAGACGCCACCTGGATTCCATCTTTGGATCTGAATCAAGCAGATCCAGATCTACAAAAATCCTCCTGGTCTTCCTCTCCGGTAAATTCTTCCCTTTCAGTCATGGGGAGATGAACTATGTTGATTTTGTTCTTTGCTGGCAGGTGATTTCTGGCCACTTAATCTCAATCGTGCCTTGTATTTCATCTTTTCCTTCCAGTTTAATTTTATAGTCCCATGAGCCAAGATACACACAAAAGGTGGAGAAGAGTTAAATCAGCAAGAGGGTGGGGGTCAAGGGGTGGAGAGCAAGAAAGAAACAAGATGGAGAGACAGAGAAATATACAAATGAAAACCCACTTGATTTATTATAATGGTCCTGGAGTTTTCAGCAAGAGGGTTTGCTGCCAGTGTCTCTCCATCGTATACACACACACACACACACACACACACACACACACACACATACACACACACACACACCCCACCACCACCACATGCAGGCCAGGTGGCTCCTGCTTACATACATGGCTTGGCACTTTTACTCTTTGGCTAAGACCATTTCACACATGAACAACACAGCCTCCTCACAGAGATTTGTCATCCATCTGCTTGCAGAAGGGCTGTCTGTTTCCCTCCGAAAACTGGTCCAATCAACATTTTCCTTTGGCCAGGGGAGCTTACCAGCAGCTCCTCCATAAGGTCCATAATTGCAATTTCTCATTCTCATTTGCCTGGCTGGCTTCACCCTTCTGTCCTCTCTCTGTGCCTCCCCACCGCCCCCACTGCAACCCTCCCCTCCATTGCTGTTAAGAAGCCCTGTCAGAATGAATGACAGAATCAACTTCCTTCTCCCCAAATGGCTCATTACTCATAACTTTAAAGCAATGTTGCCTTCTGTCCTCACATGGTTTGCAGATCTCCTCCACCCCCCCAAACGATCCCCTTCCAGAGCGAAGGAGCGGATGAACGCCTCGCCTCGCACTCTCTCTAAGCTATGCCTCTGTAGTGTATTGTGGGCAAATATGCCACCGAGTCTTTACTTGTGAGCCTCCCCAGCCTGTCTTATCCCATATGCTTGCGGCAGACAGTGGTTAATATCAGTCTGTGAGCATCTTGAGGCTAGTTCTGAAGTCTGACTGTGCCTCGCTGACAGGGTGCACCCTTTGTGTGCGTTCTGGAACACTGGGTCAAGTTTCACTGACAGATGAGTTATGGAATGTGGGCTGATAGGGCAGCCATGTGTGTGGGGGAGTGGGGGCACGGGGGAACTGAGCCGTGGTTCTGGGTTCTCGGTCCCCCACCTTTCTCCCTGGTGACTTCTCCTAAACTAGAAGGGATTTCGTGAGAACTAAGAAATAAATCTAATAATAAACCCGTTGGTATTTGCAAGATACATATTGATGCTGAAACTTTAGGGACCCACAAAACGACGGAAGGGTTTGATTAAAAACATCTGAATCTGCAGTTTTGAAGGAAGGAGAAAAATATTTAGGATGATTAAGAAGGTCTGAAGACTCTGCAGAATCTAAGGGGTGTGGATTATGCTTTTCTTGGGTTTGCTACTGGATAGCCGGACCTGGAGCTAGACTGCATATTGCAGCGTGCTATGTTTGGAGCGTTCCTACACAGTAGGCTAAGGGATAAACACTGTTAAATACTGCTGTCCCAGAAGGCATTTTAAACTAAGACCATGAGTGAGGAATGCAAGTGTGTGTGGGCCACTTTTGGTTAAGAACTTGGCACAGTGAGGTGAAGCTTCCCTTTTTCCATTGTGAAGTTCGTGGGTAAGAGGGTCTTGAAACAGAAAGCACTGGAGATATTTGGGTTTGTGCTGGCCCACAGATCCCTGAAATCAAGCATCTGTGCACTTAGAATATGAAAGAATTAGAGCTAGTACTTGGCAGCATATTAGAGGGAAGGAAGGCAGCATTAAAGCCAGACTGTTACTTTCCTCTGGGTTGACTGGGTTTGTGTGTACCAGGCAGGTCCCAGAATAGGCTGCAAAGGCCAGAAACCACCTCTCCCAGGAAAGCCCAGGTGCAAAATGCAGCGAGCCACCAGCCCAGGCCCAGCACCCTCAGATGGTCCCCAAAGGTGCTCAGAGGAGATGTAACAGAAGGTTGAGTTGCTTCCAGCTAGCCAGAGCGGCTCTGAAACTTCCTGAAGGTTCTGAAGGGCACAGCCGTGAATCCTTGTGAAAGTCGTGCAGTACCCACATTCCCATTGTCCCTAAAACACTTTTCTCTTCACCTGGGCTTCTGCTCTATTCAGAGATTCCAGCTGATCCTCTCTTTCAAAGCCACAGCCATTCAACTCTTCAAAGGCCACCTTAGACAGTCCTCTAATCACATAATAGACAAGAGTGGATACAGACAACATGGCGAATTCCAACTTATTGTCCATGAAGTCACCACTTTGTTGTGAGGCATGAGCTGATGGGTGGCTGTGCCTGGAACATTGGGAAAACTCTGGAAGTTAAGTCGACTTGATTCTAGAGCCAAGGTTGGCCCATGGCAGCCTTGGTCAACTAGAGAGTTAGTCCCTGGCCAGGAAATTGAGAAATGGGGTTGGAAAATCATCCAAAGGAAAATCTTTCCTTTAAGGAGATTCTCCTGATGAACTGTGTGGATAGTTGCAAATTCTTGAGTAACACTATACGCAGCCCACTCCCACACACTTGCACACACGCTCATGCACTCCTTTCACTCCTTCGTCTAAAGGCATATCGCTGATTGCACATGTAGCAACAATAAGAAAAGCAGCTGAAAGTTCTAAGACCTGAGTTCCACAGTGATCTCCCCACCTGTTTTCCGTCTGCCTTAGACAAACCATTTGACCTCTCTGGTCTTGGTTTTATGTGGATCATCAGACCTGCCCATCCACCTTTGTAGGATTACCTGTTGGAGTGCATGTTGCCACAAGAAGGTAAATGTGCTTTAAGAGATTAAAAGGACTGTCCTATAATGGGCTTTTATAAAACTCTAAAGATGTAGCCCCAGAACGAATATTCTCATTAGGATGGACCAGTTGGTAAATTTCATTTATTTGGAGCAGTTCATATGCACACACTGTTAAGAAAAAGAATTCTTGGGCCTCCCTGGTGGTCCAGCAGGTTAAGTTGCAGCGCTATGAAGTTATCCAGAGCCACTAAAGCAGGTGTTCGATCCCCGGCCAGGGAACTTCCCGCATGGCTCAGCAGACTTCTCCTGTCTCCCCCGCTGCTCCCCTCAGCAGTGTACTTCAATAGATCTGCCTGTTCTGCTCTCCATTCTGTCTCTGGTGAATCCTCTCACCACCCTGCACCTCTGGCCTACACCCCAGCTTGTATGCAATAAATTAATAAAGCTTTAAAAAAAAAAAAGGAAAAGGATTCTTAAAAATGCTATTATTTGTTACCAGGTAGCATCGAATAGATTTACCCGTTGCTTTACATCAGAAAACTCCAGTTCACTACTTATCATTACACTTATTTGGAAATCTCTTAATTTCTGTACACTCATAAAACTTCACCTTGTCACCCCTCCTTTCCCAGGTCACCCCTTGAGAGTTTGTGCACAGTGTTAGTTAGACCCTTTCCTCCCTTCTCCAAAGTCTCTGCCTCCCCTATCTGCAGTGTTGCACCGAGTACCTGCAAATTCTGTTGTGTTAAGAGAGCACCTTTACCCCAATTATAGCCCAACAGACAAAACCATTGCTACGCTAGTCACGTCAGAAGTTCCTGAGCATGCGATACCTGGATGTGGGAAGTAGCATTCCTGGTGGTTAAATCATTAGGGCATCGTGAACCGCATCCCCAATCTTAGGGTGGACTGATTGATTGGTAGGAGCCCAAAGTATTTAGAAGATTTTTTTGTATTAAAGAGTGACTGTAGGGCCTCCCTGGTGGCACAGTGGTAGACAGCGCTCGCGATGCAAGTTCGACGCCCAGCAGGGGAGAATCCCACATGGTGCGGCAGACCTCTCCTTCCTTGCCTGCTGCTCCCCTCAGCAGTGTACTTCTGAGATGTAGCCCCCACTTCTGAGTTGTTCTGCTCCCCACTCTGTCTCTGGTGCTCTGGTGCTCTGGTGCTGTGCCCCCTCTTTGCTAAGTGTGTCTCCTTGAGGGAGGGGACTTTCCAAGAGAGCAAGCAAGAGTCTCACTGAATGTAATTACAGCAGTCTCTGAGCTTCTGCTCTTTAAGGCAAAGGTTTGGAAGGTATCAGAAGAGGAGAGAGAACTAGAGCTATTTGACACCAGGTAGGAGGAGCAGACAGTGCTCTGGGGCACCCCCCACCCCCGCCAGCCACACTGACCACCTCCTGTGCTGTGAGCCCACTGAAGCCTCTCTGTTGGCAGAAACATTTGGTGTTTGTGGTGCCAAGGACTTGTGTGTCTCCTATTCTCCATGCAGAGTCTCACCACCCCACGCCTCTGGCCTGCACCCCAGCTTGTATGTATAAATAAATAAATCTTTTTTTAAAAAGTGCAGAAAAAAGAGGATATACCTTCACTTGCGACATTTGCATCTTCAGAATAATGAGAGATTATAATTAATAGGTAATGAGATCTTGCTCAGCCAAAAAAAAAAAAAAGAAAAAAAAAGTGAAGATGGAAAAATAGCCTGACTCACGATGATTAGAATTTCAGGACTGTTGAGAGTATCTTGAACAATAACAATAATTTCAGACTTGTTGATTAACAAGCAAACTATTCTGCGGAGATTGGGGTGTGATTGTAAAGGTTCTCCCCCACATACACACAGCTATCCCTAATTGTTCATTAAAAATGAGTTTTAGGATTCCCTCTCCAAAATGTGTTACCTGAATCAGATCGAATGTCATAGAACACTATTCTTTTTAAGAAATGACTGACATGAGCATTGTGCAAATTTAAGGTGTGCAGTGGTTGATTTGATACATTTATACATTGCATCATAGATTTCACTGTAGCACTAGCTAACACCTCTGTCACATCACATAGTCATCATTTCTTTTTTTCTGTAAAAACAATTAAGATCTCCAAAGAGTAGAATGGTGGTTACCAGGTCGGGGGAAGTGCAGTGTTATTTAAGGGGAGACACTTGTTATTAGTATACAAATAAGTCTGGAGAGGTGACGCAATCAGCAATGCACCCTTATCAACTTCAAAGTTGCTAAGACAGTACTTTTTATTAAAAGCACCTTGCCAAAAATAAAGTATTTTCCATTAGTATATCCCTGACATTCCTGACTTCCCTCTGACTTGAACATATGAAAGAACTGAAATGAGACCTTGGCTCGGGTCAGAATAAAGGAGTCGGTGGAGATAGCCTAGAACACAGCGGCCTCTCTCCGTGAGCACTGCCTTCCTGACCGCAGCCTGTCCACTCTGCGTAGCTTGTCCGCACCAGGGAAACTTTCCTGAAGGGAAGGATCCACAACCTGGTCTTCAGGATGAGAAATAAAGTTGGGTTGGGTCAGATGGATTTCAGTTTGGGGGTTGCTTTCCTTGGCAACAGGCAGGACCTGTTATGATCACTGTCCCTCTATTTATTGGGGAGATTTCACTGTAGAGTAGAACGGGATTCCCTGGTGCTGAACTGTCAGAGCTCGAGAGTGCTGAGGCCCCTCTTTGCTAAGTGTGTCTCCTTGAGGGAGGGGACTTTCCAAGAGAGCAAGCAAGAGTCTCACTGAATGTAATTACAGCAGTCTCGGAGCTTCTGCTCTTTAAGGCAAAGGTTTGGAAGGTATCAGAAGAGGGGAGAGAACAAGAGCTATTTGACACCAGGTAGGAGGAGCAGACAGTGCTCTGGGGCACCCCCGACCCCCGCCAGCCACACTGACCACTCCTGTGCTGTGAGCCCACTGAAGCCTCTCTGTTGGCAGAAACATTTGGTGTTTGTGGTGCCAAGGACTTGTGTGTCTCCTATTCTCCATGCAGAGTCTATCCCTTATCCCTAAAAGCTCAAAATGTGTGGCTCTCTCCGAGGACAACCACCGGCAGCAAACGCAGGCAGGCTGCTCCAGCCTGGAGCGAGCAGGAATGTGAGGCAACCATTCCTTTTGCACACGGAGGCAGTTGGAAGCGCTGTCTTTGCAACAGGTGCCGAGATTAAAATACTAGAAAAAAAATAACATGTGCAATGCCCTGAAATGGACCAAAAAGTCCATCATGGCTAAACTGCATCGTTTTCTATTCCTTACCATAACAAATCATCAGTTTAGGACTTAACTGCGGTTCATTTGAATTTGTTGGACTTGGGGTCATCCTGATCGCCACCTTCTGGGTATGTGGGGTGTGTGCCTAGGTGTGCACACCCCCTCGTGTAAGTGTGCATGTGTGTGCACGCTCACACCCCTCCCCATAACCATGGAAACTTGGCGTGTTTGTGCTCACCTTTGGCTGGTGTGTAACATTCAAAAGCAGCAGGGACCCAGTGTGGGATTCTCCAGCTTTTTACGTTCAAAATATTTTTAGAAAAAGGACTCAAACCCAAAAAGTCTGAGCCTTTACTCATTACTTTCCAACTCCTCATCTCAGAGCCATACTAGCCTACCATACAGAAGTTATTTAGCTTAGTCATTGTTTATCCATGGAAGGGTAGGCAAAGTGACAGCACAGTAAATGATCTTGCCCCTTTATTATTTTCTCTTCTGCGTCCTCGCCACTGTGCAGTTTTACCACTGATTGATGTGTGAATGATATGTAATGTACTGGTTTTCTTTTGAATAATCTCACCCTCCGATGCTTGTGAATTGATGTCTTTTCACACCCTATTAGAGAAAAAAAACAAAAACTGGAGGGCCAGAAACAACTGCTTTTAAAAAACACATGCTACCCTGGCAACTTGAGTTGGACCAACCTAATAATTAAATACAAAGCCGGCCCTTGTCCTAAAGTGTTTCTGCTAAATTCCAGCAGGGAACCTTATGGTCTCATGTGCAAATGAAAAAGAGGAGCGCTGATAGCCAGCCAGAGCGTTTGGGTGCCACAGCCAGTACATGCACGCCTATCACTTGTAAATCAGGGTCAGACAGGGGACGATCAGCTATGGAACTAATGAGAAATGATGCAAAATTAGATGGATTAAGTACATGTTTTCAGTTTTTGTCTCTTAGCGGTTTAAATCTTTAATTAAAACACACATGAGAGAAGCACAGTCTGTAGCTGTTCAATTTCATATGCTCCGGTTGTAAGGTAATCGCCTTCCAAGTTATTTTTATGGGCCATTCTATCTAGTGGCAACTTAGAATAGAAAGTGCTCTCCCGATTTCCCAAAAGTATTGTCTGTTTTCTCACCTTCTAATAATTACTTCAGGTCTGAGAGTAAAGACTTGTCACGGTGAATAAAAATCTATCTGCTTTGGGGTTCGACTTAGTGCGGATGGTTAGGGTGTGAGTTTTATCCATTTGGGACAGAATAACAAGATCGTTTATGGATGCCTGCTGTGTAGACATACTCAGGAAAGCAGCATTACTTCTAAGACCGACTTCCTGAGACTCTTCATTATCTACTAGCTGAGCTGTTGTTAAATGCAAACATGCAAATGTTTGGAATCACGTTACCCTTCGTCTTCCAGGTCTTAAGTGATACAGAGAGTAAATGCATTTTAATATTTATTTTGAAAGTTGGCACCCCGGGAGTGTTCACAGATACCTCATTTGTTTGAAAGTCCCCAGAGATGCTGAAAGTCACACCATCTTATCTCAAACCGCCTTCATACCACACAAGTAAAATGCCACCTAGCACACTCCAACTTATGTTTCTGGACAACACCGGTGCTGTGGCAATTTCCATTTGATTCAAGTTATTTAGTGAGGATTTACATAATCTGCATTAATGTGTGACTTTCTGTCATTTTAAGAGTGCGTGTAGGTTACCACAGAGCTATTCGCAGGCTGTGTCCCTCCAAGGCAGCAATATGATATGAGTGCAGGTGTTTTGTGTAAAAGGGTACTGTCCCCTTGAGCCATCCTTGGTTCTTGTATTTCTCAGCACCAGAACCAAATGCCTTCTAATCGTAGCCAACGAGGCCGAAGGATGAGGGCTTGCCCTTTAAAGCTCCATACAAAAAAGGATGAAGTTACTTGTCTGTCACCTACTGCCCTCCACTGGGAGGGGGTGGGTCAGGGTAAAGGTGTGGCAGAAAGCCCCAGATTCCTTCAAATATGTCGCTGACTCTGTTTTCCTCCCGGCCTAATCTACCTCAATGGCCAACTTGGACAGCTGCTTCCCACCCCATCCAGCTGGTTACCTATACCTTCTCAGTCTTTGTAGTATCACAGTGATTTGATGCGTGTTTCCATTAATACTCCTTCCCTTCATTCATTCACATAGGTTTTAACCTCAAGACCCCTGAGGCTGATGCTGGAATTAATATGGAGGGCTTCTGAGAAGTTGACTTTTGAACTGAGGATGAATTAGGATAGTGGCAGGTGGGAAATAGAAAATCTTTCTAAATGTAGAATTCCCATTTTGCTCAGATTCGTCTCTTTTTGATAACAAGCTAAAACTCAGAAGTCCCAAATCAGTTGCTACTGATTATTATCTCATGCTAGATTTCTGGAGTCTTGCCATTCTATAATAGAGTCTATAAATTGTCAAAAAGTGCACATTCATATCAATTACTGTTACTGAAAATAACGTGAGTTCTCAGCACTGCTGGTGTGCTATTTAATAGTGTTGTATAAAGTTTGATGGCATTTATTCTGCAGACCATACACCTCCTGTTTGTTTGGCTTAAACCTCACAGGGCCCAGTGGTAGGATGGGAATATCCTTTAAGTGTGTGATGTTGATGATTTATGAGTGGCTTTCTAAGGGGCATTCATGGATTTATTCTTTGAACTCAAATGGCATCACTTATTTAGTAGCTAGAGCCACTATTCAAAACTAAAGAACAAAGTAGCTCCCTCTCTTTGGGGCAGTAGATGTATACTCAAATGCTTCCTTACTGATTTCCCTTAAAAACTGTGTTTTATAGTTATTATGCATGTGTGCCTTAACTTCATGATAAAGATCCCTCCAGAAGTCCCAGAAAGGTCACCCATGAACCAAACTGGGCATGAAACCACTAACATTAGGAACAAGTTGATCAAGATAGACAGACCTTTACCTTTATAAAGTCAGTCTTGGGCCTCCCTGGTGGCCTAAGGGTTAAGTCTCAGTGCTATCACCTCTGTGGCCTGAGTTCAATCTCCAGCCAGGGAGTTAACCCACATATGGCGCAGCAGACCTCTCCTGTCTGCCCGCTGCTCCCCTCAGCAGTGTATTTCAGTAAATCCACCTGTTCTGCTCCCCATTCTGTCTCTGATGAATCCTCTCACCCCCCTGCACCTCTGGCCTACACCCCAGTTGTTCTATTATAAAAATAAATAAGTAAAATTAAAAAAGTAAATAAATTAATTAAAATGAAAGTCAGCCTTATAGTTTTCATTTTAAGGTATATCCTAGAGAATTAACAATTTGGGGCTTGTGAAAGGAACACTAAATACTCATTTTCAGGGAAGTTGGCAAAAATACTGAAACATTGGAAAGGTACCTGGTACCCAGGAATTATTACATCATATTTTTGTGTTCACTCATGTATTCATTCAATACTTACTGTACTCTGCAAGATACTAAGCCGCATCCTACTCTGTAGAAAGTGGTAAGTGAAATAGGGTTTCTGCTTTCCAGAAAGTAAAGGTCTGCCAGAGGAACCTACACTTGTACATAGATGGCTGTAATACACGGGAATTCAGATAGGAACGATAGAGAAATATGTTGAAAATAAGATGGAATTCAGAGGGGTCAGAGGTGTTGTATATAGAGTAATTACTTTAAAGTTTATGGTGCATGTTGAGCTGAAAACATCTTTGCAAAGTGTATCTATTAAAGTTTATAGGAGGAGAAGTAATGATTACAGTTGACATTTATTTACTGAGCACTTAATGTTTCCAGGCACTCTACGGAGTGCTTTTCACGCATTGTCTCATTAAATATCCACAACAACCCTTTAAGGTTGGTATTTTTCTTTCTTTTTATTATTATTTTTCCCCACCACCATACTTTATCCTCCACTTTCCCTTTCCCTCTCCCCTCTCTCTTCATCTCAGAGCCCTCACCATGTTTATTGAGGGCCACAGATTTTGTTATTGAATTGTCTGTTCTGTAAATGTCCAATATTTGTTTTTTATCATTCTGACTTGCTTTACTACCCGATTCTCTCAAACTCCCTTCATTTGTTGAAAATGGCTGCACTTCACCCTTTCTTACAGCTGAATAGTATCCCATAGTGTAAATACCTCATCTACTTGATCCCGTTGTCTGTTGATGGACATTTAGGCTGCTTCCAGCACTATTCTTTCATCCGGTACATAGATAGCTCTATTGTTTGCTCCAGCAAAAGCTTTATGCAAGGCCACTCAGATAGAGGATAAGAAAGAAAGCAGATGTCTATTAATTATTGAACTAGTTGGGGCCTCCCTGGTGGCACAGTGGGTTAAGTCTCAGCAGTATGAAGCTATCCGCAGCCACTGGAGCACGAGTTCGAAGCCAGCCAGGGAGTTTCCCACACGGCATATCAGACCTGCCTCGCCTGCTGCTACCCTTAGCAATCTACTTCAGTAGATCCGCCTGTTCTGCTTGCCACTCTGTCTCTAGTGAACCCTCTCACCATCCCACACCTCTGGCCTACATCCCAGCTCTTTGTATGCATAAATAAATAAATCTTTAAAAAAAAGTATTGGGTTAGTAAAGTCTCTCTAATTGAGATTTTTTTAAGGAAGTCATTTTATATTGATTCAATCTAAATTATGGGTTCCTTCTAAGAAAGTAAGTTGTGTTACTTTAACTGTTCATAATAATAGACTAATTTTTTTCATAAACACTACTTTATAGAAAGAGATGGTGACCATTTGTTATGAGCATGTAAGTTCAAAATGGATGATGAAGAGAGCCTGATTATTTTTCTTGTGAATAAATTAAACTTATTCCCTAACATCCTACTCACATTATTGACCTGTGTACTGGGTCTGTCTCCTCTCATCATTCATAACTCTCCCCATTCATTTGAGGGGAGGAAAGATCAATTAAAAATTTCCCCTCCTTTTTCCTGCCTTGAGAGAAATCTTGCTTCCAGAAGCACTTTGGGCGGGAGGGACTCTCAGAATCCCATTTTGTTCCATATTAGGCACAGAAAGGCTCTCGAACCCAACAGAAGAAATGAGGCTGGAACATTTATTTCTGCTATTACTAAGGTTGTTTTCCATTAAAAAAAATAGTACTTTGTTTACCTTGTCTTCACCAGACATGCAAAGGGTAATTATAGTTGTCACCTATGGTGTCTCAGCTCTTCCCCCAGGCTGGTGCAGCAAAGGTCAAGACGCCAGCAAGAGTAACTCACAGAACCTTCCTCCTTGTTCCCACTTTTGTTTCAAGTGGGGCTCTAGTTCGAAGCTCCCTAAGGCAAGGGGATCTATTTGCACTTAGATGTTGAAATAATTTCTCTGGATCCTCCAATTATATGATAATAATATTTGTGGGAAAGAGATAACGTATGCTTGAGTTGTCACTTTTCTAAAAAAATTTTACATATGTGCATAATGTAGGGTAAATATTAAAGAAACCCCTGCATGAATCAATATATTCATTTGGGGTACAGCTCAGCGATGCCTTGCACATCAATATCTAACTCCTTTTAAAGTGTTTTCCGACATCTCAATTCCGATTTTACTTTAATTAGAAATTATGTTGTTAAGAAGGGCCTTGACAAAGACTCATAAGTGAAGTATTTATATTTATATATCCACATACCAACTGTTGTTTTATGGCTTACTGTAGCTAATTGGCTGTCGTTTCATTGTATATAATCCTTCATATTTTAAAAATATTTTTATGTTGGAGAAACCAGTGAACGAGGCAGGAGATAATTTGCCAAGTGACACAGTTGGTGTCATAGTTAGGAAAACTGGTACCTCGGAGAGTTGTTATAAAAATGAAATGAGGTCATGTTCTGGGCTCCTGGTACAATGCCTGAGAGGTGATATAGTAAGCCAATTAGAGCTGACAGTATTGTTCTAGAATCCAGACAGCCTTACCTTCAGTCCATTGTGCTGAACACAGTCGCAGTTCCTTAAATTATACAATCTTATTAATTTAATTTTAAGGACCTAGAAAAATGGGCTTATTGGGAAATATTTCAGTTTGCCAATATATTTAGTAAAAGGAAGGACAAAGAGCATCATCTTTCTCAATGGCTTCAAACTATTATTTTCAATAAGCTGCTGTCAGTTTACAAAGGTGTGACGATGTTTGGATCCATAAATAGCACAATCTAGCTCAAATTAAGGGCAGAACGAAGAGGTTCCACAGGGTGAAGCTTTTTGTTGTTGTTCAGTTGTGTGTTTTTAAACCCGTCTGTGCTTCCTAAGTTGATGAAGCAGTGAGTACAATTTGAACTACGAGAAGGGAGTCTGAGTAAGTCTAGACATCTGGTTATCTCCTGTCTCGCATTCATTTGTGTGGTGGGCGTCACACTCTGGGGATTAGTGTTTTATTATGCAGAAGCAGTTTTATCTGTGGCTTCCTGGTAATAGCTTAAAGTGAATTTTGAGTGGAGAGAGAGCGAAGGCCAACGCTTAGTCACGACAGGGATAAAACTAACAGGGGTTGGCTGGAGTTTAACAGCCACCA
The DNA here is from genome assembly GCA_004024925.1 of Scalopus aquaticus. Classification (NCBI taxonomy): domain Eukaryota; kingdom Metazoa; phylum Chordata; class Mammalia; order Eulipotyphla; family Talpidae; genus Scalopus; species Scalopus aquaticus. The sequence goes on along the minus strand of PVIJ01001513.1, from coordinate 102,194 downwards.
GTGAGCTCTGTGACCTCACTCTGATAGCTCACTTGGCTAGATATGTCTCACCACCTCGTTTAGTGAAAAGTGCTGAGGAATTGACCAGGGTCCACTGAAAGTGAGAGACGGAGAAAGGCAGAAATCCATTTCTATACCAAGTGTCTAGCGCCTAATATCAATGATGGCAGATCCTGAGATTGTGGAAATCTCAGAGCCTCTGGGACACCTTTAAGTGGATAATCACTGCCTGGTCACATTTTAATTAGCTCCTTTAGGCTCCAGAAAGCAGTTTGAGTTTTATCCCCCCAAATTAAACATCTCTTTTATAAACAATTAAGGTTTCGTTTTCAAAATTCAAAGTGGGAAAATATTTGATTTTCTTTCTTTGTCTTTGAGAGTGTGTTTCACTATCAGATTGCATATTAGAAAGTAAATTAACTCTGGTTTGCCTAAGTAACCACCTCTTTAATGTCTGTTCCCCTACACTGGGTGCATCCAAAGGAGATCTTGGCTTCAAGGTTAAGTTCAGTGGCTCATAGGAAACAGTGTGATTTCAAGTGGAGACTGTGTCCATGAAAAAGGCCAGCCCGCCATCACACACCAGATGCCAGACATCATCCATAAGGATTGAAAAAAGTGATTCAGATGCACTATTTCAATAAGAGCAAGATTGCCCACACGGTATGGATTCATTGGTCTCATTATAATTTATTCATCCCACCGATTCACATTCATTCATCCATTCATTTGTTGCATACGACATCACTAGTAGGTGGGCTTCCATTATTAGGTTCACATTTTATGAACATGCCCTCCTTCCCCCTTGCAAGAGAGTCAAACTGAAAATAAGTGGGGAGTGGAGGGCAACGCTATAATCAATGAAATGATCCAGGGTCCCACCTTCTGTAAAACAGACAATCTGTATTTTGTCCCCGAACACCAGTTGTTCCTTTTGGAAGGTAGCAGTGGTATAAGGTAAGGTCACAGATTTGAGAGCCGGGCAGGCCTGTATTTGTAATTTACTAGCTGTGTCACTTTGAGGAAACTATTGGAGGGAGCTCCGATTCGGCTTTAGTTGAAGTAATCATTTCTACTTTGTCAGCTCGTATGAAGATTAAATCTAAAACGTGCAGCACCGTGATTGACACATTTAGCAAGTGTTCAGCAAGTATTATTTCCCTTCCCCTTTCTTCATTTCCAACTGGTTTAGGGAGGAGTTGAGATAACTCTTTTCCTCCTGGGAATGGAGAGAAAACTCATGACCCTGAACAGGAACTTGGACTCCCCAAGGGGCAATACCTCAATGCCAGAAGGTCTGCTGCAGGGTCCCCACCTGCGCTGCAGGTACCCAGCCTTCCACCACCACCTCAGAGACCCGTTTCCCCCGTGACCAGCTTTCATCCACTTTGATGACGCCCGAAGCTCCCTTGAGAGACAACAGCCCCACAGCGTGGCCAGAAGAAGGGCGTAAACTCTCACCAAGGCGCTCACTCTCGGGATGCCATTGTTCCATTGCCAAACTCATGACCTTTGGGGAATTTGGAAATTTACTACTCTGTGGGGGGAGAGACAAAGAAATTCAAGATGAAGCTTTCTTTATAAGCAAAGGGCTCTTATTCGAGTGATGTTGAATTGGAATTGGATTTTGCACACCCTCGAGATTTCTTAGAGTGTGGGTGAGGGAGTTCTAGGAGATTTAATTAGTTCCTTAAGAGGTGCTGAAGTCTGTGACATTGAGGGCCATTTTCCTCTATTGTCCATTGAGATGGGGGACCTTGGAAATTAAATTTCTGAAACACAAAGACTGTTGCCATGGATAGAGTAACGTATGAATATTTGAATGTGGTTTAGCTATTTGGTGGCACTTTATTTTGTTGTTTTGTTTTTGGAAAAGGGAAATTAGAAATCTGGGCACAGAGGAGTGTGTGGAGTCTAATGCTTAATGGGCTTCAAAGATAAGGAAGAATGGTGTGCTGTATTAGTAAACCCTAACTAAATAAGGACACGTGAGGGGTTGCACAATGCAGTGTATCAATCTTAATAATCTCACAGTTAAGATCTGATTTATTTCAAACTAAATAATTTTACTTTGAATCTTTTGAGTGCAGGCTCAGGGCTGGATGTCTAAGAGGATGCATAGCAAAGGGAAAGACTTTTAGAAAGTTTTCTGCTATTGTGTTGTCAGAGTTGATATTCCATAATTCACCATCAAGGAATCAACGTTTACATTGACTTAACCAGATGATGGAATCTCAGAATTTGCATACATAATCCAACAGCATTTTTACTGCCTTGATTTAACAAGCCTATATTTCATGCATTTAGTCATGTATTCAACTAATATTTATTATCTCCCCAGAGCAAGTTACTGGGGCGTAGAGAAATGAATTAAAACATACAAGTTAACCTCAAGAAGACTGACAGTCTACTTGGGGAAGTAAGATGTATAAATGAACGACTTAAACACAAGGACAAAATTGTGTCATGACTTATGAATCAAGTAATGGTGGGCTTTACTGGGTGAATTAATTATTTCCTTCTGAGGAAATCAGAGAAAAGCACGAGATCTGGGTGAGCCAAGGATTTGAATGACTAGAAACTCAGGTCTCCTCCATCACTGTGAGCTGGCAGCACCCACACTTCCGTGCCATTCATGTGCCTCCCAGGTCATTGAGGGACAGGAATTTCTTCATCCTTGAACCTCTTCAGGGATCTGCTTCTTCACTTTCGTTCCCTCCCTCCTATCCTTGCCCCTTTACCAATTTCTTAAATCCCGATGCAGTCAGCAAGATATTTTTCTTTCATTGTTCATTTTTGTACAGTAATTGATTTCTCTCCTATGGTGTAGACCCCATAGTTCTCCCGCCACCACAGAACCCTTGAACCATCACCCTATTGCCTTGTGTTCTTCCCTCCCATGTAACTCCCCCTCCCATTCCCTCCCTGGCTCTATGCCTCGGTTCTACGGTCAGCTTGCCAGTTTTGTCTTTTTCTTGACCTTTTGTTCAGATTCTCTATACTCCACATATACGTGAAATCATCCGATATCTATCTTTTTCCTTCTGACTTGTTTCAGTTAGCATGATCAGCAAGGTTATTTTTGCCTTCAAGAAGTTGACTAGAAGAATCTGGATGAGGGCTCCTAGATCCCTGCTCCTTTTCATAGGAAAACACCAACTCACTGTTCCTATGACTGTTTGCCAACTTTCTCCAGGTGGCAGCACCAACCACATCATCAGGGGATTTGGTGAGCATTATCTATGCATAGGACCCTGAATCTCCTGATTTTGCATACGGATCAATTTATGACCAGATCTGTCACTGCCTTTAATTCAATACCATGTTGAAGTAACATATGCTACTAGTAATATTAATAGATGACTGTATCTTAGAGTCAGTAATACATGAAAATTAGATATGTTCTCGTTATTTTTGATGGTGCCTGATGTAAGTCATTTTCTTCAAGAGCACAGACAACATCTGATATCAGCAAGCATCATTTAGGCTTTTATTTTCTAGGTATTTTACCTTTTTAACACTGGTCATTCTCACTTTAAAAAAGTAACTACTGCACTTAAGGGAATACCTCCCTAAAATACACTTAGCTAAAATGAACAGATGCCTGTGTAGGTGATTCTGTTACACGTATAGTTCATTGGAGGTTCCCAATGTAAAGGGAAATCAAAGACTGGAAAATAAAGAACAATCCTGTAAAGCAAAAGATTGCTCCATCTTACATATTTGAATTTTGTTTATATTAACTTTGCTGATGGCAGGGAATGTTATATTCGAAGGCAACCGCCTTCACAGGTTTAGGCAAACCAGCGGTTGAATCATAATCGCTAAAATAGTGGGCAATGATAGAAAAAGCCTTCACAGAGCTTCTGAAGGGAGTCTTTGTCGGAAACCCAGTGCAAGCCTTAGAGAAGACTCTCCTTGCCTTTGTAAATCAGATTTGTTCTTCAACAGTCATTTCAGGCTCTGCCTCCCATGGAGGACCTTTTAGCACTTGTGTGGTTGTCTAAGGGACTTGTTAGAGTGGGTCCTGTATCATCAACTGGATTATAAATTTCTGCAAGGAAGAGACCTCAATAAAGTACACAGTGGAGTCACAGTATTTCAAGATTGAAAGTACTAAAATTGAAAGGGGTAAGGAAAGCCCAAAAAGTCGTGACTTGTCCAAGGTATGGCAAGTAGGAGGCCGAGGCAGAACTCGAACCTGTCGCCTTTTGACCACAACATGTTTTGCACATAGCCAAGGTTAGTTCTTCATGTACTTTTGGTGATTTGAAGTTCCTTCTCGGCAGCCAAAGAAAATGTACCAAGCTCAGTTTTTCCAGGGTTAATTTTTAGGTGTCAAAATTATGCTTTAGAACAAACCTGAATCTGTCTTTTCACTTGTCCCTCCTCCATCTCAGCCCTGATAGCGCTTTCCACACACGGCCAGCAGGGGGAACAATTGGCGGCACTTGGAATCAAGGTAGCAGTTTAAAAACCAAAGACCAAGAAAGGTGAGGTGGAGAGTTCTGGAAGGGCCTCTGCATGTGACCTTCGAGCTACACAAACCACCTTTTGGAATGACATACACTGCAAGTCAAATTCTTAATTAGGCTTAAAAAGTAGGTACACAATAACAACTACAATTACCATGTTTGTTTTTTAATTTCTTTTTATTGTTGTTATGCTTTGTATATATAGGACAAAAGCAAAGGCAATTCTGCAGCACAGAGCAACTTCTCAGGATAACTGTCTCCTGCTGATTTGTAAGTGTCAAGGCAATGCTGAGTTTCTTTTGGAAAATAAATGTCAAAGCAAATCAGAGTCCTTTATTCCTTAGCAGGAAATATCGATCCAGTGACATTGTTCAATTATAATGACTGTTTCTATTGTGTTAAATGACTGAGGTATATTTAACCAATTTAGGTGAAGAATGAAGCTCTCTGTGCCATTTGTTTGGCTAAATCTTAGAATCTGTGTATTGTTTTAGCCAGTTCCTTTGTTCTGTCACCAATATTTATTCTGCACCTACTGTGTGTCCAATACCCTGCTAAGTGCCACGGGAAGAAATAAGTTTTGGAATTAGACATACATAGCTTCAGGTTCAGTGTGGGCCACCTACTAACACTAAGAATTTGAACAAGTTATTTAACTATATTATCCTCTTATTCCTTACATGAAAGCTATTACGGTTATTATGAAAATTAAATGGCAAAATAACATATTGTGAACTTAGTCCCCATGAGACAAGCCTAAGTTGTCATTAATTTTTCTTACCAACATCATCATCAACATCATCACACGTCTCGATTCTCATCCTCTTCGAGGGAAAATGTTTAAGACAATAGCTTCCTCATTAACATGTCTCATAATGGACTGGATTTAGAAATGAGAGCGGTCAAATGTGAAAGCAGACTTTAGTGAAGCCATTATTTCAAATAACTGTAGTTTATTTAAGAGAGCCACTAAATTAGACTTCACAGGGATAGAGTGGAGGGGTACTAATGAAGATAACCTGTAATATAATGATTTCTTCCTCAAAGTCCTACCTACTATGCCCCTCGCCACCCAGCATTTCTGTCCTCTGGCCTTTTTGTGGGACATCACCAGGATTCCTGCAAACACTTCCAGTCTCCTTCCTCTCTGGCCCAAGCGTCCCTCTCCCTCTTTCACTCTCTGTGTTCATGTACAGCGCCCCCAGACAGCTCCTGTTTCTTTCCTTTGATGTCAAAAGGGGTGATGTCTGGTTATTCTTCTGTTTTGCTGCCAAATACAGTAGGGAAATGTGGCCCTTTCCCTCCAGAGCATCAGCAGTTTTCTTTCCAGGCCAGAAAGCACAGCAGACTCACGTTCTCTATGATGCCCCATCCCTGTCCCCGGCCCATGAGGCTGGGCTGGACACACTCCCAAGGTCACACACTTTCTTCGTGACACCACCCTGAGACACAGTATCCCTCTCAGTTTCACCTTGACCCCTGTGCTCGAGTCAGTTCCTTCCTTAAACTTCACACTGCTGAGAAGGTTCTAGAATTACTGGACTTCAGATACCTCATGCTACTCTTAGCCCTGGAAGTTTTCTCGTCAGTGAATGCTTCTTTTTCTCCCACAAGCCTCATCAAACGGGCCTCTATACAGTCCTCCTTCTCTCTCACAGGCCAACCAGACTTGCCCAGACTTGCCAGACCCACAGTGAATATGCAGCTCAGAACCTCCAAATGGGCTTCTAGTGACACATGATCAAATGACCAGAAACAATGACCTGGAATTTTGGAACCTTGGTTTCCAGCCTAATTCCACCACTGGCTAACAGTATGATGCTCTTGGACATCTTAGCCGTCTCTTTCTATTAAAAATGGTACATAAGTGAAAAGGTAATTTCAATGAAATCACCTTCCCCATCCAAAGGCTATAGGATGCTTTTGAGGAACGTGTGTCTTAGGACCATCTTCCCATGAGATCATCTCTGCTGTGCAGTAAGAAAAGGCCTCCCAATGTTATGGGCATTGGTTTACCCAACAGGATCACCCCCATCCCTTCCACCCACATTATTTTGAATCATAAAAGCCCAACATAATAAAGGCCTTTGGGAGAACATTTTTAAAGACATTTTAATAATGCACATATTTCAGTAACCTGAGGTTGAAACTTTTAGATAAGGGTAGTGCCTCACAATATATGATCTTTCAAACTTAAGCCAAGTTTACAGCCATTGTTACTACTTCCTCTGTGACTTGGGCATTTTACATCATGTCTCTGAGTCATGGCTTTCTTCACCGATGATCTCTGACCTGTTCCTGCTGGGAATTTTACCCATTTAATGCCATGCAGCAGATATGAAGGAAGTAATGCCTTTAAAGCTTACAAATATGGACTAATTGTTAAGTTACAGCTCATCTTTACATTATCTTAAAAACAGAGATGCCTCAATTATTAATTGACTGAGAATAAGTCAAAATAGATCTTGCCAGAAGCTCCCTTTAGATTCTTGAAAAAATGATCCAACCAATCATCTTCTTGGTATGATTGATTTTGAGAGAAGGGATCCCAGAAATTCTGTTTACCTCATCCTTTCTCTATTCTATTTCTTATTGTTTTAACTTAATGATGGCTGAGGGAGAGAAGAAAGAAAAAGAGACAAGGCTGTCTTTTTGTATGTAAAGCAAAAGAAAACACATCCAAACATGTGCCTATAGTCCTTCCCTACCAGAAATGGACATCATGTGGCCAAAAGTCCTTCCAGTGCTGCAGTTAATAAACTGACATTTCGTGAAAAAGTGGGGAGCAGCATTAAAACCCTGAAGCGCAGCATCTCTACCCAGCCCCCAGTCTCCAAACCATCTTCCCATTCTCTGCTGCTTCTTTAACTTGCAGACACCAATTTGAGCACCAATTTCATGAGTGTTCTGGAAAGGACATCAGCAGGACTTTGTACCTGGTGTACATCAGTATTAGCAAAGACCAAGATACGAGATGTGCTCCAAGAATAGAAGGCAGGGGTTGTGCTTGTGAACCCCGTCACCCCCCATCAACAGTAGCCACCAAGAGCCTGGGGCTCTTCGGCTCTGGAATAGTTGGCCTCTGAGATCCATTCTAGCGCTAACATTTTATGAAACCAAGCTTTACAAACAGATTGTTTTATTGCTTCCTGTATTACCAGTCTGTTTGATTTCAGTGCCCAGTCCCGGAGAGCATTTTGAATTATAGCATGGATAGTTTCCATCAACAAAGTGCATGACATCATAGGGGGCATGAGGGAAACAGTGGCAAACCGATATTAACTGGAATCGAAAGGAGACAGGCTGGGAAATTAAAATAAAGGTGTTCCAGGATAGAATAATGTGATGTAGTTCCTAACTCTCACTTGGAATTGTTTATGGCATACAGTTTGGATGTTCAACCTTTATTGGAATGATATAAATAGATGGCTTCTGATGAGACTGTATCTTTAATCAGAAGTTGACTCTAAGTTTTTCGTACCTGCAATATACTTATTCACTCAGCAGATTTATCTTCTGTCTTGTGTAAATGCACTTCCCAGTTGGGTCAGACTTTATTGTCCAGGTCAGATAGAGGGGTGGAAAGCAGATTCTTGTTGACAGGCCTCACTTGGTATTCTGAGAGACTCAAATGAGAAAAGCTTGCTCCTGAGAAATTAGACAAATACCAGGGCACCGTGCAAGCCTGAGGCAGTGACATTGCTGTTTCCGGTGCTCAATAAATATTGTTAAATGAAAGAAGATAGTTCTCCGAAACTGTGGTTATTACTGGTCCAGAGTGCATTCTTCTTGTACCAGCAGCTTGATGTCACACCCCCAGGACTGAATGGTAAGAAGGATCGCTGGCGTGGCACAGGAAATGGATCAGAAAGCAGCCTGCGTGGGGCCATTTTAGGTGTGCGTGCAGGTTCGGGGCTGGGACAGAGCTTGAATACAGCCAGAGCATGGGGACCCGAGGAAAGGACTGAACCAGGGCTGGCCTGCTTGAGCAAGCTGGCTCTCTGAGAGAAGCAGGAGAGCGTGGAGAGTCCCCCATGTGTCATCGGTCCCTTCACCCAACATCTCACGTAGCCAATCAGGTCACAGAACTGGGCCTTTAAGTTCTGGACCTGAGGGCAGATGTGAGCCAGATGCCTGACCACTGCAGAGACTGGGAGGAGGAGGGACTAGACAGCACCTTCCTCTCAAACTACCTTCTAGCAGAAAATGGGAGAGCAGGGCCTCCCTGGTGACGCAAGGGGTTAAGTCTCAGCACTGTGAAGTTATTCAGAGCCATTGCAGCATGAGTTCGAGCCCCGGAAAAGAAGATTCCCACATGGCGCAGCAGACTTCTCCTGTCTCGCCCGCTGCTCCCCTCAGCAGCGTATTTCAGTCAATCTGCCTGTTCTGTTCCCAATCTGTCTCTGGTGAATCCTCTCACCTCCTGTACCTCTGGCCTGCACCCCAGCTCTTGTATACATAAATAAATAAATGTTTAAAAAAAAAAGGAAATGGAAGAGCAAGACCCACCCAGTTTGAACAAGGCTCCTTCTGCTCTGAGCCTCCTTTTATTTTCTTTTGTCTCTTAAATACTTGTGCTTAAAGGAACTCTCCAAGAAAAGATTTCCTGGGTATGCTTTTCAGAGGTCATGTAGACGCCAAGAATTATTTTTGGCTAAGGCATCATAACTTAAGGTTAGCTGTATTTGCACTCCACTCGTATCATTAACTGTCTGCTATTCTAGATCCTTCTCAAGGAGAGACACATTAACCAGCAAAAAGCCAGAATTTAACACGTTAGCCCCCAAACCATTAACTTTACAGTACATAATTTCAGCTTTTTTCCTGTATCACTGGATGTTTAGAGCTCCCTCCGGTGTTCATTATGTTGGCATATTTTAAGCTGTTGTTAAAAATATCATAATAGTCCCTTTAACTATAGCTGAGAGGCTAGTTTTCTACATTTGCTTCAAGAGCTGCACACGAAGCCTTGACTGTCACACGCAACCCTAGTCCGTGTAGACCAGGTCCCAGTGCCCTTGCTTCTCTCAGGACCTGGAGAGTTTGGGGATAAGAGGAGGAGCAAGTGGCCAGAGGATGGCACTGAGAAGGAGCAGCATAATAAATGGCATGAAAGTTGCTGACCTTAAGGTCTCCCTAGTGGCACTACGGGTTAAGTCTCAGCACTATGAAGCTATCCAGAGCCACTGCAGCATGAGTTCGATCCCCGGCCAGGGAGATTCTCACATGGCGTAGCAGACCTCTCCTGCCTCGCTCGCCCGCTGCTCCCCTCAGCAGTGTATTTCAGTAGATCCGCCTGTTCTGCTCCCCACTCTGTCTCTGGTGAATCCTCTCACCCACCCCCCGCACCTCTGGCCTACACCCCAGTTCTTCATGCCAAAAAAAAAAAAATTCCACATTTATGAATTTAAATTTAAACAGGGCTAAAACCACTTTCCTTACTTGGTTGGCACAAAAAAAGATCTGGAGTTTTGTACAACTTTTTTATAGTGGGAAGATATCATTTGCAAGGAGACAGCAGAGACATTTTCCCTGCCTGAGTCTGTAGAAAGTTAAGAAGCCCCGAGACCACCACTGAGCTTCGCCCTCTCCCCTTCCCACGTGGTGAGACTGGGGCGGAGGGCGCTGGAGCAGCAGATGACTTGCGCTGCTAACCTTTAGTGAACTGGAAGCCCAGTCAGTGAGAGCAGGAACGGTGGGGGCGAGCCAGTGATCCTCACTGGAAAGAAGTGACTTTGTAACTTGCTCCAGCTCAGCCCTGGCCCTGGCTGTGTGTGCTCTGGGGCCTGCTGTGTGTGTTCTCTGCCTCTCCTAGTCTGTTGTTCTTGGCTTGTGGGTTGTGTGCAAGTTGTTAACCAGAAAATTGCTCTAAGGAGTTGTCTCTGATTTTTAAAAACAAGTCAGAAAAATCGTAAATTCCTGCTGGCCCGTGTATGCTCTCTGTTTTGTAAAACGATGTTAAAGAAGAAATGAAAAGGGAAAAGATCAGTGATGTGTGTGGAGACTATTCTAAATTCTAGGGAAACACGTGACCAGACAGTGTTGGGCCTGGATAACTAGCAACGTGGGCAAGGCTTGTTTTCTTTAACCGCATGGGCGGAGTAGGGATGGAGATAATATAGCAGCTGGGAATTCCAGATTCTAGTGACCCCTGGGGCAGATCTGTTGGCCCCAAAGGGGGAACATATTTTTGCTGCAACTGCTGGGAACTGAACAGTTAAAAGTCAATATTGATTATTTTCCTCTTTAACCGGAGATGCAAAATGTTTCCACCCATGAGCATTCTGCATGTTGCATGCGAAAAAAGAAATCTGCAAAAAAAATCTACCAAAGTCAAATTTATGACTGTTCTAACCTCTCTTTCTACCAGCTCACCTGCCCCAAATAAAATACCAGTCTCAGCCACAGCTCTCCCTGATCCCACCCTTAAAAGCTTTGTGACAGAACTTTCAACCAATGTCATATCTTCGAAACAGTCTTGTGGGTGGGCAAGAAGTTCATGAGGCATAGAAAGGGTTAAACTGGGGTCAGGTCAAGTTCCCGATCCTCACCAGCTGCTTCAGGTAGGGAGAGAGCAACTGGCCAGACAAAGACAACATGTCTCACCTCTCTAGTCAAAGAGAAAAACCACCTCCTCATCACAAAAGATCACTAGTTAAGGAAACCCACTTTGCATCTAACTAAATCTACTGTCCTGATGACTTAGTGCTTCTTTTCTTGTCCTTTCTACCCTGATTTCTATGCTTTTATGAAAAGCCGGCAAAGGTAAGAGAGAGGCTTAGAAGCCCACGTTCACTTTAGACCTTCATCCAGAAGTTTCTTTCCTTTTTTCTCTGTTCAAAACCCTGCCTTGAATGATACCTGGTGATGAGATGCTTTTTTTGGAATATTTTCCCAAATTAGATTCTAGTTAGAAAATCAAACTTCTATAATATGGATATTTCTGCAAAAAGGAAAATGCATTCCTGTATCTAACATTAGCTAGATCAATCAATAGATAGATAGATAAATAATCTTAACTTTTAAAAATTGTTTCCAAATTTATATTTTGCTGATCTGATTTTGTTTAATTAATTATTCTGCTTTCTGATTTTCTTCCACAAATGACATGCTACTTGACTAATAAAGACATGACAAAAACATAAGATATAAAGAAGATGATGAAGCCAGGTTTAGAAGGGCAAATTCTGAGTTCTGTTTTGGATGTGTAGAGCTTTTTAAAGACATAAGAAGTCAGGTGCGTGAATCTGCATGTTGGCGAGAAGGGAGCCTTAAGTGCAGTGGTGAGCAGCCGTGTTCTGGGTGAACGAGGTGAATGAGGTTACCTAGAGGAAAGAGAGAGCGAAAAGTGGTGGAGCCTGAGGAAAGGCATCATGGTGGCAGAAGAGAAAACTGCAAGGGGGATAAAGAGTGAGCTAGAACATTCGGTAGAGTCTCTTGTCAAACCAAGGAGGTGACAGGTAACGAAGGTGAGCTACAGGGCTCCCTTAGCTCTCAGAACTCTGATTTGGATCTCAGCCCCTCTGCTGCCCTTGCCAAAGGCTCACCCCCAACATCTAGCCACTCTGTTGTGGAGAACACAGGTAACCCAAGGAAGCTTTCTCACTGAGCCAAGAGCAGAAGTCACCCAAGCTCACCTTTCTTGGGCCTTCTTGGGATGGAGACAGCCTCTCTCTTGGGCAGTCCCAAGCCTGCATGCAGATTCTACGAGACGGGAACATTCCAAAGAGGAAAAGCAAAGGCACCCCCCAAAAATAAGCCATATGGTTTAAGGGCGTGTAATCTCTTAACTTGGTACATGGGAACTTTCAGTGTCTCCAGTGTACCAGAAAGGAGGTGAGCACTTCTTGAACCCCAGTGTAGGCATAATCATTCTCAGACATTTTATTTTGCCAGTGGTGGTAGCCAAGGGGACATTTAGGTTCATTTCTAACAACCTTATCATTTCCATCAGTCCTTCCCATTTTTATTAAGAACAGTTGGTGATTTCTCCATTGTGTGTAAGGACCACCAAATGACTTCAAAACAAGTCTAACTAACCCTCCAATTCCCCTGGGTCATTCCCCACCCAAGATGGCCGCCCCATGCAGAACTGAGAGCCACTGCTAGATTTCAAGGAAGTCGTAAAAAAAAAAAAATAATGGAGAGTTAACATGTGCATGTTAGTCTTTGTTAAAATAGAAGGACACTTTAAAATAACTTTCCCAATTTCTTTCAAAAAGAACATTTTTACATGCCCAGAGTGAGAATAATATTTCAGAATAAATCATAGAAATTTAGTGTTGTGCTACACTCTCTGTATTCTCTTTCTGCTTCCTTTGTTTCCACCAGCATGTGGGAACTACTGAGTCAGAGTGTTAGCCAACAAAAGTGGCCAAAATATCCCTCCCCAGCAAGAACAGAACGTGACCTTCCTGGCTTGGAATTCTTGAAGCTCCTCTTTAGTGCCAAAATAGACTTTTTTCCTCCCTTCCTCTTCTGGGCCGTGAACTCATTGAGAATATGGACGGTATGGTGTTCTTAATATCTTTAGTACAGAAGCAAGTATAAAAAGACACCCCATAAATAGTTGACGAATGAATGAATGATGAGGTGGGGGGAGGGAAATAGTGATTGCTGTTGTGGAAAAAAGGAGCCAGGAGTTCTTGTGTAAGTTTCCCACCCACGTGATCACCGAAGGAATCCAGTTGGTCATTTCACTTCGCTGGTGTTAGTAACCATATAACAGCACCATTAGCCGGGCACTCAGAATACCTGCAGAAGCTGAAAGGGACTTGAGAACTGCCACCTGCAGCCATAGTACGAGCAAATGGCCGTGTCATCTAGGTCTGGCTGAGGAGTCAGAAGAAGAGGGAGTTTTGATGAGGATAGGAAGGGCCAGTGGAGACCTGCCTGGGGTTTTGGGGGCTGGGCTGCTCCCTCTCCCCCGGAGGACCGGAGGATGAACAGGGGTCTGTGCTGTGAGTCTAGGATGAAGCCCAGGGAACATTGAGAAAAGGAAGGAGACAGAAGGAGAGGAGAGCTGCTTTTTACTCCATCTGCTGATAGGAGGGTAGAGTGCAAAGAGTTAATGTGGAGGGAGCAAGAGTGTTACAGGGCAACCCCAATATACAATGGGGTGCCTGACTGTGTGTTCTCACCCGTGCGCTTAAAAAGGACTTATAATAAGATCAACTGCAGGCATTCACAAAAATGTTAATAAAAGGTTTATTTACAAAAGGAAGAAAAATAAAAAATGAATAACTCAGGGACAAAAGAGACGAGAGAGAGAGAGAGAGAGAGAGAGAGAGAGAGAGAGAGAGAGAGAGAGAGAGAGATAAATCTGCAAATATGTCCTACCAGATCCAAGAGCTGGAAACCCCCAATGGCACACTGTAGCCCGGTGAGTAGCCAAGAGCCCCAGGGTCCAAAACTCTGGTTATATGCCAACCCTGGCTGCTTAACTCCACCCCTCAGTTCCCAGTAATCCTCTCTTCCATGATGATGGCATTAAGGGATTAGTAGCCCTTGGCGTCTTGGGTCTCTTTGGTCTGAGGTAGGCTCCATAAACCTATCTGTGGAGTTTGTTGCAGGCGTCTTTTCTCCCCTCAACAAGAGGACAGATAGTTATAAGGAAAAGAAGTTTGCACGGTGCTTCTCAAGCTTAACCACATGTGTGGGTCTCCTAGTGTTCTTGGTGGAGTCTCCTCCTTTGTTCACCTGGGTGGGGTCTCCATTCTGCATTCTGACTCTGCCGCACTCTCTGGGGCTGCTCCTCGTCCTGAGATGTGGATAAGAAAGCTGTGGGGGGAGCCCAGGAGCCCTAAGAACCAATTAGAAAGTTGATAGAAAGGGGCTTCCCTGTGGTGCAAGGGGTTAAGCCTCAGCAATATGAAGTTATCAGCAGCCACTGCAGCAGGAGTACCATCCCCGGCCAGGGAGCTGACCCACATATGGCGCAGCAGACCTCTCCTGCCTCGCCCACTGCTCCCCTCAGCAGTGTACTTCAGTAGATCCGACTATTCTGCTCCCCACTTTGTCTCTGGTGAATCCTCTCACCCCCTGCATCTCTGGCCTATACCCAGCTCTTGTATGCATAAATAAATAAATCTTTGGGAAAAAAAAATAAAGTGGATAGAAAATTCTGCTGCTATAGCAGGTCATTTCTTTGTCCTGTCAGAACAAGGCATCTCAACAACAGCGTGACTGACATTTGGGGCCAGATACAGCTTTGTTGGGGGTGGTGGCTGGAGGGGCAGCTGTCCAGTACTTTGTAGATGTTTAACAGCTCCCCTGGCCTCTAGCTTCTGGATTCTAGTCACCATACCAGCCGATTCATGACAACCAAGAAAGTCTGCAGATGTTGCTCGAAATCCCTTGAGGGACTCAATTGCCCTGATTGAGAACCAGCAGGTTAGAGGGAAAATTAAGTGGCCCTACCCTCCTCCACCTCTGTGTCCTCCCCTAAGAGCCATGAGACAGGGGGACTTAAGTCTTGGTGTCCTCAGAAAGTGGCCCCCTTCACTGTTTCAGTCTTCAGGAAGACCAAGGAAGTGTTTCATGCCAGCCTGGTTACTTTGAAGTGCCCTCAGCAAAGACCACTGCCTCAGCCCCATTTACTTACAGTTTCAGTAGAACAGCAGGGAAATTTCTTTCCAAGAAAACGTTGGCAAATTAATCGTCATCTTAAGTCATTACCACACACCCACCCAAATTGGGAGATAAAATGGAAAGTCCATAATCCAGCCTCAGGATGGCAGGGTTAGTAATTCATTTATGACCTCGAGTCATTTCTTTGCATCCATCCGCTGCCACATTTAACTTTTCTCTACCCGCCCCTAAAATGCTTTCTAGCTACAAGGTCAGTCAATTGACAATCTCAGAAATCCTGACAAGGGTCCAGATGGGCTTGCTTTATGCCATCGTTACAGTTATTTCTGCTGAATGTGTTGAGAAAACATCTCAAGGTTCTAACCCTGGCTTGAGTCTTGAGACTGAGACAGTTTAATGGACCAAGCACTGCATTTGTCCTCCCCGAAGAACACCACTGGCGATTTGAGCCCATCTTGTACGATCAGCTCACCTCTCTCAATGCCAAAGAAAACTTACACCCAAACAAGATTTAGTCTCAGGCTAAAACAAGAATGTACATCATGTTGAAAAGTCTCCTCCAAGTGCTACAGTTAATAAGCACTGTTGTGTTTTTACTGGAAAGCATGTATTTAGCCCGGCATTCTTCACATTTTTCCCAGGATTTAGTCATCAAATCATTTTCGATATATTGCAAGGATAGTATGTGTTTGCATCTGATAAAAGGCAGCATTTTTTTCCTTTGCTGTGTAGCTCCCCAAAAAGGAGAAAATAAACTATATTCAGACAGGCGCTCACACACGAACACCACAGATGAAGTCTTGTACACACGTGTGGATGAATATTTCCCTGTAGAGTTTGTTCTCCCATGTAAGTGTGTGTGTGTATGTATAAAACAAGCTGTATACACACACGTCTATTTTCACCACTGAGTGCAAGAACCTGGCTTCTTTATTCATTATTGCTTTTCCTTGAATTAAATTGGTTATGGTTGACCTTTCCCCTAGATTTGAGAAACTTTGATCTAAAGTAGAGAATGCTTCCTAGCCATGCCCACGTGCCTGCAATGTCTTTAGGAATTCAAGCCTAGTGTGCTTGAGCCTGCTTTCTCTCGGAGATTGCTGCAGTGAGGACGCTACTTGTGTGTGTGGTCAGAAAGGGAGAAGGCAGCGGGGGACCTTACCCGGAACTAACACGGGTGTATCATCATTGGCTGTGCTGCCAACCAAAGGAAAGAGGAAAGTGAACCCAGATGTGGATCTTCTGAAAAAAAATTCCCATTTTCAAAATAGATTAATAAAAAAAAAAAAAAGCAGTAATCTTTCGGTGGGAGCGGAAGAACCCTGGACTTGGATTTCTGGGTTTGAGCTTTAGCTGTTTAATTTTCTAGATACATGACCTTGGGCATGACCTTGGGCATTAGGTGACCTAGGTCACCTAATCTCCCATTCCTATTAAATGGAGATAATGAAACTCAACATAGTAGTGGTTATGAGGATTCAGGGAGATAATCTATCAAATTTTGTGGACATGTGAAGGATTATACAAATGTCAAGTGGCATTTTTTCGTGCAGATAGAATTCTTCTGTGACTCTTGTGTGACATTTCCCGAAACACAGACACAATTAGATTTCTGAGTTGAACTAATTTCAGTAGCAGATAATGGAAATGGTAAATCAGCAATAAATTAATTGGAAACTCTGGGCTGGCAATGATCTGATGGTGTATGCCTTTACATGACAGGAAATTCACTAGACCTTCTAGCCTCCCGTGCAAAATTCCAGCTCTAGTCCCCTGAAGAAAAAGCTGGAATGAATGGCATAGTGTGCTGATAAAGATTTAGCGACTGGCTTGGGGATAACAGGCATTCTTATCTGTCACCTTTGCTGGTTTCTGTGATGCACACACTCCCGCAGTGATCAGTTTCACACTGCCAATGTGCTACAAGCAGATGTGAGGTTTGGGGGGCTGGCGGGGTGGGGGGCTGCTCAGTAGCCGCTCAGTATATATTACATCCATTGTGCAAGTGGATATAATTAATCTCAACCGTTTGGATAATAGTAAAATGGAGTAAAATAATTAGGAAGTGATGAGCTTTTAATATAATCCATTAATTGTAAGTTTATAGAATTTAATTTTTAATAATGGCCATGTTTAACACTTGGCTGGCAAATACAACCATCAGCTATGACTAGCCAGTGCCAACTGCTTCTACCGTGCCATTTGTTCGTTTTGCCTGCCTAAAGTCACAACATTGTGCTATGAATCAGCAAGTCCAGCACCATCCTGGAAAGCCAGCCTGGAAAATTCAACCATAAATGGATTTTTTATTTCTGTACACTTTGGATGAGCCATCTATTTTTGGTCCCACATTTCAAACTCTATTTCCCTTTAGTTAACAAAGTGAGTATAGGCTTATGAGTGGTGTAGGGGTCTGAGCTATGAGGGTTAATATTTAAAATAGTTTCACCTTTTTAATTAGTTGAAAGACTTATGGCTGAATTTTAAAGGCTCTTTTTTGTTGGTGGTGGTGATTAAGAGATGTTTCTAGAAAATGTGGAAATAGTCCCAAAGAGAGAGAAGAATTTATTTATTTTAGTTATCCTGAAAGGTTCCAGAGGAAATGTCCGTTGGGGAACAAGGATTCAAATTTTAACTCATTTGTGATGTACATGCTTGGAAAAGGAACCCACAGATGACCAGTACCCCACTCCTTAATCCAAGGTTAATATGATGAGAACCTCATTCGGAGTAGCCACTTTGCTAATCTAGAGTATTTGAAAAGCCTGGCTAGGAACCAAAGGGGAAAAAATTTAAAAGCAACCTTTATGGTGAAAACCTTTGAGGTCTAATTGCCAGCAAAGCCAGTATTTCTGATACTAAATGATTAACCTACCCATAGATAATGTTTCGGGCATTGGATTTATCTCGAAGAAGTAGTGTGGAAGGAGCCTGCAAAAACATATATTTAGGTCAAACATAGGTTAAAGGGTAGGATTACAGGAAAAAGGTTGGTTCTGTATTAGAAACTCACATTGAAAGTGCATTATACTTTATTATAGATTAATTGTAAAAAACTTATTTTAAAACTCAGTCACGTGTACAAACTGAATATTGCATTTTGTTTTCCAGAGTAGGACTTTAAACATTAGTGCTACAATCCCTCGGTTTTCAAACACACAGATCATCTATTGTGAATTTGGTAAGATGATTTGCAGGCAAGTAATGCAAAGTCACACATTTTAAAATAAAACAACTTACCATCATTTGCCTCGGTGATAATTCGTAAGTCAGCTGCTGTTTTTGTACTGGGGAAATAAGTGATGTTCTAGTAGTTCTTCAAAAATAGTTTCCCTTGAGCAAAAATGATGGTGTTATTGTGTTTTGCGTATGAATTCACAGCTCACGACAGTAGGCTTAAATTTTACGTGGATCAACATCACCTGAAAAGCTTATAAAAGCAAAGCTTGCTAGCCCCTGAATTCTGATTTCATAGAGAAGCTGCATTTCTAACAGTTGTTCTGGCTCTGAAGACCACACTCTGAGCGCCACTGTCTGGTGATTTGAGAGATAAAGAATGGGTTGGGAATGTGTCTAGCAAATCAGTAAGCCTAAAATGGCCACGTCACACGTTCAGGATTCTAAAGGAAGAAATGACACCACATTAGACACTCTTCATTCACCTTGGCAGTTAGCCAGCTTGCAACTTTAACTGCCACTGAACTCATGCAAGTAAGGATGGCTCTTCACACTAAGCCATTTCAGTCAGTGTCTGAAGAGACCAGAGTTCTATTTTTACTTTTGCAGCCTCGCCCATATGTGCTGCTAACAATGGAATTCCCCCTAACCGAATAGCCATCTTAAAAGAAGGCAGCATGACTACTGATGATCGCTAACTACTGTCATTTCTGCTGTCAGCCCAGCAGACAAGCTTTCTGACATGTGCTTCCTCCCTTCTGGAAAGAATTCCATGTTTCCTTTGGAGGGATCAAAGAATTTCCCGCCCCAAGCTCTGCTTCTCTACTCCCCCACCTCTTCCCACTGTAGTCACTCCAGAGTTATCACTAATCCCTGTTACTGACTGGAATCAATTCCTGCACTGATAATGTAGGAGAGACAGGCCAGTGGAGACATTAGACAGTGCTGCAGCCTCCTCTGGGTGCTGGGACTCAAGGGCGGAGAAGCAAAGAATCTGAAAGGGGTGAGAGGCCTGGAGCCTGCCGTAGCACCCCTGTAACCATGCACTGCCATGCACACCCACCTGCTGTGCCTACAGGCTAAGGTCTGTTCACAGGATGCTATTTTTTCCAGAGCCTTCCAGGGCATTCCAAAGCCAGCACACTTCCTGGAAACTCCCTCTTGGCAGCGAGGCTGTTGGACTCCAGGGTTACAGTTAGGAAACCTACATTTTAACTGATATCCTGATACAGGAAGGAACAGATAACAAATCATTCATCACAGTTATACATAAATGTCTGCTGTTGCAAAGAAACATGTTACTTTTCAAAAGTGGATCCCAAACCTAGTCGATCAGAATCCCTTGAGGAATTTTCCCAAAGTATCATGTCCTCCTTTGTGCTGAGCTCAAAAATTCAAGTTGCAGAGGTGATTGAGGATGTTTGAGACTCTTTGTCCTCCAGGGCTTGGGGGTGGGAGGTGGGGGGTTGAGGGGGGTGATACTGCAGGTGTCGATGCTTGAATGCTTCTAGTGGGCCGTGCTGGGGTTTGAAGCTGATGATTGCACTGTGATTGCCGCATTGGAGGTAATTAGAAAAAAGATGGTCATCTATAATGCTAATAGTTTTCATCTCAGTAGTGCTCTCTTTTTCTCAAAAGACCTTTGTAACAATTATTTTATGTCCTGTAGTGTTTCTGGGAGCAGAGGTCAAGACTTCTATTACTGGCACCCTTTCACATGTCAGATAGTGCTGCAGAGCAGAGCTCCAAAAGGAACCCACCCTTCTGGCTTCCTGTCTAGTGTCCTTCCCACTATACTATCTTAGTTCCTTGCTTTTGTATGTGAATGTTTGTTTTTGATTCGTTGCATTTTTCATCTTGCTTTTTATGAATGGATTGCTGCCACTCCCAGGGATAATCAGGATATACATGGAGGTGCAGGAGCCAAACTGAAAACAGACACAAAAGTTAAGGTGACCCAAGGGTCTAACCCCATAAACTGAGGTTTTGAACTATGGAACAAGGCCAGAGTTCATCTACTGCTCGGAGGCACGGGCAGAGTATAAAATCGGGCATCTGGAAAGCAGATCTTTCTATGAGAGGAAGTTATCTGCACACATCCCTTACAAAGAAATGTACAAGGAACTGTGCATGCATACAAATGTCCCAGTGGAGTCTAAGATCACTGCATGGAGGGTAATAGAGGTTAGTCAGGAAGCTAAGAGGGCAACAGATACTGAAGACATAGTAATGAGAACACCAGTGTTCAGAGATAACAATTTCCATTGCCAAAAGTTGTTGGGAAGTAAAATAAGAGTTTGGGGCTATGGGTCAAGGATCTCATAATTAAGGGAACTGGCATGAGAGGGAACTTGAGGCTGCAGGTTGGAGCCGGACGCTAATTTGAAGTCTGGGGAGCTCAGGTTTGCTAGACGTTACACAGGTTATGTCACATCCCAGTGAACAAGCCTTGATTTTCTCATCTGTACAAAAACGAGCTTGCAAATTAAAATTTTTGTATATATTCCTGCCACAAGGAAATCTCTTCACGAATGAATAGCAGGAGACTGGGTTAGTGCAGGGAGTTAGTAAGGGGCTCACCAAAGGTGAGCTGATCCTGGGTCAGGGACATTATTACAGGGGGGGCACCTCCTTTTGTGAGAACAGGTTGAGCACACGGACAGCCTGTGAGCCCTGTGGGCTGATCCCCCACAGAGTGAATGCAGTGCCCGAGTTAGTCATGAGATGCTGAATGTTTAGTTAATACTTCTCGTTGACCTTCTCCTCGTGGCTGCTGTTGTTTTCTTTCTCTCCAGAAGGTCTATGAACAGGAGGTGCGTCACATGCTGGCTCATTATCTGCTGTGTGGTTCTTGTAGTGAATGGATTGCCAATAAGCTCAGAAACCAAGGCGACGGTCTCCTTTCATTCAGTAGTTTTATGGCTTAGAAAAGACAAGAAAATTAAGGGCTCTCGAGGCAGAAGGGAGTCAAATGCAATTGGAAAGGTCTACAGTAAATGCGTATTTGGTGCCTGCCACTTAGAGTTCCTCCTGCTGAGACTGCATATATATGTGGAAATTTTCCATAGACTTGCTACCAAGGAACGCTAATGTCTTTTTAAGCTATGTGCATTGCACCCTAGCAAAGAAAAGGATAATAAATGGTAGTTAAGTAAATGTAGGCTGCCTTGGTCAGGTGGGCAGGAAAAAAATGGGAATTTTCTCGATCTTTTTTTAAAAATAATGATGACTCGATCTTAAAACCAAGCTTGCTCGTGTATTATTTCATTTTATCTTCACACCAAATCTACGAAGTCATGAAAGACCATGTAGAATTCAGATAGTATTGGCTTAGAAAAGTCTAGTGACCGTAAGCAAAGGCGCTGAGAATGCTACACCAACTTGCTGGAGGTCAAGAAGCGTTCCTCTAGGTGGGCTTCTGTGTCTCATCTTCCTCTAATCCCATAGGATCATGCCAGCTTGAGTATGGCTGTTAAAACTGCAACAGTGATGAAAGTGGACTTCCTTTAAAATACACTAGGGCCTCCCTGGTGGTGCAACGGGTTAAGCACAGCACTATGAAGCTGTCCAGAGCCACTGCAGCACGAGTTCGAGACCCAGCCAGGGAAGATTCCCACATGGCGCAGCAGACCTCTCCTGTCTCACCTGCTGCTCCCCTCAGCAGTGTTCTTCAATTGATTTGCCTGTTCTGTTCCCCACTTTGTCTCTGGTGAATACTCTCACCTCCCTACACTGCTGGCCTTCACCCAGTTTTTGTATACATAAATAAATAAATCTTTAAATATATATATATATACACTAGACCTGATGTAATCTATCTAATTTGATGTAGCAGAAATTCCCCTGGATCCTATTTCAAAAGCATACCTGCCTGTGGTCTTCTTGGGTCTCAAGAGGCCATACATCTTAGAGGAGGTGTCTCTGTTAAGACTTGGTGCATTCCAAGAGACAACATCTGGATGCCCCGCTGCTTCCATGAAGCTCCTGTGTAATTATACGTATGCGTTATTGTACAAAAGCTGTAGATTTTGGTAACAAAGGCCAGAGGAAGAAGTCAGTCAGGTTCACATTATGAGTTAGAAATAATTGCTGCTGATGGGAACACACCATCTTTGCACTTGGACTTTGGTCAGGGCTCTGCCCCCCTCCACGGCACCTTCAGGCTTCCTGTGCATATAAGACTTTGCGTTATTGGCCATCCCGAAACCCAGGATTGTTATGTGATGGTCAAGACTATTGGCTAGGGGGTCAGAGGAACTTGGGTTTTTGTTTTGGCGTCTTCACTTATTGGTAACCTGTCTTCTTTTTTCTCTAAATGAATTTACTCATGAGGGATTAAAAATAGTACTTAACAGATTTGTTCTTGTGAAGATAGAGTTATGTATTAGATATTCACCCCCTGGCATCTAGTAAGTGCTCAATAAATGTAGGTTATAAATATTACTTCTGCAAATGTCCTCGGCTACAGAAGATGTCCAATTAGCTGATCAAATACTTTATGCAGAGAAAAATTAAATACAGAAGGACCCTAGAACAATGTCAGCTGGTCTAAAAGGTGTTTGCTAAACTGGCAGTGTTTCTTAATGAGACTATACACAACTGTCTTGTTCATTGCAATACGCTTAGCTCCACTAGTCCCTCCCTGCCCACTATATTCTGGTAATGTCCCCGAGTTATTGTAAGAGTCTGTAATGTGCCCATTCTTTTTCAGATATCCCTGGGAAGGTAGTACTCCCTTGGATGAGAATCGCTGGAAAACATAGTCTGAACTTGATCTGAACCTAAGGATCATGGCACCACCTCTACCCAGTGGCTGATGGAGAGGTTGGCCAAGGGGACCCTGAGCAGATAAGGGAAGAGGGTACTGTCTTGTTGCCTTGTGGGGCAGCAACATTGGAAATGGCACAGGATGAAGAAAGAACTACTCAAGAGTCCAAGTAGTGAGAGCTAGAGAAAGGGTCACCTAGAGAGTCCACCCTTCTGGAGATGCAGCTTCAAGGTTCACATCTCTGAGGATATGGCCGCCTCCCCCTGGCCCAGTCTCACACTTTTATTAGAAGGGCTTAGATTCAGGGAAGGTAGGCAGGAAGGAGGAAGGTGCAAGGTGGGCATGTGGATTGGATGCGTCATAGTCTGACACAAGCTGGGGGGAATGAATCTGGGCAGTTGCCCTGGGGGTCACCAAAGCTGTTACTCCCCATAACCTCCTACTGCTGATTCCTATTTACACCTAACTTCCTGTCAAGGTGGTCCAGCTGGTTATGCTAGTCAGGCCATAATGTCTGCCTGCTGTTTTCAGCAGATACCCTCAGACCATAGCCAGACTTTTGTCCTGGAAGAGGCTTCCTGCCTGGCTGTACATTCTAGCTTCACCCAGAACTATGGCACAAAACTACATCCCGGGAACAAAGGGTGGGGGCTGGGGATCCCCCACTGTCTCTCTACCCTGTCTACTGACTGAAGGAGGGAGGGCAATTCATTTAAACCTTGCTTCTGCTTCAGCTGTACGCGCATACTGCTCAGGACTCACAAAGTTTAGAGTCTGGTCTGCTACCACCATTTCGCTGTAGGTCTCTGATCCTCCTTTTCAGCCTGTATCAGGGATTTGCTTGGTCCTTTGTCCCAAATGCATTTATTCAGCCAGCGTTTACTAAGCATCTACTATGTGTCAAATGCTATTAGACACAGCACACTAAGATCTGGCTCTTGTCCTCAAAGAAACAAAAGCCCTTCGTGGAAACAGGTGACTGCAAGTGCTCTCGGGAAGCGCGTCTGTTCATAGTTAGAGGCATGCAGTCCCTTTGTCTAAGGAGCTCTGCTAACTGCTCTAGATGTGCATCTTTTCATCCTGCCATAATTCCTTTATTTCCTTCATTTGCCTCCCATTGTCCTCTTTACAATGGGCATTTTTCCTTCACCAGAGAGCTGTGAGATGTCAGGGGCTCTCAACCTTGGTGGTCCCATGTGGCAGATCAGAATTATTCCAGGAACACTCACTCACGTTTGCTCTCTTGACTTTCTAGAGAGCACGTTATCCAAGTGTATGTGCGTGCATGCGTGCTTGTGTGTCTGTGTGTGTTCACGTGTGTATGTGTGTGTTTAATCATAGCTTTCTCTTTATTTCTTTTTTGCAAAAGTTTTCGTTTGAGGGCTTATTCTGATCTGAAGGGAATGTTTAAGAGCTCGACATAACTATTCTAACAATCTTGCGCCTTTGCAAATATGTTAATATGTTCTCAGCCACCTCCAGTCCTGAACTCCCATTTTTCATGGTTAACGGGCTGTCACCACTCTCCGACGTCTACAAAACGGCAGCAGGAGCAACGTGGAGAACTTGATGTAGATATCGCTACAGGCAGCTGACACGTTGTCATCTTGGGAAGGGCAGAATGGCAAGGAGGAGTGATTGATGGAAACTTTGTGGAGCAACCTTCACTTAATTATTTTTGCATAGATTCCTGAATTGTGACTTCTTTGCCAGAAAATAAAAAATTCAGTCACAATGACTGCTGTGGAGCCTGGAATGTGTCATTGTGTGTGAGGATCACCGTCCTTTCTCTTAGAACTCCAAGCATCTATCTCTGCCTAGAAATTCTTTATCTTGTGGAAGATTAATAGCCTTCAGGGTGAAGGAGAGGACAGAGACCCTCAAGAGTAAGATAGGAGCAGTTGTTGGTGATAATCAGATGAACGGACTGGAGCCCTGTATCAGGAGGGAAAATGTGTTTGAGATTAGCACGTTATCAGGGAAATGTTTGCACTTATCTTTTCTTTGAATAAGTTACAAGCTATTTCAGTTCTTTCACAAAGGCAGAATAGTAATTCAGAAAATGTTGATATGTTGTCATGGAGAAAGTTATTTTTGAGTTTCTGTTCAAGTTGCCAAATCAACTGATGTGTGTTGAGTACCTACTGTGTGTTGGAGGTTTTAAAGAGCGTTCAATGCCAACTTACAGTTGTAACTTTATCCTGGAGGTAAAGTGGGACATTAAAAGCCCTTGGTTAGAAAGAAGCTCTTGCACTATTTTTGCTGTGTTTTGTTTGATGGCCAAGCTACAGTCCCTCATCTCACTGGTCCATGGACCCATGTCCATGCTATGGATTCTGCTTGCATAACCTCTTTCCTCCCTGACATCCTTTTGCCATCCTCATTACCTCTGCACCAGGCCAGACCTGAGGGTATCCCAGTGGCATTGGAACAATATCCTCCCAGCTGTCACCCTGCCTGTTGAACTTGGTCTCTTCTACCCATCCTCTAATCTGTGACTGGAGTGACCATTGTAATAGGAAAATATCACACTCAACCCTCCCAAGATTCTCCATGACCTTCGGGAGACATCTTAGGTAGAGAGGGGCATTGCTTATCTCCTTCCCTTCCAGACACTCAATACTGTATCTACTCCAGTGTGAGAGGTCACCTCATACGGCTCCACTTGCCTTTGCACTTGCTCCTTCCTCTGTCTAGAGCTGTTTTTTCCCTTAGTTTCATATGTAGTGACTCCTGTGTAGTCTTCAAAACTCAATATTGCTGTCACTCCCAAGGAGTCCACCCTGATTCCTCCCTCTTGGGTCTATCAAGCCACAGCATGCTCATGAAAACTCATCAGGTAGGGTTTTTCACTGTCTGACTTCTTGACTGTGTCTGGTACTGAGCTTCTTAAGGACAAGAACTTTGTCCTTTAGACCTTTTATTTCATGTTTTTGATAGAGAACATAGACAGAAAACGCTTAGGCAGTGAATGGATGAAGTCTTAAGAGTGAAAAGAAGTGGGAATGGATACAACCTGATGTCACACACTTGCTATCTGTGCCATTTGTTCTCTCTTATCTCATTGTCACACCATTCCAACAAAGGCCACATACTGTTTTAGAGAATCTTCTGGGGACTCACCCCATATTCAGTTTTTTTTCTTTTTTTCAATCATGATTATCTTTACATGGAGTACATGTCCCAAACAGCTAACTGAAGAGTATTTTTGGAAACTTTTGACTGTTGTGGAAAGTCAGGGGGAAAGTCCGAAAAAGCAGATCTATCTGAAGCATAGATATAGCTTTCTGTTAGCCTAAGAGATTAAATAATCTTGCCATTTAAACAGAGTTAGCAAAATTTCATTGTATAGATTGCAGTAAGGGACACAAGGCCCTTGAACTACCTGGATATGCAAGATAGAATTTAAGACAGAACAGAGAAAACACAGTCCATATACCTCCTGTCACTTTGCTGTGACCAGGTGAATGTGGCTGGTATGAATTGGCATTTGTAGTTTTCTGTTCACAGATTAGCAAGGTTGTCCTGGGTTTTCTCTTGAAATGGATAATTTCTCTGTTGACCCAAGTTCATGACAGTAAAGTGAAATATCCTGTGCTTGGCATTGCATTCATAACCTTTCAATGACAGGTTAATGTTTTCTTTATGTGCTTAGACATTGGCCTTTACTTCATTGACCAAAATCATGCCCCAAGCCAAACTCATTTCCACTTGTTCAATCTTATCCTCGGGCAGGACTGGCCCTCTCCAACTCCTCTGTCTCTAGGTTACTAGCTGAATGCCTGGCATTTAGATGTTAAATGAATACATTGTTTAGGCAAAGCTATTAGCAGAATGATCTAATGACCATAAAAAGGAAAGTGAGTGTGGGCAACTTATATTTTAAGAATTATGTTTTAATAAGTGGTGAATTATTTGAGTATAAATCCAATATTAATTGTCATTAATATGGATGAAATATATCGAGCATTTATTTACTATGAGCACTAAACTCTACCGTCTCTCCTATTAAGTGAAAGACTATTATAGTTTGGAAGAAAAAAAAGGAAATATAATTGAAAGTGCATTTAGTAGCATTAGAGGGCTCCCGAAGAACAAGGCTGGTGTGACAAAGTAAAAATCCTCCAAGATCTGTTTACATGAATATGGAATGTGAAGAAAAAATAACAAATCATAAATATTTGCAGTCCCCTTCCCTCCCCTTCTTCAGAGGACTAGTTCTGTGCCTGATTAGCTTGCTCTTTGTTGTGAGGTCAAAGGTGAATGACTAAGGTGAGATTTGGCCAACGGCCTCTCAGGAGAAAATATGGTGGGGGGTAGGTATGACATGAGGAAAGTGTGGGGCCTGTGAGAAGTAGGATAGGTGGGAGGTAAAATAAGGAACACTTACTGAAGGAAGAGAAAGTTGGGGAGCGAGGTGCCAAAGGCCTATGTACGGTGCCATGGGGTGCTTGCTGTCCCCCAGCCCCACCCTCCCATCCACCCCTGTCTTTCATGCCTCCGCAGAAAATTCTGGCCAGAATCTAAAAACTTTCAGGTCTTATCAGATTTATGTTTCTTTTCAATTATACACAAATCACGAGCCTCCACCTTTACAGGGGTGAGAGTAAAGGCCCTGAACCCTCACTCTGATGGAGAAATGGAAATCGGACACTGTTTCCCAAGTTTCAGATTTTTTTTTTAAGTTTCAGATTTTTTAAATATATAACTTACTAATAGTTTAAAAGTCCTGGTCCTCTCATCTCCCCTACCCCTAGCTTCTTTGCATTATTAATTTCCTTAGCTACTCCCATTTCCAGAAAAAGCAAAAACTGCCAAGGGAATTCTTAGTTCTTCATTGGGAAAAATTACTAGTCATACCCAATTACCACTTAGTGGTGCCTGAATTCAGGCTGTTTGATCTGTGGTGAATAAATCTCTATTCTGTATAATTCAGTGTTTTAAAGTTGCAAATATGACCTGTAGCAATATAGAAATATCAGTGGCTCTTAAATCAGATGCTTTAATAACCATCCTCCATCTATATCTGGCATCAGGAACTTCTCAAACTAGTGGGAGGTCTGGCCCATACATTGGAAAATAGTGAAGAATTTCTTAATGCCCAGTGTGGATAACCTGGCTGGTAGAATTGTCCTTTCCAGAAGAGAAGCCTCTCAGATCACTCTGTACAATGCATCCGTCTCTAGCTTTCCATATGAATGTGGTAGTTTCGATGCGTGGACACATATGTTGAGAGAATTCAGTAGTTGAATATTGTTCCCTGACACCTGGATTCCAGTCACTGGGTGCTGAAATAGTCCCTTAGCACACAAACAGCATTGCCTGCCTGTATTAGTATGCCAAAGCTGCTGTAACAAAGCACCACAAACTAAGTGACTTAAACAACAGAAATTTATTCTTTCACAATTCTGGAGACAAGAAATTCAAAATCAAGGAGTCAGCAGGCCCGTGCTCCCCTTGACGGCTGTAAGAAGGGTCTGCCTCAGGCCTCTTTCTGAGCTTCTAGTAGTTCTTAGCTTATGGCAGCGTAAGCCCAGTCTTCACATGCTGCTCCCCAGTATGTGTCTGCGTCCAAACTTCTCCCTTTTATAAGTACATCAGCCATATTGAGCTATGGCCCATTCTTCTCTAATTTGACCTCGTTTTAACTAATTAAATCTGCAGTGACCCTAATTCCATAAACTCTTCCATTTGAAAGTACTAGGGGTTAGGACTTCAACATATGAAGTCAGTGGGGGTGAGGGTGGGGGCATCATTCAACCCATAACAATGCCCATAATAACAGCAAATGATGATTTCGGGGGTCAGGCTGAGTCAGCAGCACCATATTCAACAGAGTCTCCTTTTGGCGAAATGAGTGTCAGGCATTCATTGATTTCAGGTAACAGGCCCTCTTGTCTGTGATGTAATCTCACACTCCCCTAAGAGCTATTTACGGCCTACAAGCCTGTGAACATTTGAATGTGCGTGTACAGAAAAGACAATCAGCCAGACAGGTTTCTACACCCACTTAAGAGTCCTCACATGGATCAGTCACCCACCCAGAGCACCATGTTAGATCTGACATCTGAAATGTGTCTGGCATTTTTAGGTAGAAAAGCCTTTAAAAAACATCATGTGGCTGCCAATTCCTTACTCTCTCCCTGAAAGAACCCAGACGTAGAGACCCACACACAGGGACCTGCAGGGAGTTAGACCAGAAATCCCCATCTCTGAAGGGGCCTGGAACCACAGGAGAAGGTCTGCAGCCTCATAATATTTAAGGACTGTTGAGCTTAGTTTTTCATACTGTTAGTTCACCTGATGTCGCCTCGCCGGGCGGCGGCACTGGGAGGAGTGCTGGAGGAGGGGAAGGTACCCCAAGTCCACGTGGAGTGATGAGAAGCCTGGAGGGGCTACACCAGGCAGTAATGTGCAGCCCCCTCCAAAGGCAGGCTCGGTTTTATTACCATCAAGTGCAAAGGTGGGGCAAGTATGCAGGGAGTGTACATGCGTGGGAGAAGCAGTTGTTGGACTATAGGCGAGGGTGGAGTGAGCAGGGGCTGTTGCTTGGGGGACCCCATTGTTCCTGCTGGTCAAAGCATTTTATAATGTCTGCCTACTGTTTTCAGCAAATACTGATTTCCCAGGACCTTTTTTTTTTTTTAAGATTTATTTTTATATGCATACTGGGTGGGGTATAGGTCAGAGGTACGGGGAGGGGGTGTGGGGGCGGGGAACAGGGTGAGAGGCGTCACCAGAGACAGAGTGGGGAGCAGAGCAGGCAGGTTGACTGAAGGACACTGCTGAAGGGAGCAGCAGGTGAGACAGGAGAGGTCTGCTGCGCCATGTGGGAAGCTCCATGGCAGGGGATCGAACTCGTGCTGCAGTGGCTGTGGATAGCTTCATAGTGCTGAGATTTAACCCATTGTGCCAACAGGAAGGCCCCATACATGGACTTTTGCCCTTGGTGAGAGGCCCCCTCCTGACTGTACGTTTAAGTTGACCAGCAGGAACTCTGGGTACCGAGACAATAGCCCTGAGAACAAGGAGGGCTGGGGCTCCCGCAACCTGGCATGTCATAGACACTCACGGGAAGTTTGTGAATAGATGCAAAAAGGGGTATCAGTTCCCCGGGTATGGGTCCTAAAGGGCCCTGCATCCGTCTCTCCCCAGCCTCTGTTCTGAGAAGCAGGAACTTGGCGCGCGCTTCCCGGAGTCTCACTGCACTGTGAGCACATCTGGCAGATCGGGTGCTCCCCAGCAGCGATGATGCCTGGCTGCTTCTGAAGGAAGCCGGCGAAGCGCATGCCCTGACTGACTGAGAATCCTGCAGCCAACCAACTCATGCCCTTGGCAAGCAGGAATATCCCAGGGCTCCCAGACAGATACACTCAGCCCATGCAGGCCCCTCCTGCATTTCCTGTCCCTGTTCCTTCTTATTTTGCCTTCTTCCTTTTTTTCTTACTCCCTAAGCCAGGTCTTAAGTGTAGTCTTTCCAGACCCATCTTGAGGATATTATCAAAGGCGCCCATCTGCAGCCTTCCCTTATACTTGCAGTGTGCAGTTGCTGTTGCCTTCTCTGAGCTCCCAGCATCTTGCTGCTACCTCTGTAGAGCTGTTAATTTCCCTGCTTTGCAGTAATCTTGATGCATGTCTTTCTCCCAACAAAACGTGGAATCTCAACTGCATGTTATTCCTCTTTGTTCTCCCAGCTGGCACACACTAGGTGTTCAACACATGCTTGTTGATGAACTGACTAAATGAATGAGTGAGCTTCTGCTCTGGGGTGGCATTGCATTGTTCTGAAGTATCATAGAGGACACAAAGAAATAGAATCAATGGTATGGCATTCTTCCATGTAGCTTGTGTTATAAACGTAAAATCTACTCATTCGGAATGAGTGGCATCTGAGTATTTAATGTCGGTAGGAGGGCCCAGCAGGGGCATGGAATGAACCTTGGATTGGGATCTCAGTCCTGGTTCTACAAGTTACAGATACTGTGATCTTAGAAATTCCCCTTAACTTATCTTAGCCTCAGTTTACTGATCTGAAAAATGGGCCAGCTGCCAAACTTGAAGAATCACTGTGGTGAGGACAGGGAATGATGTACGTGAGCTTTGTGAGTGATAAAATGATATGTGCATATAAGGCACGTTGCAGTTATGACACGGAATCTGTGTCAGGACAGGCCAGAGAAGAGGTCGAGACAGTTTCCAGGCATTTCTAGGCAGGGGTGGGCAAGTAATGCATGAGCAGGAGCTTTGCAGACTAAGGCAGAGGGAAGGAGAGTGGCCTGAATAACTCAGGTCTCTGAGCCCACTGTTGTGGTGGGCACAGGGCATGTGAGGGGGGCATTGGGCAAGCCCTGGGGTCAGAACAGAGCATCAGTGGTTCCCGAAATTGCTCTACCCATCATGCTGTTTAGAACTTGAATTTCCCAAATTGAGCTAAAGTGCCTGTCACTTTCCGTAGATGCCCGTGTGATTTATGATGACACGTCCTTATATAACGAAGCTGCAGGCCATCTAGCTGCAGGAAGTGACTCCCCAAGCAAGCACACTGTTCCTTTTTGCCACCACGTACTCTGCACACATCATCCAAACACTGGCATTCTCTCTCTGGGGACTGCTTACCTGCCAGGATTCAGGTCCATCTTGCCTGCTGTGTGCCACTCTTGATGGCAGCTGTCTTCACGGCCGACTCCTCTAGGACACGGCATTTTCCTGCTTGATCCTCACGCTTTGTCCTGCCTACAAGGTGTTTCTTGCACAGCCACATGCTGTGATGGTGTTTTGGCCTCTGATTTCCCCCAGTGAATAGGAGCTGCCTAAACTGTTCTTCTGAGACCCTCTAGCACCTCCCAGTTTGGTGCAGTCTCACCCACGATGGCACGCTATGGTGGGAGGGCAATGAACTTGATGTTAAATGTGATCACATGACCAGTTAGCGGATCACATGCAGTCCAGCGGGAAGGCCAAACTCTATTTCCTTTTTGGTCGACATATTTTTGGCTTTTGAAAGAAATAGTGATATGTTACCCTTTCTTTCTTTGAAATGACAAATATGGTTTGCTTTGATTTACTTAAATATGTAGAAATTTTAATTTTTTAAATGAAGTCTATTTGTGACATTTTATTCTAAATATATATTTGTCTCTTTTTTCTTAAGATTTATTTTATTTATTTATGTATATAAGGACTGGGGTGTAGGCCAGAGGTGTGGGGAGGTGAGAGATTCACCAGAGACAGAATGGGGAGCAGAACAGGTGGATCTACTGAAATACACTGCTGAGGGGAGCCGTGGGGGAGACAGGAGAGGTCTGCTGCGCCATGTGGGTCAGCTCCCGGGCCAGGGATCGAACTCATGCACAGTGGCTGGCCATAACTTGATAGCACTGAGACTTTAACCCCTGTGCCACCAGTGCAGCCCCAATATGTAGAAATTTTAATGATATAATTCTTTAAAGAAAAGAACGGATGGGAGCACCTGTGTGAATGAAGAGTGAATGAAGGAAACAATTTTGAAACTAGATTGCTAGGTCCCCACAGGTGTTTTTATGTTCCTCACTTTTCTAGAAATGTTCACAGATCTCTGTGCATAGTAACTTCCCTGAGTGGATATAAGTGCAGTAGGATGAATCTTTATAATCGAACAAATCTAAGGACAGGTTACTTTGAAACCAAAGGTCAAATTTGATATCAACATCTGGTATAAAAGAAAAAAAAAGTGAATTCAGAGTTTGCCAATTATTATTTGTCATAAAAAATAATATAAATGACCTTCTTAAGAAATCTATTTTTGCATTCTGGGTTCTTATGACATAAAAGGAAACTGTCTTGAAAAGCTATATTTTTTTTAATTAAAAGGAAAGCAAGATGCTGGTGTGATTTACCTCTGGAAAAACTCAGTGTGGACCTTGTCTCTCTCTGTTCTCTCCTCCAGCACATTATCAACTCCTTAAGTCCCATGTCAGCTGTTCCTTCACATCATTGCTGTGTTTGGGGGCAAAGAGGACTGTGGGAGGTTTAAATTATGGTCCATTCAAATTCATAAAAAAATAAGCCGACCGATAATGAATGCCATTGGATTAGGTGAACTTCTGCAGGTAGATAGACTAGTGAAAATAGAATCCCCCAAAGATCCCAAATAAATATTTCTTTTCATTTCAGATATGCTGTGGGCATGAAGGAAGGATTAAGTCCAAAGTGCCTTGGGGTTTGGTTCAGGCCAGAGTGTAATTTTTTCCCTTTTTGCCTATAGCCATTTCCTTAACATGACTGAAAGGACTCTTTTCCTAATGAAGCATGAAAATTGATTGTATCTTGCCAGGAGGGTTCTTCCTAAGTCTTAAGATATTAAAGATTTCATGAGAACCGCATGAAGAATATCTTCTTGAATCATTTACATTTTCCCCTTTTGTAGGCTTATGTAACCATGCAGAAAATCTAATAAGTGTGCTATTAGTGTACTGTGTGCGTCCTGCAGGCAGCAAAGCCATGGGAATAAGACACTCCAGTGCCCGGAGTGTGTAGGTAGCATTACATGGCAGGAGTTTCTGAAGCCCTGTTGGAAAATCTATAGCTAATTGGACAGAGAGTCCATTTCTACCAGGTTTTTTTTTTTTCCTGTTCAGTCCCTTTTCTTGTAGAGAAGGAGACATGGTGGCAACAGGCCTTTCTTTCACAATGGGGTATATTTTCCAAAGCAAGTATCTTGGACTATTTTGATTCTCAAAGTAATGTTAGTTTAACACAGGTGATGCCAACCCCCGTCCAAGGCCCAGACAGCAGATTTGAGTTGGAGAGAGCCCCAAAAGGGCAATGAAGGGGAAAGAACAAAGCTCCCTGCAATATTATCAGAGGGAATTTACCCAACACCTATTTTAAAGGAATTTTTTAAAGCATACTCTTGTTCTTTATTATTTTTTAAAGATTTTTTTGTATTTTTTGAATTTATGCATACAAGAACTGGAGTGTAGGCCAGAGGTGTGGAGTGGTGAGAGGATTCACGAGAGACAGAGTGGGGAGCAGAACAGGCTGATTGACTGAAATACACTGGTGACGGGAGCAGCAGGCAAGACAGGAGAGGTCTGCTGCGCCATGTGGGTCAGCTGCGCCATGTGGGTCAGCTCCCTGGCAGGGGATAGAACTCGTGCTGCAGTAGTTGGTGATAGCTTGATAATGCTGAGACTTTAACCCCTGCACCACCAAGGAAGCACCCAGCACCTA
This sequence comes from Scalopus aquaticus, assembly GCA_004024925.1. Lineage (NCBI taxonomy): Eukaryota > Metazoa > Chordata > Mammalia > Eulipotyphla > Talpidae > Scalopus > Scalopus aquaticus. The sequence goes on along the minus strand of PVIJ01001513.1, from coordinate 67,973 downwards.
TTTATAAATCACAAGCAGTTGACACTACCCCACCTTTCTCATGGCCCAAAGTTAAAAAAAAAAAAAAAAAGGTTCTACCCAGGACCCAAGAAAGTGCTGGTGATGGGATGAGAAAATTCAGAGTGAAGAATTTTTAAATTCCTGTATTTTTGTAAGCAGGCATTTGGTGGGCTAGGGATAGGAGTTAGCATCTGCAGTAGATAAAGGAGTTGAAGAATTGTTGACAGTCATTTCCTCAGAGACACTTTTTCTGCAGATATTTGCTTTGGGCCCTAAGGAACAAGTTGTAGTTCTTCAAGTTTAACTATTTGTACTTGAAAAGATCATTTTCTAAGATGGCTTGGTTATGGGAACGGTGAAGTGGTCCCTGGGCAATAACCTCTGCCTTCCACACCTTCAGGCCCTCCCGGTAATCTAGGGCTCCACAGGCCTTTCTCCTTGTTCTTTTGATGTGGGTTCTGAGCAGGGTTAGGCTCTACTTGCTGGGATTGGAGTGGGGGTGCACTTAATCCAGCAGTTCCTTTCTCACCCCTTCTCTGCTACACATCTGCAGAGTCCCCAGGAATGTGACTGGAGGGGTGAAAGCCTTTGGTCTGTTAGGCCCAGAGGTGTCTTTCAGAGGCAAAGTTCACAGGGCTCACTGCTACCACAAAAATGGACAAGCTTTTTGCATTTCTGCAAAATCAGACATTTGCAGAGGCTCAGGTGAATGCTTTGCTTCCAAGCGCTCATCCTTAGGAAAACATAAGCAAAGCTGCCGGCTTCACCAAGGGTATTATATGTTGAACAGATGTATTTCTTTCCTTTCAGAGTTTCTCATTCAGTAGGATTCCCATATTTATGTGTAGGGTTTGCTTCTTTGATCCCAGGCCCCAGCTTTTCTATGTGTCAGGCAGAGGAGGTTGCTGCTGATCTGGGGGCGCACTTACCATCCAGACTTCGCAGGTGTCCTTTGGAAACCGCTCACCTGAAGCAGTACACCATTGATGCTGCATCACCGTTTAAAACGTTGGAGAAGGGCCTCCCTGGTGGCGCAGCGGTTGAGCGCTGCGCTGTGGAGCTGTCGGCAGCGTGCGATGCGGGTTCGACACCCAGCCGGGGAGAGTCCCGCTGGGGAGAGCCCCACATGGCGCAGCAGACCTCTCCTGCCTCGCCCGCTGCTCCCCTCAGCAGTGTATTTCTGATCTGCCTGTTCTGCTCCCCACTCTATCTCTGGTGAACCCTCTCGCCGCTCCCCCCCTCCCCGCCTCTGGCCTGTACCCCAGCTTGAACCAAAAAAAAAAAAAAAAAAAAAAAATCTAAAACTTTGCAGACGTTTTCTCTTTAATTGATGCTCACTTGAACCTGTGATATCTCATTAAGGTCCAGAGGTGCTCATTAAAGCTGGCATTGAATCGTGCTGTGGATGTGTCTCATCGCTATGAATCCAAGAAAGGGCTCTCTGGAACTTGTTATAGAAAGCATTTATAGATTGTTAAATTAAAGGATTAGTTTTGTGCTAAACCATTTTCAGGTTAATCAGTTGTGGGAAACCAGATTTGATGTTTAAGCAGGCTCGAACTATGGTTTTAGAGGAGGAAAAGTTGTTAAGCTGCTGTTATTTCGAATAAACCCTCTAGCTTGCTAATTGACTGGACTCGACAATTTTATACTTAGCTGAATATGGTCTCCTGTAATTTTGTTGTGTGTGACCCTAATTTCTTCCAACCAGATTGTTAACTCCATTTTAACAGGGCCACATCTCCCTCCCAGCACCCTCAACTCCCATCCTCAAAACTTCTGGTGCAGTTCTAGGTACATGGCAGGTGCTAAGGAATTTTGTTTATTCGGTGATTACTGTATTTTTAGAATGTAATGTGCTGTCACGTGGCTTATGTCATGATGGGGCATATGCAATGTTGTGTAGTTACAGAATACCACTGATATTACATGCTTGGTCTATTACTAGCCATCTAGAATGTGCTTCAAAGTTCATATGGAAGTGGAGCGGAAAAACAGGTCTAATCTGGTGTGATGTCATTACCCTGATAAAGAAATGGCTTCCACCCCCACGTCCAACCCCACCCCAGAGTTGCCTGGAATCCTTTACCAAGAAACATGGTTGTAACGCATCAAGAGGTCTATCTGCTATTGATTTACCTTTCACTTGGCAATTGCTAATAATTGCCTTTGGCCCATGCACATATTCACGAACCAGAAAATAAAATAAGTAAAACTTATGTGCATGAAAAAAATAAGGCACACACAAAAAATTCAAAATCATTTGTATGTAGAAGCCGTGCTATCAAGCCATCGTGGATATAAGAATAGAAGCAATGGTTGCAAACTTCCAGGAAGAGAATTGTCTTAAACAGAGGTGTGCTCAGGCAGCATGAAGAGGACACCCCCTAAATGTCCTCAAAGGAGGGGTCACCAGGACACCCCCAAAGCTCTGCTGTGCTCTCCCTTTGGCTCTCTTGGTCAGCCTCCTGTCACATGCAGCTCTTGTCCCTGTATTCGCCGCAGTCACATGTACAGTGTCTACGCTATGAGTATTACCATAAATAGCTGATTAATTGTATCCATGGGTCCTCAGCATTTCAGAAGTGCCAGACATTGCCAGCCATTACCAAATGGAATAAATGGAATCCACTTTATCCAAATGAACAGGTTTGAGGCTAAATATATGATGGTGCTCCATGGAGTCATATTGCATTTCTCTGTTGAAGGGCCTTATTTATTTATTTATTTATTTAATTTTACATTTTAAAAGGACAGGTTTAGTAGGAAAATGAGAAAAAGAAGTTTCTGTATTGTTCAGGTGGGCAGGAGTGCTGCCTTGTTGGAGGGCTTTAATTGCTTGAAGTTCTGTTGTGGTTCACCCCTCTCTTCCACCTGTGAGCTTCTCTCTTCTCTCTAAATTTCTTTTTCACTTTTTCTTATTTGTTTCTCTCCCATATCTTCTGCTTCTTTTAATTCCTCTTCTCTTACTTCTCCTTGGTCTGGGTTCAGTCTGGTGAGGCCAGGGGTGTGGGAAGAGAAATACCAACTCTACCTACCTTCTTCCCAAAGCTCATCTCTGTGGCATTCACTTAGATGGTTCACTTTCTGTTTTTCTAATAGTCTTTCCAGTTTCACTATAAAAGCATAGATTGGATTTGCAATATCTGTGACTGGTTGAATTTTGAAACATGATTTTAAAACTGTGTATCAACGACAAACATTAGATAGATATTATTAGCTTATTGATTCTGGTCTGCCCTAGATTTAATCAAATGGTCGTTTTATTACAGAAATTTCACCTTATCACATGGTCCAGTAGAGAAAAAAGACAAAAGAAAGGTGTAAATTTCTGTGACCTCTTTAAACATTTGGGATTAACCCAAATCAAAACATTTCTAAAAATAGTTTAGTAAAGTGCGTATCTTTTATGATCACATTTCCTCTTCCTCATGCCAGGTAAAATGAGACTAGTATTAATTACAAATATTAACTTTGCATTGATCTTAAGTTTTAAATCCTCAGTCACATACTTAGAGAAAGTCAAAAGCGTAAAGGAATCTTTATATTGCTATTATGTTTAGTTCCTGTATTAGCTCATATTTACAAAAAAACAAACAAAAAAAAAACTTGTGCCTTTGGGTATTTTTAAAATGCTCACAATGGTTCCTTCATAGGAGTAAATTAAATGCTATTCTTAGCGTATGATTTCCAACATTTGTTTGCTTTGCAAAACCATTCTTTCTAGTTAGTAGAAAAGAAAATTGAGCCCAGTTCTGCTCAAGTTGATTGCATTTCCTGATTTCTGGAGTTCTAGAATGCGACTCCCTACATCAGGGACAATGTCTTACCCATCGCCACCTCCTCAAGCCTGGCTCTTAAAATGATTCCAGCTGCTTGGATTTAATATTTGCTGATTGATTAAAACCTACCTCCTTTAATTTATATGCCAAAATTACTTACCATTTGCCAAGTAATTTTGATTCTGACCATTAGTCACAAATTGTGCTGTGAGGTTTTTCCAATTTCATTTTATCCTTCCTATAACTAGTTTAAAAATATATAGTTGATTCCATCCTGTAATTCTAAGTATAATACAATGTTAAGTTAAAAAGTAGAACATAAGACTACAAATTCAGAACTATTCTAATTTTATAAATACACATATAGGTATATTTGGACTTTAAATATGTATATTTATATAATTATATATGTATATGTTATGTATATAAAATATGCACATGCCCCCCAAATAATCAAAATGTAAATAGTGGCTGTAATAGGTTGGATTATAAGCATTTTTATACTTTTTAAGCTTCCCCTATTTCCAAATATGAATGTGTTTCATTTTTATATCAGAAAGAAAGCAAAAATATTTTTATCACACATTATAAATACTCTTTGGTGATAATGTAGATATCCGGAAAAAAAAAACATTATTCTATCATGGCTGACTCATCTTTTGTTAAGACCATATTTGTTACCAGGTCCTTTCATTCTTTCACCCAGTTTTTAGTCTGTTTGCTCGTGAAACTTTATAACCCATGGGAAAGCTGTTTTAGTAGCTTTTATTCTTTAGTAGATTTGTGCCATTCAGATCTTTGATTATTATTAGCAAAGAAAAAAGTAGGCCTGGGACCCCCTGGTGGCACAAGTGATTAAGTCTCAGCACTATGAAACTATCATTAGCCACTGCAACACAAGCGAGCTCGGTCCCCAGCCAGGGAGATTCTCCCATGGCACAGCAGACCTCTCCTGTCTTGCCACTGCTCCCCTCAGCAGTGTAGATCCGCCTGTTCTGTTCTGAGGGGATCTACTGAGATCCCCTCAGTAGATCCGCCTGTTCTGCTCCCCACTCTGTCTCTGGTGAACCCTCTCACTGCCTCACACCTCTGGCCTACACCCAGCTCTTGTATGCATAAATAAATAAATAAATCTTTAAAAAAAAAAAAGAGTAGACTCAAATGAAGATCAGTTGCATTTTAAGCTGGTCTCTGCCTTGGTCTCCCCGAATATATCATTAACCTTCCATATCAGTTCCCTCTTCTGGACCTTATAATATTCAGATTGTCCATAATATTCCTGGAAGGGGCAAATTTGATAATAATGCATGAGAAAGGGCTCTGAAAGACTATCCCAACATTATTATCACCATTAGCGTTATTTCTCCCCCAAAAGAAAAAGTTAAAATGCAGATGGTTTCTATATATTGACACAGGAGTCAGGGAAATCCAGGATTCTTCCTACTTTGCCCACCAGACCTAAAGAGTCAGTAAATATCAACATTGTTCTGTATCACTAATAGCCTCATCGTTCATCATGGGTGATTTCTTGGTTTCTATTAGCTTTGTAAAGTCCATTCTAGACAGCAGTCATCCTTTGCAGAAGTAACATAAACTCATTTTGCAAGGCAGATAGACTCAAGTCAAGGATTGGGTCATAGTGGAATGAAATAAAGGTGGTTTATCTTTAAGGTAAGCCAGCATGTAAGCAGATGTTGGAAATTGTCAGTGATGCAGGTGGAAGTGTTGAGGACATATGCACATGTTTATACACATTCTCAAATTTCTGTAGTTGCCCAGAAACCAACAGTCAAACAATACGTGCTAGCAGGTATCAGCAGTTAACACCGCCCACAGGCATCTACCAACAAAGTAAAACTGATCACACAGTGTGAGCTTATGACTCTGCTCACCATGGCTGTTTGTCTGATGTGCATTGTCCTTCCAAACTTTCAGGCCATCACTAGGGGACAGAAAAACCCATGTGGAATATTGGGTTATTTGTCTCCGTGGGTGGGTAGGCCTATTACTGGAGGTAGAATAAGATGGGGAAAACCACATATTTCCCATCCCTCCACTACCATTTTCATATTAAAAAGAGCAATAGAAAAGCTTCAAAAGACTAAGTTAATGATTTGAAGCTACTGTAATGTGGAAGAGGAATGCTTCCTTCCATTTTTCATGGCTCTGGAATGATTTGTTGATGTGAAAATTGTTGGGGGGTTGGGGTAACATGGGGATGCACCAGGAAGAAACAACTCATTTATTTTTCCTCATTAATTGAATTTAGTGAGTGAGTTTTATTGGTTTAGGAATATCCACTAGTTTCAGAGGGTTATTCGATTAAGGCATCCAGGACTGTGTTTTATGCCTATAGTATGCTGATTATCTCCCATACAGATTAAATTACATTTTAACATTTCAGATACTGAATCATCTCCCAGATTTGAAGATCTGCATTTGGTTCTTTGTAAAACATCAGAGCAAATTAGCAAGGTTTATAAATTTATGTACTAAGTTGCAGATTAAGACCTGCCAGCTAATGAATATAAGGAGAGAAAATTTTCTCAAGTCTATTCATTACTATGCCTCTTTACATTTTTTATTGTTTAATATCTTATTTCTTGAATATGTGTGATTTGGAATTAAATGTGCCAATTGGAAACCTTGGAGACTCAGAAATGCAGACATGTGAAATCTAAACCCACAGTCAGTGAACAGATACTGATGTGCATATAAAGTAGAGCCGCCATCTTCTATCTTTAGGTGAAATATAGCTAATTTGCCAACTCTAGTTCCCTGATTGGGATGTTTATCAAAGTCGATCTTTAGTCAGTTTCTGTATCTGCCAAATCATGTCTATTATGATCTCTAAAGTCTATTTGTAACAGAACTAGGTACCATTCCATGTTCCAAAAAAATAAAAATTTTTAAAAAGGTAAAAAATAATTTAAATAGACATCTATTTTTTCCCTTACAAAGAAAAGCTTTTGGATGGTAGCATTCCAGAGTACATATGGCAGGTATATTAGTTCTTTTCAGTCCTGACATCCTTAGTGTATTTCTTGTGTACAAAATGGCTGCATAAGCTCCAGCCTTTACATCAGCATCCCAGAAAGCAAGAAAAAAGGAAGGGGGGAGGACCCAAACCTCCACCCCTTTTCAAATATACTCGCAAGAGACACCATCACCACATTTTGTGTTTACTTCATAGCAGCCAGAATTTAGTCTCAGCACACCTGAAAGCAAGAGTTGATGAAAACCAAGCCTTTCAGCTAGGCAGCAGTGTCCAATTACAAATCAAGCTCTCTACTTCTACAGAAAGAGAATGGAATTGGGATGAACAAGAATTAGCCACAAATTTTGAGCTCAAAACTCAGGATCCCCCCCAATCCACTAGCTGGGAAACCTGCCTCATGCAGGTAAGACTGACTGAATGCATGCCAACAGTGTGCTATCAGGCACCTTGAGCTACATGCATTCATTCATTCTATCTTTTCTTTACACCTGTGATTGTATTTTAAGGCTAGATCATAATCGTTCAGTTGATTTGTTATATGTCAGAAATCAAATATTTTCTGCAAGCCATAATGAATATAAACACAGTCACTCAGGGATTTATAGCTGTCCTTTCCTTCCTCCTCGCTCCTGGGTGTCAGAATACGGTGTTACCCACACCGTCAACATTCCTGAGATCAATAGTGACTGGGCACGTGGGCTTTTCAGAAGGCTTGTGTGCACCTGCTGAGGCTTCATGTGGCAGCCGAAGCTGCTAACATTTGTAGCACTGTTGTATTCTGTTGTATGACTGGTTTGGTGAGACAGGTGTAGGGGCTGAAGAGGGAGGAGGGGTCCCCGAGGATGACGAAGGGAGAAAGTTACTAAAAGTCACAAGTCTCTGGTTTGGGCACCATGACATTTGTACTTCTTTAAATCCCCCATTTACTAACTAAGGAAAACCAGGACTCTTTTATTTAGGGCCAGAATCCCCGAGGGTTGCTTGGAGGGTTGTGTCTTTTATTCTAGCACAAACATATTTTTCAATGTCTCAGAGATTCTTGATCAACTGACAAAATCCAAGAGTTTCTTTTGTTACATTCTAAGTCTGTTCTGCTTCTGTTTGTAGCAAAGAGGTCAGCTGATATCAGAGCCAGAGTTTAGTTAGGTGGCAGGTTCGGAATTCATGGGTTATTGCTGTGCAATATGATGTCGTTGCCTAGGAAACTGCCAGCATCCGGCCAACCTCCGGCAGACGGTGATCAGGAAGGTGGAGGTGGTGTTAGAACTGTTATTATTGATTTTAACAGGCAGACATGCCATAAAAACTTGCCATAGATGTCCCCTTTACATTTAGCGACAAGACTTCATAGGTAATAAAAGGAAGACATCTGAGTTTTGTTTTTTTTTTTTTTTTTAATGCTGCTATTGGCCTGAGCAGGATTTAGCGATGAAAATAACCTTAAGCCCTGCTGTTGTGATGAGGTCAGAATGAGTTGAACCTCAGGAGATCAAATAAGTAAACAGAAAATATCTTTTTTTCACATTGGTATAGATGGGGAGAGTACAGATGGAGGAGTAGGAATGGACCCACCAAAGGCAGCTATATAAGTGATTAGGCTAAATATCCAGTTGTAGACAGAAGTAATTCAACTTAAATGCGGAGCTGCGGCAGGAGGCTCCTGGAGTAAGAGGAAGGGAAGGAAAAGAAAATGGAATCTTAGGAGGTGATTCCAGAAGGTTTGGAATGTCTCCCTTAGACACTGCTTATTTTCTTAAGATTTATTTATTTATGCATACAAGAGCTGGGATATAGGCCAGAAATGTGGGGGGGTGAGAGGATTCACCAGAGACAGAGTGGGGAGCAGAACAGGCGGATTGACTAAAACACACTGCTGAGGGGAGCAGCGGGCGAGGCAGGAGAGTCTGTTGCGCCATGTGGGGAGTTCCCTGGCCGGGGATCCAACTCGTGCTGCAGTGGCTGCCCATAGCTTCATAGTGCTGAGACTTAACTTGTTGTGCCACCAGGGAAGCCCTGGTGACTTTGCTTATAACAGGGCGAGAGTTTGAGTATGCTCATTTGTGCTTGGCATTGACTAGAATTGAAAAATAGATGAGATGCAAAATAAAATTTTAAGAGACTTTCTATTTGGTGATGACATTTTCTCCCACGAACAGATCTGAGGCCTGAGAATGTTAAACTCTCAAATGTCACTCAGATGTTTCTTCAGTATCAAGCGGAAAGGAAGAAGATGCACTTTGAAAGTCAGTAGAGCAGTTTGAGTCCTCCTTGGTCTATTATTTTCAAAAAATATGATGCCCACCTTTGTGTTTGCCCAGGCCAGCCATTGTCTAGCTTAACACCACTGTTCTGGAAGGATGAGAGGACCACATGCTGACTGTAATCGCCAGTCTTTCCCTGTCTTCCCTCTTCTGGTTGGAAGTTCTTTGAAGTAGAAGGCACCAAGTCCAGTTCTGTTCATATCCAACCACCTTGTTGACGTGCCACTCCATACAATGTCTGCAGAATAATCTGAATGAATGGATCACTTTTTAGTAAATGTGGCAAAAGTAGATTGTGAACATGAGTGAACTGTTTGATGTTCTTGCTTATGCCACCATTTTCTATGGAGCTAAAAAAAATCCAATAATTCCCTTGAATATTGGAAATATAAGTATCCCCAGGCAGTAAAATAAAGTCACTCTTTATTCCTACAACCTAAAAATATCCAGAACTTTAGCCTGAAATCGTTTCAAAAATGGTGCCACATGCAAAGTCAGATACAAACAATTGAGCTTGGGAGATTATTTTTTTGTAAATGAGATGCTGTGGTTTGTCTGATTTCAGTTTTATCAGCTGCCCAAGTGCCCATGTTTAGTGTAACTGAAATACCAGGGTCTTCAGTCTCCATTGGGGAACCCAACTTTAATAGACTCTAGTCAACCGGACTCTTTGAGCTTCTGAGCTTGGAAAGTTAGGCAGAACCTGCCCCCAAAATGCAATCTCATAATCATATTGCTTCCTCATGCCTTCTTAATGTGAATGCCCCAAGAAATTTCCACCAGTGTGGCCGTTGCATGTCGGGACTGTATTTCTAAGTCACTTAACAAAAAGACTTGACCGAAGGTCACGACCCCAGTATTTATCTGTTAACTCTGGCATTTATGCCAGAGGCCACACCAAGGACATTATAGCACTCTTTGCCTGGGGTGAAATGAAATGCTGACTTACTTTTAACTCCATTTCCCCCAGAATGGAGAGAAGACTGGCGGGAAAAGAGGTAAAATTTGAGAATACAGTCAAAAATCAGCTAATGTGAAATGATGGGGTGGGATTATGCCACTCCATACTGTTCCAGTTTGTAAATCTCCAAAGGGACCAATCTGTGTGTGGAAGAAAACTTCGCCTCTACTCTGGGTAGGCTGACTGTGCTGAATTGATCGATTCATGTCAAAGAGCGTCAACCTTTGCTTATTTACACCCTGGCTTACGTCCCAGCTCACATTTTATTTACTCTGAACAGAACCTTGAATGGACCTCTGATTTTGGTTTGTCAAGTGTCAAGCACAAGAAAAGTCCAGTCAGCAAATAGCAGTTAGCACTCAGATTTTTAGAAGACATGATGCTTAGCACATCATGGAGCTGATTTCTGTAGTGAGTGTTTAGCATGAGCCTGTCAAATCTGCCTCAAGCACTGCCCTGCCCTCAGGGAGTGTAGAGACAGAGATCAGTAGATTCTGTCTCATTCTTTCTGCTTATATTTCTGAAACTGGGGACAACCAACCATTAAGCACCCACTTTTTAAAGATTTATTTATTTATGCATAGAAGAGCTGGGATATACACCAGAGGTGTGGTGTGGGAGTTGTGGGGGGAGAGCGTGTGTGAGAGGATTCACCAGAGACAAGAGTGGGGAGCAGAACAGGTGGATTAACTGAAGTACACTGCTGAGAGGAGCAGTGGGTGAGGCAGGAGAGGTCTGCTGCACCATGTGGGAAGCTCCCTGACTGGAGATCGAACTTATGCTGCAGTGGCTCTGGATAGCTTCATAGTGCTGGGACTTAACCCCTTCAGACACCAGGGAGGTTCCCTAAGCACCCACTTTTAATTGTTAGGGGGGAAATGGTGTGAGAAAAATAAGAAAACCAGGTAGGGATGGGGATAGACATAGGGGAGATGCATTTACAAAGGAGATCTGCACATAAAAACTATATCACTCTATATTTGTCCCTACGAATCATCTCATTTAATCAGCTACCATAGTGGCAACTAGAAAAGTACTTTACTTAAAGAGATGTTCCCTATAAAGCACTAGTGTACAGTAAGTGCTTTATTGGTATTAGGTGTTATTATTCCTACTTCTTGTTAATATAGAGTGGGTATTCAATAAAGCTTGGTTAAATGCATGGCAAGGGGATTAAATTAAGTGCTGGAATTTAAGCCTGCACATAAACTTAGTATAATACTGGTATGAATAGAAGAGCTTGTAGTACAGTGAGAACAAAATTTTCACATTCTATTATGCAAAAGTAATTTAAAATCATAGCTTAAATGCAATGGCTTCAAAAGTCTTTCTCTTCCGGACTGGACCCTGCACTTAGAAACAGATGACAGTTGGATCTCCATCTGTCTCCACCCCCAGGGGAGGGAGGATCACGGGAAAGGAATGGGGGGAACTGAAGTGACAGTGGTGGGAAAAGAGGTCTAGGCAGTGGAACCAGAACCAGGTCGAGAGTACCAGCGAGTATGTGAAGACAGTGCTGACCAGGAGACATGGGGATTTCCCTGAAGTGCCTCCTGGTGCCATCTCTGCCCAGTGCCATCACCAGAACTTCTTGCTTTGGGGCCATAAAGTTCCAAGTGGTTACACAGGACTCTTCAGAGCCGGGCCTGAGAACCATCCACTCAAGGAAAGAATTACTTATTCTATTTTTCTGTAATCATGAGCTAATTAATGGGGGGGAAAGGGTCTGCTTTATGATTGTTTTGAAGCAAGCTTTTGCCATACTGCAGGGCCCTGGTAGGGAAGGTTGGCAGAGGTAGCTGGACACAGCAGGGCTGACCCAGGCAGCTTATCAAAGGAAGCAAAGAACATCCACACCTCAGGCAATTCAGACAAAGGAAGTCATAGAATGTTCTGGAGTCACCAGTCACCCAAATTCACCAGCTACTTGAGCACCATGTTTTCCTATGGCCAGGAACACACAGCCTCAAGAAGCTGGAGCACTTTAAATGAATGACTCCTGAGACTACAGAAGTATTGATCATTTAGGATCAGAAGATCCTCACTCGAGGCTGGTCTCACAGAAAAATCAAATTAATGATTCATGTAATGAGTTCAAACCAGACAACTGAATTATGGGCCTGACATTGGGACAACTGGGGGAATGTAGGAGGAGGAGATGTTTGGGAAGAGAGAGGACAGTGTAATCTCTGGGAGTGAAATTTATTACTTGAAGGTTAAAAAAGAAATCCACAAGTTCAAGTTGAGAGTCATTTTGTTTATACCCTAAATGCTGCAATATGGTTTTAGGGGCCAGTTACATTTTTAGCATACGATCAACATTTACTCCCAGAATACAGTCCTTGAGACAATTTATCAGATATTTATTTCTTCAAGGTTCTGGAAAAAAGGATTAAAAGGCATATTTTAAAATGTGGGTGTATATGTGCAAAATATGTTTGTTTTAAAGAAGTCTTAAATGATGTAGAAATAAGCAGTCATGGGCACCAACCAAAATAATTAATACCAAATGGTACAGTATCCTTTTTGAATCCTGTTTCAAGACAGAACTTGAATGAAACATTAAATTGTATCTCCTCTCTCTTTTTCCCCTGTTACTCCCAGTTTTATTCATTGCCTTCTTGGCCATGAATTCAATGTCCCTATCTAGAGCCTTCCTCCTAACTTCTGGCCTTTTGCATGCTCCATTGGGATATTGTACCACCTGCTTTCCATGGGGGCCCAGAAATATTAACTATTGAACATTCTGATAAACTGAAATAAATGTTTTCAGTAAATGTGCAGCAACATTGAAAGAGTTACTAGCTACTTGCTACCTGGTCCCTGGGCGTCATTTCACCAGAATAAGTAAAGACAGCCTCACTTGCTAGATTCAGTCTTCTGACATTGCTGTGTGGTTCCATCACGAATACATGGGACTATTCTAGAATCCAATTTTTTAAAGATTTATTTATTTTTGCGTAGAAGAATTGAGGGGGGTGTAGGCCTGAGGTACAGGGGATGAAAGAGTCACCAGAGACAGAGTGGGGAACAGAACAGGTGGATCTACTGAAATACACTGCTGAGGTGAGAGGCAGGCGAGACAGGAGAGGTCTGCTGCGCCCTGTGGGTCAGCTTTTAGCCAGGAATTGAACTCAGGTCTTTGTGGAGATAGTGCTGAAACTTAACCTGTAGGCCACCCGGGAGGGCCTAGAAGCTAGCTGTTTAGAGTAAGACTCAGATACTGTTTTGGGATGGTGGACACAGTGTGTGGGGGGGGGGGGGGGGGGCGGTCTCCAGTATTTCACTCTTTCTCTTCAAATGTAAACTTGCTACATCATTTGCTAACAACGATTTTTGTAATTTTGCATTACTACTCACCAGCACGTTGCCATCAGAGGAGTTGGGATTGGCTAAAAACTTCCCCTGAATGAGCTCAAACTGGCTTTAAAACCAATTGAAGAGGGAACAAACCACAGGAATGATGTTTTCCAAGAGGTTTACTTGCCTTAAATTGAAATATAATCGTGTTCCCTGGCTTTCAGGGCACTTGTACAAAGCCCATCTGTTTATTCAAGCATTTGCTTGATGATGTGGGAGGCTCAGCCAGTGTCATCCCCGGCATGAGCCTTCCAAATGCCGAATATGTTATCCGAGCACATTAGTTCCCAACGACATGTGTACATTTAAAATGCAATCACCAACAGTGCAACTTATCCATTGATCTTAGGGACTGGAAAACACATTTAAGATGTCGCCTAGTATCTCCATTCCTGGATTTTATTTTATTTTATTTTTAAGATTTATTTATTTATGCATACAAAGCTGGGGTACAGGCCAGAGGCGTGGGGCAGCGAGAGGGTTCACCAGAGACAGAGTGGGGAACAGAATAGGCAGATCGTCAGAAATACACTGCTGAGGGGAGCAGCGGGCAAAGCAGGAGAGGTCGGCTGTGCCATGTGGGAATCTCCCTGGCCAGGGATCAAAGTTGTACTGCAGTGGCTGCCGATAGCTTCTTAGTGCTGAGACTTAACCCAGCACAGGAGGCCCCCATTCCTGGATTTTAAACTAAGACTGTAAAAGTGTTATTTTTGAAGTCATTGGTGGCCATAGGGTCTAATCCAGTGGACCTCAACCCAGATTCTAGGATAGGATCTTTCAGAATCTCACCAGTGCGTCCATAGTTCAGTGTGGATTGATGTCTTTCTCAGTTTCTCTGATACATTTAATATAAATGATGTCTTAAATCTAGTGGTTTGACCTTCTTCCTTTTTTCTTCCCTCCTTGGGTATCTTCCAGTTTCAACTCCCTCCTGGGATGATGGTTTTATGTCCATAATATTGGCCTCTCCACCTACTCCTCGTCCTCCCAGATGAGTCTGTATGTTTGCCTTAGAGCCACGTACTGAAGGAGTGTTAAACTTGGTCATCCTCTCCTCCTTCAGACTAGCATCCTTCCCATTTTACTCACCTGATGGAGATATAACCTTCCTGTTCCCACCTGAGCACTGTGATTCCTTTGGTTTAATTCACTTTGCAATCATTCAGTGAGCCCTGCTAACTCTTCCTACCTCTTCCATCCTCACTGTCACTATCTTAGACCCTAGCAACCTAAGCTGATTTAAAGGCAGCTTCTTTACTAGCAAGCAACCATAAATAAGAGACATTCCGTGAGAGAGGGGGAGGAAAAAGGATCAAAACAGGGGAGAGAAGAGCACAAGGGAATATGGTGATGGTTCACAAGTGAATCGGTAGTGGCAGTTTTACAGGGTACATGCAATGTATTCCCTGTAATGTAATGTAAAAGATATAAATAAAAATATATATTAAAAAAATAAAGGCAGCTTCTGCACAGGGAAACAGGACATAGAGTGAAAAGTGTAATGGAGTAGAAGTTGGAGAGATGGAATTCTCATCCTGATGTTACTGCCTCATGGGTCGAAGCCTCTGGTTGATTCTCCCCCTATTCAGGATCATTCATACCTATAGAATGAAATTGAGTTCAACTGGCACAGCAAGCAGAAACTTTATTCATTAATCAAAGAGTGGAAAAAGGTTGAGCTCAAGATACCTGAGTAGGAAGATGTAGTGTCCTTTATGGGGAAAGGGGTGCATGTCATAGGCCCAGGTGGGGTTCAGTGGTCATGCACGGATGACTTCCTTTTGCACAGGTCTCTGTTTTGCACACGCCACCTCATCGCCACTTTGGGGGTGTTTGTTTTGAGCTGATTCTAAGGTCACTTGTATCCTGCTTTCGTCCCTCTAAGCAAACCTAAGTCTTCTCTTTACCCACCGACACTGATTCTGTATTTAATTAAAATACTCTGCAAAGCTACATGACCTTAATAACAGCCATCATCTCTCTGGACCTGTTTTACCACCTGTAAAATAAGAAGTTGTGCATTATAAATAGAATAATTATGAACAAATATAAACCCACATGCAATTCAGTTTGCATAAATACTATATAGATTTGGGTTTCCTGGCCTTAAACTGGAGCCAACATTTGAGAATGCTGATGAAAAAGATAAAAAAGATGTCATTACTCTCCACATTACTGTCACATGCAAACTCAATATTGATTTATTTTTGTGCTCTTGCTCTTTCAATCTAGAGTTCCAGATATTAACACTAAATGCATGAGGACTTTTGTTTTTGTGCTTTTCTTGAGTAAAATCAAATTTTCATTTGCTCAAGATTTGCCTTCCTAAAAATGTTTGACAAATGCCTCACTTGAAAATTAGCTTGCTGTCTTGGGGCAAGAGCTATCTGGAAAAGAAACCTGTTCCAAAGAAGTTTGTTGGAAGGTAGTATGCTGATATTTAAAAATAAATAAATAAGGGCCTCCCCGGTGGCGCAGCGGTTAAGCGCTGCGCTGTGGAGCTGTCGGCAGTGGCGACGCGAGTTCGACGCCCGGCCGGGGAGATTCCCACATGGTGCAGCGGACCTCTCCTGCCTTGCCCGCTGCTCCCCTCAGCAGTGTATTTCTGATCTGCCTGTTCTGCTACCCGCTCTGTCTCTGGTGAACCCTCTTCGCCGCCCCACAGCTCTGGCTTGTACCCCAGCTTGTATGTATAAAAAAAATAAATAAATAAAAATAAAAATAAAAATAAATAAATAAATCAGATAATCCAGGGTCATCTGCAGAATTTATATGCTGTCTGCCAAAGAATTTCAAACTGGTATCATCTTATTTTCCTTATGATTCTTTAGTTTCACTGTTCTTAGCAGCTTACAAAATCAGAAACTGAGGTATTGTAATAGAATCCCCCTCTCTGCCAAGGAAAATTGAAAAACACTATGGGGAAAATACCCACGATTATTTGGGTCCTGACTGTAGATTCTGAAAAATGTATTCATTGGAGGGCCAAATACATTACTATTCCCGGAATATTGCCAACAGCAAAGAGATTATGCTCGGAATTAAATGCAGTCCTGTTTCATTTCACCTCTGAAACTCAGTGAGAGCGAGCATGGAGCCTTTTTTCCACTGGCAGTCAAATTAGGTCAGACAAACTTTTACTGGAACTTTCTCAGTCACAGAATGAGCAGGGAAGAGGTAGAGAAGACTATGACCCGTGTAGCTGATTAGTCCCTGATTCTTTGGTACAAAGAGTGCTGGGTTCATATCGTACACTGAGGTCTGGGAACCCCGTCTTGACTGTCCCCCTGTGTCCAGGGACACGAAATCCAGACACTTACCTTCTCTGTTCTCTATGTCACAGAGATGTAGACAGGGGCAGCATTGCAAGCAATCTTCCTTGTGTACTCGGGAGCCCTCAGGAGGAAAAATGATGATTGATCACAAGAAAGAATGACCCCACCCGTGGCATGCCCAAAGGTAGCCCATCATTGCTAAGTGTAAAAAGTGGAGGTTGGAGCAAGGTGGCTACAGGAGAAGGCAAGGGGCAGCTTAAGTTGCTGTCTTAAAAGACGCCAGAGGATTCCTGAAGCAGAAAGGAACCATCCTGCTTTCTTCCCCACCAGGCTCCTCCATCAGAGTCGAAACTGCTCCTTTTTTGTATGTTTCTTAACTTAGAAGAGCCTGCTAGGAAAGTGGCAGATGAGTCACCTGTCACTAAGAGTAGGTGTTCTTAGCACTGAGGAAAATGGAAGGTGGTAGTGAATTACCAGTGTGGTTTTCCATATGATTGAATTGCCATTACTTAGCGCCCCGGATTTAAGTGCTCCATGCACAAGGTCATGTACAAGTGCAGTAGCATGGTGGGCGCTAAAGCTGATTGGGGTCTGCTCTCAGCAAACAAAGCAGGTCTGGAACAGTCAAAGGGGAAGACCTTCTATGTTATGCAGTTCGCCACTTAACCCTAAAGAGCAGGGCTCTCCCTGTCTGTAACAGAGGTCTTAATCATTAAAATAAAAATCTCTCCACCAAGAAAGGGAGAAAAAAGAGCAGGGTATATGCACAGTGAGATTTGGAGACTAGATTTTTGTTTTTCAGGGGAAGCATGGATGGATAAAAACAATTTCCATGTGGGCCGACAAATGAATTGGAACTCGATACCGTCATAGACTGGCCTCCAATTTGTGTTCCACTTGTTTTTCTGTAGTTGGAACATATCCAGGCCTTAAGAACAAAGCGCTCCTGGCTTTATTATGAATTGCCTAACAGAGTGGACCACCCCCACTCATGGGGACCACACCCAGCCCAAACCCCAGTTAAAAAATCCTCCTGTAACTTAGAGTCTAGCCTCCACCCCTCATTCCACAGCCATAGATTCAACATAAGACAGGTCACCTGGTTGAATCCATGAAACAGAAGCTCACCCTCCACCCAATAAATGGATAGACATGCGAATTTCAGACCTGCGTTGTTCAAGAGTCAGCTGTATATATCAGGCACCCCCTAGGTCCTGGGGTAGAGTGGGAGGAGCAAAAATGAAGATGTAGCTCCCTCAGGGGACTTAACTGAAAGTAAGGATGCCTGGTTTCACCCTAATGTATAGTCATATGGTTGGTCTGGGGTGTGGCTGAGCCAGCAGGCTCTTTTAAAATCCCCCAAGGCGGGGCCTCCCTGGTGACGTAATGGGTTAAGTCTCAGCACTATGAAGCTATCCGCAGTCACTACCGCTCATGAGTTCAATCCGCGGTAAGTAAGCTAATGTCTGGCCTCCACTCCATTTCCTAGCACACACACCTTTTTGATTCTGTTCATTGGGTTTTCTTTACCAGGAAGAGACAGTCCTGGTAGCCTTCATGCAGCAATTTAGTTTAAATATCTCCAGTTCTCTCCTTCTTCATAAGACTAGGAAGAAAGGAAAGCAAGTTACTGAGTCATTAAATTTCATTTAATGATTAATTTCAGTTAATTCATCACTTTCATTTTAAAATAAAGTACATATTATATACCTCGAACTCTGCTGCACATACAGAAGGTCAGTTTCCTTTTTATGGGAAGGAAAATCTCTAAGTAAAAGTGGCTTCTAGGGCCTCCCTAGTGGCACAAGGGGTTAAGTCTCAGCACTATGAAGCTATCCGCAGACACTGAAGCACGAGTTCGAGTTCGATCCCCAGTCAGGGAGCTTCCCACATGGCGCAGCAGACCTCTCCTGCCTCACCCGCTGCTCCCCTCAGCAGTATACTTCAGTCAATCTGCCTGTTCTGCTCCCCACTCTGTCTCTGGTGAATCCTCTCACCACCCCACGCCTCTGGCCTATGCCCCAATTCTTCTATGCATAAATAAATAAATCTTTTTTAAAAAATAAAAACGTGCTCTGATGTGCTCCTAAGGTTAAGAACTGTGGGATCTGGTGTAGTAGATTCCCAAACTGTGCTGCCAGGCAGATTTTCTGGAGAAGTTTTTAAAATCATAGATTGCTGGGTTCCTGCATAGATCTACTGAGTCTTGGAAAACTCTCTATTTTTATAGACTCACAAGAGTCCCTGATAGTTGAACTTAGTCAACAACACTGAATCAGTGCTGCCTTGTGTTTCTGCACAGCTGTGATCTAGAAACTTAATACTGCCTACCGTTTCCATCGCTTTACTCTCCTAGACAAAGCTTTTTTGACTCATTCGGGTAGTGGCCAAGGGTGTTTGTGGCTATTTTTTATGACAATTTCATAATGGTCAAAAGCCACCAACCCATCCACAATGTTTCTTCTCCCTTCTCTGAGCTGCTTTCCCTGACCTGTTTTTGTCACCAAGCTTGCCCTCTGCCTAGTGAAGAGTGACCCTTTTGGTTTTGGGGGGGAGGGATATTTTCTTTTAAGATTTATTTATTTATGCATACAAGCTGGGGTGCAGGCCAGAGGTGTGGGGTGGTGAGAGGGTTCACCAGAGACAGAGTGGGGAGCAGAACAGGCAGATTAACCGAAATACACTGCTGAGGGGAGCAGTGGGAGAGGCAGGAGAGGTCTGCTGCACCATGTGGGAATCTCCCTGGCCGGGCATCGATCTCATGCCACAACTGCCAACAGCTTCACAGCGCTGCGCTTCACCCATTGTGCCACCAGGGAGGCCCTTGGGGGGTATTTTTGCTGGCCTCCATATCATGCCTGCCATCGCCCTCCATGACTGAAAGCTGACTGTAACTTTGCCTTGGTGCTGCTAAACAACAGGGGGTCCTGAGGGTGTGCTGGCATGGTCCTGTAAGAGATCCCCACTATCCTAGGAATAGCTCCCTACCAAGTGGACCCCAGTGATGCTGTGTCATGAGGTCCAGGAAACCTGTGAGGATAAAACATTATCTTCCAGCTGCCCTTGAGCAAAGTTTTGAATCAGCAGTGAAACAGAAAACAAAAGCCACCTGTCTAGAGCTTTACTAGTCCATTGTCATCACCAGTTGAGAACTTTCTATTCAGGAGCTAACACTTTGGGTATTTTCCTAAATCTCTTGAGGAAGGTTCATTTTATCTTTGATCTTGTAAATGGTATTGACTCAATTACTGATTCAGTGTTGTTTATCATCACCCTCTCCCCCGGTCTTTTGAGTTCACAGAGCAAAATGGCAGCTAAATGTAGATTTTCAAAATGATAGAAGGGAAGAAAATCCCAGTTTTTTTGAAGATTTATTTATTTATGCATACAAGCTGGGGTGTCGGCCAGAGATGTGGGAGAGTGAGAGAATTCACCAGAGACAGAGTGGGGAGCAGAACAGGCAGATCTGCTGAAATACACTGCTGAGGGGAGCAGCGGGTGAGGCGGGAGAGGTCTGCTGTGCCATGTGGGAAGCTCCCTGGCCAGGGATCGAACTTGTGCTGCAGTGGCTCCGGATAGTTTCATAGTGCTGCGACTTAACCTGTCGCACCACCAGGGAGGCCCGAAAATACCAACTTTTGAGAAACGACCTTAAGAAAAAATAAGAGTGTATCAGACTTGGAAATGAAGTGTCTCAAAATTGAAGGGATGGATTTTTCTTCTTAACATTAAGATATTTTCCTCATGGAAACCCCTTTTTATTTATATGTTTATTTTAGGAAAAGCCTAACTAACCCGTTTTAAGAGATTACCTCATGTGGAAATAAAGACCTTTTCTTCCAAAGTAAAATCTGTGAAAGGCCAGGAATGTGGTGGCCTTGTACACATCTGGGACTCCATAGGAATGAAATCAGGAGATGCTGACAGATACAAGCAGGGCCTCTGAAATGAGGCCTCGTTTCCTTTCCCTGTGTTGGAATAACATTGTAAGGAAAACTTACTGATCCTAATACTTAAGATGAAGCATAACTTTTAAAAAGCAATCAGGAAAAATTAATAGATTTCTTTGGAAAAGAATGCTGACAAAACTCAAAATGAAAATGCTTCGTGACAAATAATGAAAACACTGCATGTGTAAACAGAATTCTCAGAGTACTCGCACCATTTCCATCACTGTCTTACTTACAATGAAGGTAAAAGAAATGAGTGCTCGCTGAAGACAAGAAGCATTTTTCAACTGCACAGAATGCAGGCTTCCTCTGTGCTTAATATGCGTTATCTGGTCAATGGTCACCCTAAACTCTTAGATATCGGTATCTCCATTGTAAGATAAGAAAGCAGAGACCGGAGAGGTCTGCTGCGCCATGTGGGTTAGCTCCCTGGTTGGGGATCGAACTCATGCTGCAGTGGCTGCCAATAGCTTCATAGTGCTGAGACTTAACCCCTCAGCAGTGAATTTCAGTAGATCTGCCTGTTCTGCTCCCCACTCTGTCTCTAGTGAATCCTCTCACACACCCCCACCCCTGCACCTCTGGCCTATACCCCAGCTCTTGTATGCATAAATAAATGATATAAATCTTTTTTAAAAACGAAGAAAGAAAGCAGAGACAGGTTAACCTGCAGTGACTCAAAGATCGCCCCCCAACCCCACCCTAAACAAAGGCACCCTTATTACAGGCCCTGACCCAAAACAATGAGTCCTTTGCCCTCTAGGGAAAGAATTCCTCAGAGAACACTAGGTGACGTTGAACCAAGGCGTTATTAGAGACTCGCGTAAGGGAACCAGTGCAGGGCAGGAGAATATAGCCTGGCTCCTCGGAGAGAGTTAGGAAGAGGAATGTCAAGAGTGGCTGTGCGAGACGGTAGTGGTGGGAACAGATACGTCACAGCTTGTCATGGGTGGGGGTTATACCCGGGCATGTGCAGATGGTTACCCCCAAATGTGCGTGTGGGCTCTCAGCCTTATCCTTCCAGGAAATTATGAAATAGTCATTAGTCAGGATCTGATACTCTCTGTCTATCTTGGTGTTTCATGGTCAGTGTTGGGGCCAGACCGTTTGGCCAGGGTTCTTTGGCCACGATTCAGTCCACCTGTTCAAACAGGGCTTGGGGCCGCTCGTCCTACCAGCTCTCAAAGTCTTTGACATAAGCTGCTCAGCCCTCTCATAACATCTTTACCTCCCAGAAGCCAGGAACAGAGGTTAGCCCCTTTTGGGGGCAAGGCCAAATTCCTTACTTCATCATGAGTATGGGAAAAATGGGACAGAATTGAAACTTTTTCCCCCATTTTGAAGAAAGATCGACAGGACCAGGGAGTAGCCGGATATAAGGGTCAAGTGCTAGGGATTTATCCAGGTGATGGGGAAATGTGCAAACCTTTGGCGCCAATATGGAAGCAGAGTGGGTGCTGGTTTGAGAAGGATATGAAGGGGGAATTGGAGAATCCCCCTGGAAATTCCCAACAGGAAGATGGCCCTGTAAGACTGAAGTGCATGCAGGAGAACATTTTTCAGACTTTCCGTTTGAATAGACACTGTGCTTTCTCCTATTCACGGTCTTACTCTATCTCACGGCAGTTTTTGAAAATGTTCTTATTTCAGTCACATGTTACAGATGAGGAAACGGAGCTTAGAGGGGTGAGCCATTTTCTGAAGCCACAGTGCTAGTAGAAAATGAGTTTTATTGTCCGCAGGACCCCCTCTGACATTTTTGCATTTCCATTTGCCCATTTAACGTTTTACAGTCTATTCAGATTATAGTTTTTCAGTGCCTCCAACCTCCAGCAACATTATTTGTTGTCTTTCATTTGTTATTGGGGCCTTCATAAAATATCTGGCCCTTTTGGGTGTTTATAATGTTGTAGGGAGTGGAGATAGAACAAGGGTGTTCTAAAGGGGTGAAGTAGGAAACGGGCTTGATTTAAATTGTAATGAGTGATTGTGTCTAATGTGTGTGTTGTGTTCAAATAAGCCAGTGAGCTTCTACTTATACTGCAGGAATAAACAGCAAATGATACAAACCCAGGTGTAAACCATGAGCACATTTGAATTTTATTTTTGAATGTAGATGTAATTGACCATTTGTTCTGCAGACAAGGTTTTAAAGTCCAGTTTAGAAGGGAAAAAAATATCAGTGTACTAGTGTGGATGATTTTTCTAGAAGACAGTTTTAGGGACTTAGGAAACTTTCTGAACTGATAAGACTTAAAATCCCTCATTAACAGAGGTGAGGTGAGGAAACTTTTAATTAGCAATTGTTCCAGCCTGCTGGAATGGCTTGTGCCTGTGATGCCTAAGTAACTTGGGAAAGTGCTCAGGGGAGGAAAGTGTGTGTGTGTGTGTGTGTGTGTGTGTGTGTGTGTGTGTGTGTGTGTTAAAGATGAAAATATAATCTCAGTGAAGGAAAATTGTTCAAGATCCTCTTAAATAATGATAACATGGGGCCTCCCTGGTGGTGCAGCGGGTTAAGTCACAGCATTATGAAGCTGTTCGCAGCCACTGCAGCACGAGTTCAATCCCCAGCCAGGGAGCTTCCCACATAGCACAGCAGACCTCTCCTGCCTCACCCACTGCTCCCCTCAGCAGTGTATTTCGGTTGATCTGCCTGTTCTGCTCCTCACTCTGTGTCTGGTGAACCCTCTCACTGCCCCACACCTCTGGCCTGCACCCCAACTTGTATGCAAAAATAAATCTTTAAAAAAAAAAATGAATGAATGATAACAGTAGCAGTACCCATAGCATAAATAATGGCTGGGTCTTGCTGGACACAGCCCTAGTCTGTGTTCTTTGTACATGTGAGTGAACTCATAAGAAGCCTAGGGGGTAAGTTCTGGTGTTAACTCCCACCTTAAAGGAAAGGAAAATGCAGCACAGCAGGTAATGCAAGAGTCAGGAGTCCCTGCTTCTGTAGTTGGGATCCCAAACCCATGCTCTCAGCTTTGACAATAAAAGGGCACTTGCTGCTGGAAAGTTGTTCATTACTAAAGAGATCACTTCTTTGAGGCTCACCTGCCCGTAGGTTTGGCACAGCATTGTCACATCAATCTTGCAACAGCCCTGTGAAATAAGGGCTTTTCATTGTCTCCATTTTCTTAAAGAGGACACTGGAGCTTAGAAAGTTGAATAGCCTCACTCACATCACCAGCCACCAAAGACCCAGCCCAGGTCTATGTGGCAACTGCACAGGAGCTGTGCTGTAGGAAGGGTGGTCAGTTTCCAAATGCAAAGATCAAGCGAGCTTTTCTTCTCGCACGTCGATGACCAGTTTTTTATTATAACCTTCCTCTCGTTGTGTATCCAAGACATACTGCACAGAAGGGGATTCCCTTCTTCCCAGACATTTAAATTAAGTAAAATAATCTGAAGCGGCCCCTGACATCTCCCACTGAATGCGTGGATTTGACAGTGTGCCTGGTTCAGAGTGCGTTGGCAATTGTAAGACTTTTTGTTGAATGAATACCTGATTAAGTTAATGACACTGAGCCAGGGGAGAGGAGGAGCATTTTTGGCAGTGGAATTCTGTATAGTTTCTGGCAGCTCATTCAATGTCCTCAATGTTCCACTGGCTTCGTGCTGGGCGGCATGTGAGCCTGGAGAAGCTACAGTCATTACTCAGCTTTTTGATTGAAAACAGCTGCAGGTAGTGAGTCATCCCTTTGTCCATTTTGCTGGTGGCTGGAAACCACGCAGGGGCATCTTAAGCCCACTCCACAGTCTCACTCTGAAATCAACAGAGGTAGAAAGTAGACTTCCCACTTGCTCTGCTTTTCAAAATGAGCCATTCATCTTTGGAGGGTCAGAACTCAGCCACCCATTCACTGAGTGTGAGTCATACCCCTAATTTTAAAACAAACATTTATTTCAGAGAAAATTCTTATCTTGGCTGGGTTTTACAGCCTGTCTCCCTGTCCTTTCTACGCTTGATTTAGTCTGGTTTCAATAAAACGGTTGTCTTTGTGAACACATATTCCTTCTACTCTGTCCAAACACTACCAGAAGCATTTCTTTGGAATGGATCTCAGGATGATTTGGACATGGTTTTAGAGAACTGGATGCAGATTAGAGGCCTTCCCACATGGCACATACACCTTTAACAACATTTCACATGGCCTATGTACTCGGACTTCCGGCTTCAGAAAGAGGGTTCATAATCTCACCTGATACTTTATGTGAGAAATGGAATCTCTAAGTGCAAATGGTTTTCAAATACATGGTATTTTTGTGTCCCTCCATCGTGAGTTGAATCCAACACTTTGATCCAACACTTTGATCAATTTTTCAACATCACATCTGAAAATCTAGAAGATCCAGAAACGCTTTGCCTTTTAGTAGCCAACTCTTTTTAAGGGAGCTGAAGCTACAGTGGACAGTCACAGGACAAGAACAGTAAATCAACAAAGAATAAGCGCCCTGGAATTCCAGGGACTTATGAAATTTAGTTATAACCCAGTGCAGGGAGTTTCTGCTCTAATGAGGAAGACACATGAAAAAAAGTAAAACTGCAATGAACACAGTGAAGTAACAGACTCTGGCCATCAGGTAGAGGCTGATGAGCCGTCACCAAGGAAGGATATTGGACATGACTGCAGTGCGTTTAAGCGACTTTGCCACAATTTAGGAATGAAGTCCCTTCAGTGAACTGATAATATTGGGATACCAGCCAGTTTATGGGTTGCTCCCATTGCACTTATACTTTGAACTCTGTGCCCAGAATATCAATGCCCGCAATCTTCTTCCCTGTGTGCTCCTTTGCATAATTTCCATTGGCATTCTTCCTCAACAGGACCCTGGCTCAGATCAGATCTCCCCCTTTCTGTTCCACTCATCAGCCTGTCTACTGCTCACTATTTTGGGGTGCATAGATTTAACCACATCCTTGGTTCACAATGCATTCTTATCTCTGTAACCAGATGAACTTCATTTATTAGGGTTATTTTATTACTTGATCTATTTAAGTATATGATCACCACAAGCTAGGAGTTTATGGGCCACCTACAAAGTTGGAGAGAATAGTTGCCACAAAACCACCCTCACTTCTGACACTGCAAGTTTGGAGACTTCCCCAAATCACCCTCAGACTGGATAATTCACTAGACTGGATATCTCACAGAATTCTCCCAATAGCTCGTACACTCATGGTTACAGTTTACTACAGAGAAGCACACAGATTTTAGCCAGACAAGGGAAGAGGTGCACAGAGATCTAGAGATGCCCAAACATATCTTCCAGTGACCTCTCCCTATGGGGGCATGAAAGACATTACCTCCTCTTGACCATAGTGTGTGATCATAGTCATGGAGAATTACCACACAGGAAAACACTTGAGCTTCAATTTCCAGAGTTTTTGAGCTCAGTCTGCACACTATCCACCTGGCTGCCTTTCTGTCCCAACTCCTTCTGGAAGCCAGGCAGTTATCTTTAGTAATTAATCACTCTGGAGGTTGGAACTAATACCCCATGGCCAGAGTCCTCATCAGACATCCAGTGGCCAAAGCTCCCAGGCAGGCATACTTCTATCAGGCAGGACATCTCGGAGACCTCGAGAGCACCTCCCAGTAGCCAAGAGCAAAAACCAGACCTCTGTTTGGGAAAAGTCGATCTTTCATACAATGCATAATGGAAAATTTGGAACCGAAGTCCTTTTTTTGTTTTTCTTCAATCAGATGAACGAAAATTTTCATCTAATTTCTTCCATGTATTAATCATGTAACATTAAGCAAGTATTTTTACTCTGAGCCTCGGCAGCCTTATCTTGACAGTAGATGACCATGTATAAAGCATCACCTTAGACTGCACAAGAAAACCTCCATGGCTTCTGCTGTGCCTTAAAGAGGCTGGACCCAGGAGGTCTCAGGCCTTTGTAGTCAAGAGGACTGAGAAGTTGTGCAGAGCCCCAGGGACTGTAAGACAATTGTGGAAGGGAAGCTACCATGCTTCCACCGTGGAGGATTGACTTGTTAGCTCATGGACTATCCCGAAGCCTCAGCTTTCCTTGCATCCATCCGCATCAAGGGCAAGGAAAGCTTCGAGATGCTCTCAGAAAGCTCAGATCTAGAATAGCGTTTTTTCTAAGCTGGAATATCTGTTCTTCCAGAGTTCCAGCCCTCTAGTGGCTGATGGAATCCCACAAAGCCTCATCTAACTACTGCTGGTCCTTTGCTTTGTGATGTGTAGCAAAGCTTATGAGAATGTGTGCAAGCAGACAGCTGGCAGCCCTCCCTGTGGGATGTGGCAAGAAGATTCTGCATTTCTCCATCATGCCTTTTGGGAATTACTCATCCAAGAAGTATTGTGGAAAATCAAGCAGAGCAGAACACGGAGCCATCGCACTTCACCTTTACCCAGGCATGCGGGCTGGAGTTTAGCACCTCACTTTTCTCTTTACTCTGTGTATACTGAATGGCTTTCATGCTTTCTGTTGTGAATGGGAGGGGTGGGGGCAGAGACTGTGCCTTGGGAACTATTATAAATGAAATCCCATCTACATTTAGCCAAAGAAAGAAACTCAAACATCCATGACTGTCTCTTTTGCATGAATCACAGAAGTGAGAGGGAAAAAAACCCTGACGTTTGAAGGATTAATAATTTAAAGGTACTGTATTGATTTGATCATGGGAACGAGAGAGATAGCAACAGATACGTGTGGGTGAAAACTAGGGGTTCACGAGGAAGCATTTTCTGGAATATAATTAGGATAGCTGCCACTTATTGAGTATGTACGTCATGCCAGGTACTATGTATATTAATGTCTCCCTGTTTTATAGGCAGTGATATCAATGACAAGATGACACATTATTGAAATACTTGCCTTCCTAAACTGAGTGCATGCATAATTCTGAGTAAAATAAAAATTACATTAAAAGAAAAATAAGATTCCATGGACAGTTGGAGGGAAAGCCAGTGGTCTATTCTGACTGCTGCTTCATGTGTCCTCCTTCTTATTAGTGGTTATACTGGTGTTAATGTTATATCTCTTGTTATTATTACTATTAATAATAATGTTTATCTCGATTTTCCAAATATACCAATGGATGCAAATGTTTAATGAATTATGTAGTGAGATACACCACTGTCGTGGTAAGAAAATTAAATTGAAAGTCAAAAATGACTGATTCTTGTTCCCCAACCCCAATTCGAACTGCCACAGCCAGTTCTTTTTTAATTTGAGATGCAATTGACATGTAGTATAATGTGTATTAATATATATTAATTAATACTTATAAATGTGTTATGTTTTAAGCATCTGGCGTAATGAATCAATAGTTGCATGTATTGGGAATTCACCACAACAGTGAGTCTAGTAAACATCCATCCCCATACATAGTCACCAAAGAAAGGCTCTCTTGTCATGAGGACTTTTAAGATCTACTCTTTCAGTGACTTGCAAATGTGCAATACTTTATCATTAACCATATCACCCTGTGTACATTGCATCCCCATGACTTATTTTAAAACTGGAAGTATGTGCCTTTTTTTTTAAAGATTTATTTATTTATGCATACAAGCTGGGGTACAGGCCAGAGGCGTGGGGCAGCAAGAGGGTTCACCAGAGACAGAGTGGGGAGCAGAACAGGCAGATCAACTGAAACACGCTGCTGAGGGGAGCAGCGGGCGAGGCAGGAGAGGTCTGCTGCACCATGTGGGAATCTCCCCGGCTGGGCATCGAACTCGCATCGCTGCTGCCGACAGCTCCACAGTGCAGCGCCTAACCACCGAGCCACCAGGGAGGCCCCAGTGTGTGCCTTTTTGATCCCCTTTGCCTACTTTGCTTACCCCTCGCCTCTGTCAGCCAGTTCTTTTTCTGTGAGATCTTTTGTTTGTTTCCTTATATATTCTACATGTAAGTGAGATCAGATGTCTTCCTCTGACTTTTCCACTTAGTATAGTGCCCTCAAGGTCCATCCATACTGTTGTAAGTGACAACGTAATTTCCTTCTTTCTCGTGGTTGCGTAATATTCCAGTTTACAGATATCTGTTCTCACATCTTTATTGATTCATCCAACCACGGACACTTGGGTTGTTTCCATTTTTGACTACTGTAAATAAAGCTACTGTGACCCCAGAGGGTGCAGATCTTTTCAAGTTGACATTTTCATTTTCTTCATGGAACATCCAGAAGTGGGGTTGTTGGATCATGTGGTAGCTCCATATTCAGTCTTTTGAGGAACCACCTTCGTGCTGTTTTGCACAGTTGGCTGCACCGATTTACGTTCCTGCCCACAGCTCACTAGCATGGCTGGTTCCTGTACCGAGGAGAAAATACATTCTGGAGCGGGGTGAGGACCACTCAGTGCCGGTGGTGGAAAGTGCCTTTGAGGCTATTCCCAGCCCTCAGTCAGAAGAGTAGATCAGCAGAGATTCGGGGGTCCCGAGGTAGCTAATCTGGTGCTGAAAGCAGAAAGGTATTTCCCTATGTATTGAACCAGGGAAGTTCTTGACAGAAAGGCATTTCCAGCTTTTCTTAAAAACTTCAACTCAGCCCCTGTTGGACAATTCTTTTGGGACCCGTTTCGATCCAGATGGTTATCCCTCCAAGTGATTATTTTTCCGTCTTGAGCCTTTCCAGGAATTCCAGCCCGGGCAGGCTGCCAGGGGACACTGGCTACCCAAATGCTCGCGACATCCGCGTGAGCTGACTTCGGGGAGGGACAACGCAGCCCAGGGGCCTCTGCTCTGACCCCTCCCCTCCTCGCCAGCGCCTGCGCCTGCCCTCCAGCGCCGGCACGTGCCCCGCTGCTGCGCCCCAGCCACGTCACAGACCGCCTTGTGTTTCGGGAGGTGGCAAAACCCCTAAAACCACCCCTACTTTCACTGTGGTCCCGTTAACCAGAAGTGGTGATGGCAGAAGCCAGGAATCTGAGAGAGGTTTCCGCCCACAGCTGGAAGGCGGTCTCTCCCTTATGCTGACTGTGGTAGTGAACAGAGAGCCCCACCCAGGGGTGAGGGAGGCTGCAGCGCAGCTGCACCCCGCGTGGTGGAGTTTGGTGGCAGGCTAGCCCGAGCGGCTGTGCACCCTGCAGCATCTCCTTCGGGGCCTTTCATCAGAAAAAGAACTCCAGTCACTTCGCTGCACTGACTCGGAGCTACCCGAGCCAGGGAGCACCTAAGAGGATTTGCGTTTTATAATCATTATCTTACATTTAATCATCATATTCATTCCCAACAGTTTCTATGGATGAACAGGGCCCCCCAACGTGCTAAGCATCCGTGGTGCTAATAATAAGAGTGGCGCTGTGTGCTCTGCTTGTCCTTGGCCAGGGAAAATCTCAATGGGTGGTCGTGGCGCCATGTCCCCAGTAAGGTTCCTCGATGGCATTCGCCATGTGCCACTAACGGAGGCGACACTCACCTGAATGCAGGTGTGGACTTGCTTTTGTGACACTGGTAGAGAGGGGGCTTGTTCAGACAGCGGGTTAGGTTCAATGGTGCATGGGATCTGCCCTCTGGGGGTCTCAGCTTCATCGAGGCTGGGATCCAGTGGCTGAGCCACCACTGAGTTCGGTGCTGGAGGATCCCTGGCTCACTGCCTATGATGTGAAAAGTTCGCGATCTTTCTTCCTTAGCCCACCCAGCCTGTACCACTGAGTGCCACACCAACTGCAGCTCGTGGGTCATGCTAGTTGGTCATAGTGCTGGTCGGTGACTAGTGCTGAATATTGCTGGTTAGTGATTCATGCTAGCTGGTGATAGTGCCAGCTGGTGATTAGTGCTAGGCACCGTACAGAGTCCTTGGACATCTTTTTCCCCCCGTATCCCTATGCATACTGTCTTTTTATGACCTGGGATGGAAAAAGGGTGTTACACTACCATCTACATAGTACCTTTCAGTCTATACTGCAGCACATCTGAGTAGAACAAGAAAGTGGTTTCCAGCACTAGTTCTCCCTCTGACTACGAGGCCTTGCCCTAATCTGAGTGTCCATCTGAAACATGGAGATAAAAAATACAAAGTTCATGAATTGGTGGTGAGAAGTAAATGAGATGTTTGAGTTACTGGCATCTAGTAGGTGACCAGTTAACGGAAGCCTTTGTCTTTATTTCCCAGGGCTGCTGTATCAGATGACTGTAAATTTGATGGCAAACCACAAAAGAAACTTTTTTCATAGTTCTGGGGGCCAGAATTGAAACCCAGAGGTGCACAGGTCTGTGCTTCTTCCAAAGGCTCCAGGGGAGAATCTTGCCCTGACTCTTCCAGTTCTGGTCTCCAGGTACCCCTTGACTTGGGTCCCCTCACTCCATTCTCTGCCTCATCTCCACATGGCCAGGCGTGTATCTTCAGTCTTGCTTTGCCTTTCTCTTCTAAGAGGACTTGTCTTAGGATTCAGAGCCTGCCTGGAGAATCCAGGATGGTCTCGCGTCGACACCTTTCATTCCATTCTCTTTTTCCGGTATATCCAGGTGGGCTTATTTTGGGGGCTTCCATCCTTCAATCTTGTGAATGAAACTGATTAAGGTATATTAATTTACTCTTTATGCCATAGGCACCTGTGTAGACTTCTCTAGCATGGGTTAGTAGCTTTGATTTTTCTTTTCTCAGTCTTTTTTTTTTTTAAGATTTAATTTTTTATTTATACATACAAGCTGGGGTACAGGCCAGAGGCGTGGGGCGGCGAGAGGATTCACCAGAGACAGAGCGGGGAGCAGAACAGGCAGATCAGAAATACACTGCTGAGGGGAGCAGTGGGCGAGGCAGGAGAGGTCTGCTGTGCCATGTGGGATTCTCCCCGGCCGGGCGTCGAACTCGCGTCGCTGCTGCCGACAGCTCCACAGCGCAGCACTTAATCGCTGCGCCACCGGGGAGGCCCCTCTTTTCTCAGTCTTCTGTGAAGAGCAATACCCTGGACCGTGGGGGTACAGAGTGGAGAAGGATGGCTGAGTGTGTTGAAGTGATGGTCAGTTGGTTCTGAAAAGTTGGGCCAGGATTCCACTCACCTACCAGGTGGCTTTTGGCCTGAGTGGATGTGGAGAAGACCCCAACCCCTTCAGATGCTGCCTCATTTTGAATTAGGCTTGCCCAGTGAACCCCCACATTTCGTGCAGTGGGGACGACAAGGAGTTTCTATTGAAGACACAGCAAAAAAAAGATTTTTTTAAAAGTAGGCTGGCATTCAAGCAAACCACCTTGACACAGGATGGGGTCACAGAATCTCAGAATATTTGTGATGGGAAGAAAAGCAAAAGGTAAGAGCGGGAACACCCAGCCTGGGCAGGGGTCCCAACTCTCATCTCTCATCCCAACTGGGGTCTCTCCACTTGACCTGGACTTGTGGGAGGACCCAGGACCCCAGTAGTTCTGATGACTTAGATTCTACTGTTTGGAGCCATGTAATTGGAGCTCAGGGGGCCTGCTGCTAGCATCCACTCACCTCAACACTTGAGTGGTTTTGCCGATGCTGTAGACTCTTATAGTACTTATTCTCTTATTCTAAAAATTATGCTTTCTTAAATGAAGCTTATAATTACTCCAGTTTTTGGAAACACACCAAGCTGTTGGTTCATAATGAACATAGAGTCGAACAAAAATTTCTGGGCTTTTTATGTCAACTACTCTTAAGCCAACTCTCTCCAGCCTTGCTCACGAACTAATTGAGCTATTGAAGCCAAGGGCAAGCATTTACACTTATTCTCATTAATCTTGATTTTCTTGGATTTGTGCTATCACTTCTAGCTTCTTAGGATATATTTCAATATTAATCTCAATAATATATTAAACATCTCCTCCAGCTTTCTGTTATCTCTAAATAGGGTAACCAAAACACTAATAAAATGTCAAACAGAATACAACCTAAAACAGAGCTGTGGCATTCCATTTGTATCATGCTGACATTGAACATTTAAAGTCCACTGGATATACTAGGAACAAAGCAAGTGTTTGATGAATGAATGTGTGACCCACCTTCTTTAGGGCATGATTGTTTAGTCACCCATGAAGGTATCTAAGTATGCTCTCATCCAGCCCACCTTTCTCCATCTCTGATATCCTGTGATGTCAGGGTTGCCTTGTTTTTAATATGTAACCTGAATGAACTGCCTTCTGCCAACACACTGCACAGCGCTTCCCTCTTAGTGATGCAATTAGATGGAAGGAGTTGCTGTGTCAGACTCGGGAACCCTTGCAGAGACCTCGTGACTTCCGCCATCAGGTCTAGGTGATCTGACTTCTAAGGGGTCATGTGGTTTTCCAGAATGGACTCAAGTCCATCAGTCTGTCTTTCCTCCCTGTAAAACAGAAACCATTGGTCTGTCTGAAATTTCTGCTGCTTTGAGACTGAGATGAGGCACCATTCCTTCTGACTGCCCTACCCGATGGATTTCCTTCTTTTCTTAACTTCTAGTCGGCACAAAAGAGATTATCTGAGCGCCTGCATTCAGAATTCTGAGAATGAAGCCTATGTCTGTGAAATAAAATTAAAAGTTCATTATTTTAGTTGGACCCACGTATAAAGAAGCCAAGAATTGGCTCACAGTTTATCAGATGTTACCATTAGAAGATTGTCTTGGGTCAATGAAAAAATATTGAATATATGAAATCTTTCAAAGGGGGCAAAAAACAAAAGGAGTCCATGATAAGAAGTCAGGCTGACCTGAGTTTGCCATTATCTAGATGACTTTGGGTGATCTGCATTATCTTTGTGAGCCTTGATTTCTGGACATGGAAAGGAGGAGCAAGTAAACATTCAGCATAAGGCCATCGTGTAGTATGTGCTCAGTAAATATTATGTGTTACTGAGGGAAAACTAAACCTTGCCGGGGTCATGCCAGACGGCCACGGGTATCATTCAGCTGAGTCGCTCATAGGATTAGAGTGCTAGTTAGGCACCCCAATTGATGCTTGATCGAGGCATGCACTTTTAGGATATTTTATATCAAATTCTAGGAGCAGTTGGTTGCCATTTTCAGCACCTTTGCCAGCGGAGGGTTCATCCCCACCTTGCCCACCCTAGGGCATCTTTTTCTGTCATTTTCTTTTTTTTTTTTAAGATTTATTTATTTATACATACAAGCTGGGGTACAGGCCAGAGGCGTGGGGCGGCGAGAGGGTTCACCAGAGACAGAGTGGGGAGCAGAACAGGCAGATCAGAAATACACTGCTGAGGGGAGCAGCGGGCGAGGCAGGAGAGGTCTGCTGCACCATGTGGGATTCTCCCCCGCTGGGCGTCGAACTCGCATTGCTCGCTGCTCAACCGCTGCGCCACCGGGGAGGCCCTTTTTCTGTCATTTTCAATGGATCAATAGCCATGGAGCAAATTTTGTGAATTATAGCGTAGATGTAACAGTGGGGCCTCCTTTGCCAAATTTTGTTTTTCTTTTCCTGGAGATGACCAAGTTATGTATAAATTTTATAATGGCCTTTTTAAAGTATTTCTCTATAATTTTTGAAGATAGAACTAGAAGGGGCTTCTATTATTTAAAACTGGGTCTATGTAGACCCTCCACCCTCAAGTAAACAGCTGAGTTTTACCTTCTTCGAGCTGGTGTCTCCCAGGCTCCATCATTAGGAAAAGGTCAGAGATGCTAGAGGAGAGCATTCAGTCTTACACTGAGTTTCTGAAACCTTGCTATGCATATGAATCACCGGGATATCTTGTTAAAACACAGATATTTGAATCAGGAGAGCTGGGTGAGGCTGAGATCCTGCACTTCCAAAGCTGATGGGAGGCTGGTAGTACAGGTGTGCTGACCACCTTGGCCTTGAAGGATTTTTAAAAAACTGGCAGACAGATAACTGTAAATGGAGATATAAAGATGCTTAAGTGAATGTATTCAGAACAGTGATTATCACACACTCTGTGTAGTAAACCCTAAATGAATTTGTCTGGCTTAATCAGTGAGCTCTCCCCCAGCTCTCCCTTCTTGATTAAATAGTATGCTTTGTGTGGGGGATTCTTTGATAGTCCAGCACTGTAAAACCAGGTGTGGCCCCATGTTTCAAGGCAATGCTTCTGTTGTAGAGGTGGGTACATCCAGGGGTGAATTCTCAGGGCCCCAGTTGAAACGGCTACGGGAAGGCAATTAAAGACACAGGGCCATATGTCTGCAGCTTGAAAGAGACCCTACAAACAGCAATTCCCCCTTTCTTTCTCCCCCTCATTCTCCCTCCCAACCCCCCCCCATTTCGCTCTCGCTCTCGCTCTGTGTGTGTGTGACTCTCTTGCCTTCCTTCTTCCTTTTGCTTACTGTGCTTTGCCATCTTCATTTTGAAACCCCGCCATTCCTTCAATCCCAAAAACTCCGTGTATCAGGCTTGTGTATACTGTGGCGCCCTCTCGTGGCTCGGTGAAATACAGCAAAACAATCCCTTCCCTCCCGGCATCTCCCCCAAGGGAAAGACAGTACAGGCAGCAAAGGGAGCCTCAGACCTAGACATATATCCCATAATTAGAGAGCCCCATATCTTCCAAGCCATACTGGCAAATAGGAGACATGGAGGGGGAGGAGGAATTGAAATTTTTAATCTTTTTGTCCTTGATTCATCGTTAGTATTATCTGGAAAGGATGTTTATCACTAGGTAAAACCTTTGAGAAGAACACATTTGAATCTGTGAGCTAAAGCCAATATACCTTAGTGTTCCACTAGCGGAAAGCCAGCTGTGGACCCCACATAGAGATCTTTAGGACAAGTAAATAAACAATGTAAACCAACCAAGGCATTACTAAAAACCAAGTTAGCATTCTTTTTCAAATTCACTAACCCTGGGTTCTTTAAAAAGTGCCTTCAGAGGGGTTTTCTAGTTTTGTATATCACACTTTGGGTTGTACAGGCGATGTTCTATTTGCATTGCTAATGGATCTCTTTCTGAATGTGTTTGACATTTTGCTTGCTTTGAAAGAACTTTTATGCTGCTGCTTTTTCTTCTCTAGAGCTGCCTTAGGCTAATTAACCTATTCCCTTACTGGTTGGGCCCACTATATGCAAATGTTCTTATTTCGGATTCTGACATACCACTCTGGCTTGAATATCCCTAATGAAATCCTGTGGGGTTTTGTTGGACCTGCGCTACTGTGGGGCCAGCAGGGGGCGCATGGAATAGCTAACTTTGAGTAGCTCTAAGTGATGTGTTAGGAATTATGAGAATGTGTTCTCTTTCTTAAGAGTCTGGAAATCTAAAGTTAAAAGATCATCATTAGTACTTTTTAAGA
The DNA here is from genome assembly GCA_004024925.1 of Scalopus aquaticus. Taxonomy (NCBI): domain Eukaryota; kingdom Metazoa; phylum Chordata; class Mammalia; order Eulipotyphla; family Talpidae; genus Scalopus; species Scalopus aquaticus. The sequence goes on along the minus strand of PVIJ01001513.1, from coordinate 32,196 downwards.
AGCTCAAAGGAACAGCTGGTTTTGGTGCTTGTGTAGTTTAATTTTATTCTGTCATTGTGTTAAAAATAGCACAGTCATTGTAATTGATTTGCAAGTGTTGGGTACAAATGATGTGCTCTGCTCGTAGAAAAAAGGCTAGACAGACTGAAGTTACTGGGGACTTATAAAAACCTGGGTCAGGACAGGTCATTGAATAGTCAACATCACTCCTTTGACACAGATAGAAATCATATTCTTATTGCAATGTCCTTTGGTGTTGAGACACCAGATTTCTTAACTTCCCCCTCTTTATATACCTGACCAAAATCACTGCGGATGGGGACTTTCTTTTGTGTCACTTGTCATGATGTATGTTAAGAATGGTAAAGCAAAACCAACAAGGATCACTAAGTCATTGGCAAAAAAAAAAAAGGTACCGGTGAGGAGATGTGGTATAAGCTGGTCCAAGCTACAGGGCTGCAGGGCACAGAAGAGAGAAAAGAGCTGTGTTCCTATAGGGATATTGCTGCAGCCTCGTTATGGACAAGGATCAGTGCAGCCTGTTGTGCTTGTTTCAGTATCACATCATAGACAAGTCTAGGGAGGAAGCATCTAGAATGCACGTCTAGAATCCCCAAAGCCTGATCCCATGGCTTCCGAAATTGCTCTCCCCGACACTGAGCACGCCTGCAGTTACCATGGGGGTAGTCACACCCAACACTTGTTGGCCTTGTTCCATGGATGTTCTGCCTCTTGCAGGTGGGCATTTATTGGCCACACAGTCGTGATGATACAGAGGTCAGAGGTTGCTGGGAGCCTGAGATAGGCATCCATAGGCACTGACTCAGGACTCGCTACTTCTGTGTCCAGGTTTAAATGCGCAGGTCTGATTGATCTGAAAGAGGTTTCATCTCTTGGGTTAGAGATGGGTTGCCTTTTCCAGGGAGAAAAAGAGAGTGGGTGTGAAGAGAAAATCCAAATCGGAAAGCTACAAAAGGGCAGGAATGAAGCAAGTGCGTAGCCCTCATTAAGGAAGCATTTCCATGCATCCGCCCTTTTACTGCATTCTCCTTTTAACTATAATCATATTCGTTTTAAAACTGTCTCACAGATTTCTTTTAACTCTCTGTTACCATATGAATGGCTGCACTGGGAATTCTTTGGAAACTTGTAGAAAACAGGATTGGTTTTGGCTGCTTCTGCTGAGTTGGCGTGTGTGTGTGTGTGTGTGTGTGTGTGTGTGTGTGTGTGTGTGTGTGTGTTGCATTAAAAGAGAATTGTTGCTCCAGGATGGACCCAGGGCCAGGTGAAATGTCTGAGTGTTGGCAATGGCCGTGGCAGATGGATATGCAGAGATCACACAGAAGGCCACTTGGGACGGTCACTCCCGACCTGCCCTGCCCAGCGGGCGCCTGGCTCCAGGGGCTGACAAGGGTGGATACCATCCTTTCTGTGGGCTGCATTTGACTTTCCAGCATGGTGAAGAGGTGATGCATGCATGAATGCAGCATGAATCCAGCTTTTTTTCTGAAAAGGAAACAAGAAATGCATTATCTCCTCTCTAAGGAGAAAGGAGGAAAAAGAGGGTGTTGAGAAGCATGGCATGGGCAGACTTGTTAACGCCCTAAAGAATTGGAATCTCCTCAGGGTTTGATCCCTCTCCCTGGTGTACTGTCCATCCAGCCTTCCACTGCCAGGATGCTGGGGCTATAATAGGGCCTGGGGATTTTACCTTAAACCTGAGCCTAGTCTCAGTCGTGTGCTGATTTTTTATTTCTTGTCCCTCCTTTCTCCTCTCCTGCCTCTCCTCTTCCCCTGCCGCTCCCCTCTTCCTGCTCCCAGATTCCAAAGCTGCTGCTGGCCGATTGCACCCACGGGGAGATGATTCCTCATGAAGAGCCTGGATCCCCTACAGAAATCAAATGTGACTTTCCATTTATCAGACTAAAATCAGAGCCCGCCAGACAGTGAAAGAGTCACCGTGGAGGGGGGACGGCGAAAAATGAAATCCAATCAAGAGCGGAGCAACGAATGCCTGCCTCCCAAGAAGCGCGAGATCCCGGCCACCAGCCGGCCCTCCGAGGAGAAGGCCACGGTCCTGCCCAGCGACAACCACCGGGCGGAGGGCGTGGCATGGCTCCCGGGCAACCCTGGCGGCCGCAGCCACGGGGGCGGCCGGCACGGCCCGGCGGGGACTTCGGTGGAGCTCGGTTTACAACAGGGAATAGGTTTACACAAAGCGCTGTCCACGGGGCTGGACTACTCCCCGCCCAGCGCGCCCAGGTCTGTCCCCGCGAGCACGCTGCCCGCGGCCTACCCGCCCCCGCAGTCAGGGACCCCGGTGTCGCCGGTGCAGTACGCTCACCTGCCGCACACCTTCCAGTTCATCGGGTCCTCCCAGTACAGCGGGTCCTACGCCGGGTTCATCCCCTCGCAGCTGATCTCCCCCACGGCCAGCCCGGTCACCAGCGCCGTGGCCTCTGCCGCGGGCGCCGCCACTCCGTCCCAGCGCTCCCAGCTGGAGGCCTATTCCACTCTGCTGGCCAACATGGGCAGTCTGACCCAAGCCTCGGGACACAAGGCTGAGCAACAGCAGCAGCACCTAGGCAGGACGCCCGGGCTGGTCACCCCCGGGTCCCCGCCGCCCCCCCAGCAGAACCAGTACGTGCACATTTCCAGCTCGCCGCAGAACGCCGGGCGCGCGGCCTCTCCTCCGGCCATCCCCGTCCACCTCCACCCCCACCAGACGATGATCCCACACACACTCACCCTGGGGCCCTCCCCCCAGGTCGTCGTGCAATACACCGACTCTGGCAGCCACTTCGTGACGCGGGAGGCCACCAAGAAAGCCGAGAGCAGCCGGCTGCAGCAGGCCATACAGGCCAAGGAAATCCTCAACGGGGAGCTGGAGAAGGGCCGCAGGTATGGGGCCCCGACCTCGGCCGACCTGGGCCTGGTGAAGGCCAGCAGCAAGTCAGTGCCTCACCCCTATGAGTCCAGGCACGTGGTGGTCCACCCCAGCCCCGCAGACTACGGCGGCCGAGACGCCGCGGGCGTGCGGGCGTCGGTCATGGTCCTGCCCAACAGCAGCGCCCCCGCAGCCGACCTGGACGTCCAGCAGGTCTCGCACCGGGAGGCCTCCCCCTCCACCCTCAACGACAAAAGCGGCCTGCATCTCGGGAAGCCCGGGCACCGATCCTACGCGCTGTCACCCCAACAGGCCCTGGGGCCCGAGGGCGTGAAGGCTGCCGCGGTCGCCACGCTGTCTCCGCACACAGTCATCCAGACCACGCACAGCGCTTCGGAGCCGCTCCCGGTGGGGCTGCCCGCCACGGCCTTCTACGCCGGCACCCAGCCGCCAGTCATCGGCTACCTGAGCGGCCAGCAGCAGGCGATCACCTACGCCGGCGGCCTGCCCCAGCACCTGGTGATCCCTGGCACCCAGCCCCTGCTCATCCCGGTGGGCGGCGCCGACATGGAGGGGTCGGGGGCGGCCTCGGCCATCGTCACGTCCTCGCCCCAGTTTGCTGCAGTGCCTCACGCCTTCGTCACCACCGCCCTCCCCAAGAGCGAGAACTTCAGCCCAGAGGCCCTGGCCACCCAGGCCGCCTACCCGGCCATGGTGCAGGCCCAGATCCACCTGCCCGTGGTGCAGTCCGTGGCGTCCCCCGCCGCCGCTCCCCCCACGCTGCCCCCCTACTTCATGAAAGGCTCCATCATCCAGTTGGCCAACGGGGAGCTGAAAAAGGTGGAGGACTTAAAGACGGAGGACTTCATCCAGAGCGCAGAGATCAGCAACGACCTGAAGATCGACTCCAGCACCGTGGAGAGGATCGAGGACAGCCCCAGCCCCGGCGTGGCCGTGATACAGTTCGCCGTGGGGGAGCACCGAGCACAGGTAATGTTTGCCAGGACGCACAGGTAGGGGGATGCCCGTCACGCTGCCCAAACCCCCGCCCCCCCAGTAAGATGAATTTCTTCAGGGCAGCAGGCTTGTCCCTGCTGTGGGAAGGTTTGAGGACTTTCAATTACACCTAGACATTTTTTAAGCGCAGAGTCTTTTAATATTTTAAAAAATGCATGGATGTACCTACCCATTGGTTCACATACTATGTAAGTTTCAGGAGTACAGCTTCACACCTCTGTAAAACTATGTACCACACCTCACCACCACCAAAGCTCTAGAACCATTCACCGCTGTCCAGCTGAACTCCCCCCCAACCTGTTCTGCTCCTCACATTTATATACTTAGATTTTAAACCAAATGCTTCCCAGACATGGTTTATGAGATAATTAAGCCCTAATGCCCCCAAAGCATCTATTTCTATGCATCTAGAGTAAGGCTATTCAGGCACCACCCAATTTTGAGTGTTTTGAGTCAAAAATTGCCACTGAGTTAATGTTTTGTGCTGTGGTCCAGATGTAGGACAAGGATGGAGACAACCTATGGGGCTGCTGGCACCACCCCACCTTCTGTGTTTCCTGTTGGGGAAGACAGCGCTGGTTGGGGTGAGGACATAAGGTACCCAGAATGAGCACACCACATTCCAACATCCGTATTTTAAAACCCAGGTTTTATTATTTATTTTTTAAAGATTTATTATTTATTTATGCATACAAGAACTGGGGTGTAGGCCAGAAGTGTGGGGGAGAGTGAGAGGATTCGCCAGAGACAGAATGGGGAGCAGAGCAGGCGGGTCTACCGAAGTACACTGCTGAGGGGAGCAGCAGGCAAGACAGGAGAGGTCTGCTGCGCCATGTGGGTTAGTTCCTTGGCCGGGGATTGAACTCGTGATGCAGCGGCTGCGGATAGCTTCATAGTGCTGAGACTTAACCTGTTGCGCCATCAGAGAGGCCCCAGATTTTATTACTTAAATATGAGAGGCCGACAGATGAAGAGACAACTGCTATTAAAAACACAGATGTTAGACGCACAGATCCCAAGAGGACAGGGAACACACGTTAGGCAGGGCATGCGCGGATGCACCAGGGTTGGTCAGTGTGGAGTCAGAGGGAGGAGACAGAGAGAGCAAGAGGGGAGCAAGGAGGATGCCTGGGGCAAGCATCTTTAGGATTGGCTGTTTGAATAGCTTTGCAGGCCCTGGATCTTTCTTACCTGTCTTGTGCCTGTCCGTGAGTTGACTCAGGCAGGTGGATAGTGGCCTGGAGCAGGAGCATCTAGAGGGGAGGTGGGGGAGTGGTGATCTGTATATAAAGGACATGCTCCCAGATGGGGTGTTTACTTTCTCCAGGAATTAACTAACCCTGGAGGTGCAGTCCTTCCAGAGTCCTTAATACGCCAGTGCTTTAATGTCAAAGCATCAGAACATACAAAAGGAGAGGCATGATTAATATAATCCAAGTAGCCGAAGCTATGCCCAGAGATCTCCTGAGGTTCTGGTAAATAGGAACGCAAGGGTCAGATATGACTAAGTTGAATCATTATAAAACTATGATGAACACTCTCCATTTCCATGGACTCCTTCTGTCTGCCCTTTCTAGTCTATTAAACCACTTACATGCATCCATTCCACAGCGTGTTGTATGAGCCAGCAGCTTTACTGCCCAGGTGACTTGGCATCAAACATAGGGAGCGCCTCAAGTGCCAGTCCCTCTGGGAATGTCTCCTTCAAAGACTCTGAAACGCTTAGATGTGACGGTGGTTCCTTCAGTTTGAGTTGAAAATGGTCATGGTTTAGCTGATTACCATTTGGGACATTCAGAAAAAACAAAAGAAGACATGCACGTTAATGGCTTGAATTGTTTTGAGTATATTTTTCACACATCAAGTGAGGTTAGGGGAGACCAGTTTTCCAAAGTGTTTTCCAGAATGCTTGGGAATGAGCAGACGTGGGAGCTTGCACAAGAGCTTGTGTTGCTAAGAGATTTTAGCCCCAAATACTTTTCTTTATTACGGTACAGTATATTCAGAGTCTGACAGTCCACTAGGACCCAAGAGAGATTTCTCAGATTTCTGCTTCCAAAAGGTAGCAAAAAATCAGCATTTAAAAAAAAAATGGCCTCTTTAGAACTCGTTACCCATCTGCAGTAGCTGCTTACACCCACCTTCCTACACGGGCTGGAGGCGGATACTAGTAGAAAGAAAAAAATGAGTTGCTTTTAGCGAAGTTGCCTTTGAACAGATGCTGGGTAAAGCATGAAGAATAAACAAAAATGAGAATTAAATGTGATTTTTCAATCCTTTTCATCCTTAAAGTGTTATAATGAACAGAGATAGGTGTGTCTTTTTTTTTTTTAACCCCAAAATAAGACAGCACAGATTGCAGAGCCAAAGTGGAACAATTCCTGGAGTTGGGTAGCTTTATCACGATCTCCTGGCACTGAAATTAATGTTGGACCCCTGCAGAAAACTGTCTGAACTTCATTTCTTTTTTTAAAGTTGTATTTTTTTTTCATTGCGGTAACATTGGTTTACAATACTATTTATGATTTAGGGGTATAACTTGACACCAAAGAGGGGTTATTTTGAAATGCTGATTCCTTACTGGCATCTCTTTCAATTTGAGAATAACAAGCAGCCCCAGCTGTGGCTGCATTGCCAAGGTGCTGGCAGCTTCTGCAGACAAGAGCTTCCGGGACCTCTTTAGGTTTCTAGTTGATCTGGTGGTTCTTAGAGAAGAAGCATCCATCTCTGTTTCCTGAGCAAATCTGCTCAGTACTTTGCAGAATGAACACACAGATGATGGGAAATCGGCTTCCATCTGAAGTCCCATTTCTTCCTGAAGCCAGCACACTCTTATTTTTGCTAGCAGCCAAGGTGCAAATTAAAAGGTGAAATATTTGTCAGGCCTGTTCGCAGGTCTGTCAGGGTGGCCCCTGTGGGGTCTGGTGCCTGCTGGGAGGGGCTTCTGCAAAGAAAGGCAAGAGACTGTGGTCCACTAACAAGGCTGCAAGCTGCAGAAACAGAAGCGTGAGCACCCCCCCCACCCCCCACCCCCCCGCACAACCCATGATTTGTCCTTTCCCAGGAAGCGTATCAGAAACAGGCTGACATCATCGCAGATCTTACTCCACCGGCCGCGCTTGCCACAAGTCACAGCATCAGGATTAGTGGGGAAGCAGACAGAGAAAGCCAGAGGGCTGTGGCAGGAGGGAGAGGGAGAACTAATACGTGAATTTAATTTACCTGCCAAGGAGTGTGCACTCCCCGGCCCATCAGTGTCTCTCTAGGAGTTTTCTCCCCTGACTTGAAGTCCACGACTTCTCAACTGGTTGGAAATCACTAACACTGGCACCCACAGGGAGATGGAGAAATGTGCAAATTGTTTAACTTAATTAGCAGAATCACAAATGTGATTGGGGAGGTTGTAGAGGAAGTGATAGTGTCTGCAGGACAGATGGCTTGATGGCTCTAAGTATAAACCCTCCCAGGAAAGAAGCCACAGGGCAGCTTCACCTCAGAAAGCCGACCCTGGGAGCCCACAGGTAGGCGGGGAGAAAGCCCCAGCTGGGGTTCTGGTCAACAGTGAGACAGGCTGTTTTACCTCTCGAAGCTACTGTTTTTCTCATCTCTGAACAGCAGATTCCTTAGACAAAGTCCTCTGACACTGTTGTGCAAGCCTTCACCTTTCTGCCTTGCAAACAGCTCTGTAGCAGCACTTAACTAGCACGACTGGCCAACACCCCCAGGCGGTCAAGGGGGAAAGCTCCGCTGACAGCTGACGGTAATAATCAGCATGGGCCTCACAGGAACCAGAGCTGTGCGAGCTTGGGAGCTTTTTTTTTTTTTTTTAAGATTTATTTATTTATGCATACAAGCTGGGGTACAGGCCAGAGGCGTGGGGCGGCGAGAGGATGCACCAGAGACAGAATGGGGAGCAGAACAGGCAGATCGACAGAAATATACTGCTGAGGGGAGCAGCGGGCGAGGCAGGAGAGGTCTGCTGCACCATGTGGGATTCTCCTCGGCTAGGTGTCGAACGCAAGTCGCTGCCGACAGCTCCACAGTGCAGCGCCCAACCGCTGCACCACCAGGGAGGCCCTCGGGAGCTTTTGATTTGGGTGATGTGTGAAGGAGCTGAGGGACATCTCTGTTGCGGTCTCTGGCTCTCGCTCCAGCTGAGGCAGTACTAGGAGGAAAATGCTACCACGTGTTCATTGCTGCCCCTGTGAGTTCTTTGCCTCCCAGCACCATATGTCTCCACACAGGCGGCGTCTTTGTCCTGGTGCTGTGGAAGAATGAAGGGAATTCCAGGGTTGTCATTGCCAAAGCATCCTCCACACGGATGCTCTAGGTGGACCCTGCCATGTCCCTTACTCTTCTGTAGGGCGGACAGTGGATTCCACCCCAAGTAGACAGACGCTCTGCTCCCATCATGTCTCTTGACCTTGGTGATTTGGCTTGAGAGCCCCAGGAGACAGCAGACTCTCTTCCCCGGGGCCTCTCTCCCCAATATAATCCTCTTAATATTCTCCAAGTTTGAGTACTAAGCTGTGGCAAGCCCCAGAGGGGATCCCCAGGCAATGGCTCAATGTAGGAAGCCAGATGAAAAGCAGGTTAACTGCAAGGAAAATTCAGGAACTGAGGCCAGAAAGACCTCAGTCTGAATCTTTAGCTCACCACTCCCCTCATAAGCACTGGGACTGTATGCAAATCATTTATAAATCACTGCACAAATGGTTATTCGTGCAATTATGTGCTTTCTCTCCTGGTGGGGAAGAATGGAAACAAATGTATTTAAAAGAATGGCACAAGTGTAGTCATCAGTCCTTGAAAATGTTAGCTTCCCTTCCCTGCTTCAACTTAGGTGAACTTGGACTTGCCTTCTAAGACCAAGGCCTCGAGCCGCATGCTCTGAAGAGGGTTGATGGAAGGAGAGACAGTCTAGAAAAGTTGAAGAAGACTGAACTTTAGCAGTCAGCACCAGAAGCTGTTTTTATCCTAGCTGAATTCCTGCCTGTGGTTCCACGAGTGTCCTCGTTCCCCCACCCGCCTCCCCCATCTGCTATTTCTCTTGGGAGGGGGAGACGACCTCATGCCAGCTACTGTGTGTGCGTACAAGCTGTGTTTTTCTGGGCACGAGCTGGACGGCAGGGATGGATGGGGGCCCAGCCCCTCCCTGCATCAGTGGGAGGCCTGAGGCGGAAACAACGCCTCCTGGGCTTCTTGACTGCAGAGAGCATCTTAGCATCGCGTCTTCCCCGTTGCACCCCTTCTTAGGAAGGCCCAGCCGTCCTCAGGCAATATGTCCTTCAGGTTCTCCCATATCTTTTTGACTTTCATAGCTCACTTCTTTTTAGAGCTGAATAATAGGTTATTCATCAAGGCAGGAATTTTAAGACACCCCCCCTAAGGGAGGAGGGCAAGTGGGGAATCTGCCCTTTCTGGCCCCTCATTGAGCAGGATCCTGGGGTGCATCCTGCAGTGGATGTGCTGTGAGCCATACCACTCTGGTTTCACCGGAGCGCCTCCCTGTTCCTCTGTTCCATGTTCCCTGAGTTCAGTGTTCTGAAGGGACACAAAATCTGCTCAGCAGCATTGTAGTAAATTGTGTTTGTGGAGTGCTCTGGGTGAGACTTCTCTTTGCTTCTTCCTAACTGCCGAGCTCCTTATGTCATGAGGGCTGTCTGGCGCTTCTCAGATCCTCCCGAGGTGACTGCTTCCTATCACCTCCTCGGTGGCTGCTTAATATTTAGCGCCACTTCTCTCCCCTCCCGCCCTGGCGTGGCGTGGTGTGGCGCTCACATGGCCTGCAGTGATGATGTGCTCGCTGCACGTCTGCCACGGCTTGCCTTTCGTTCCACTGTTTTTTAATTTGACTGCTGTGTCCTGTGAGTCATCAGTGGCAGCCTTATGCATTTAATGGATTAGCTGGTGCCTAAAAATAGCCAAAGCCTCATGCAAGCAGCACATAAGCCTGTGTAGTCCCTTAGCAGCCAAGGCAAGCCTCCTTGCCAACATGTCACATGCAGGCTTGATGGGAACAAATCCTAAATCGTATGGAAAGGTGGTGGGTGCAAAGCCGGGTGCTAGACCCGCAGTCCAGGAGTCGGTGCTCGTCCTGCTGTCTGTCCTAATTCCGGAGAAGCTCCAGCAGAGAGACAACATCAGAGCACATTTCTGTTTGTGTGTCTGTGCACCCTGCAGAGACAGACAGAGAGAGAGAGAGAGAGAGAGAGATAGCTGTCCCCTAGGCTTTGCGCAATGTAAATGCCCCCCATTCTGTGATCTTACATGTACTAATGATGCAGTTTCTCTTGCCCATTGTTGTATTTTTTTTTAATTACTAGACTTTATAATTTAAAGCAGTTTCAGGTTTGCAAAAAAAATTGAGCAGAAAGTGCAGACAGTCCCCAGACACACACAGTCTCCCCCATTCTTCAGATCTTACATCCACGTAGAATATTTGTTACAGGTGTTGAGCCAATGCTGGTGCATCGTTATGTGCCCGAGACCATGGTTCACATTAGGGTCTACTCTTTGTGTTGCACTCGGTGTGGATTTTGACAAATGTGTAATGTCATGTATCCAGCGCTACACCACCCTAAAAATCTTTTAGGATTCACCTTTTCATGCTCCCCACCACATCCCCATCCAGAAACCCTGGCAACAGGAATCCTGTTACATCACGCAGCTCTGCCTTTTCCAGAACGTTTCTGGTTAGAGTCATACACTGTGTAGCCTTTTCATAATGCTTTATTGCACATGGCAATATGTCCTTAAGCTTCTCTCGTGTCTTTTTGACTTTCATGGTTCACTTCTTTTTGGGGTTGAATAATAGGTTATTGTAAGGCAGGAATTTTAAGACCCCCCCAAGGGAGGGGGGCAAGTGGGGATTCTGCCCTTTCTGGCCCCTCATTGAGCAGGGTCCTGGCGTGTATCCTGCCATGGATGTGCTGTGAGCCATACTACACCGTTGCAGGAAAAACCCAAATTTTAAAAAATATTTTATTTATTTATTTTTGCATAGAAGAACTGGGGTGCAGGCCAGAGTTGGCTTGAGAGGATTTACCAGAGACAGAATGGGGAGCAGAACAGACAGATTGACTGAAAAACACTGCTGAGGGGAGCAGCAGGCTTGACGGGAGAGGTCTGCTGGGCCATGTGGGAAGCTCCCTGGTCGGGGATTGAACTCAGGTCATCACGGTGATAGCGCTGAGACTTAATCCTTAGGCCACCAGGGAAGCCCCGAAAAATCCATTTCATAATTTGGGACTTTATTTGGAGGTGTCTCTAGGCTCGGGTGTGAGTTTGGGTTTCCTGTACAACCCTGAGATGCTTCCACCCAAGACTGAGTCAGGCAGAGCATGAACAGGATTAAATGCTTTAAATAGAAATCACAGATACTCTTACACCCAACTGCAGAGTTTTGACTGGTTTTATTAATGATTTTTAAACATTGAAATAAATGGCTTTCTCACCCTTGCATCATTGCCGGAGGGTTGTCTGACTTCTTGCAGTGGGAAGGTTGCCAGACACAATGGTCTGCACAGAGGCGGCCTGGCTTCTCCCTACAGCTAGCAGGGGACCAACATTGCTACTGTGGACCAAGTTTGAAATTCCCAGTGTAGTCATTTCACTGGGATGCTTCGGAGATATGTGAGTGCTCCTGGTACAGGAAAGACTTGTACATTTGGGATAGTGTCAGGCAAAAATGTTTTGTAAAACAGATGCCCTCCACATTTGTGAAAACAGGGATTCTTTCTTGTGAAGGAAAAAGGAGACATATTTAAACAACAGACGTTTTGTTTTCTTTATATCTTGTTTTTGGTGATATGTACATATGTGTGTATATAGACATAGCCCCCATCTAAGATTGAAATATATGATCAAACAGCACAAATATGAGTATACACAGACCCAGTGTTTAGAGACAGTAGTTATTGACTAAGCAGTTAAAGGAATTTTATTGAACTTATGCACAGAAGAGCTCGGAACGGTCTTAAAAGCCAATCATTAGCCAGAGCAGGAAGGTGACATTGAATAAATACTTAGCAGCTGAGAAGTGAAGATGCCTCCCTGGCTCGGCCCTGAATAGAAGGTGGAGGTGATTGCTTTAGAGGAGCTGGTTTGGGGGGCTGGGGGCAGTGGTGAGCCAAAGGGTATGTTTGTAGCTGCAGGAGGTGGGGAGAGGGTGGAGGAAGGTGGGAGGTGATCTGCCCCTAGAAAGGAGAGGTACTGGCTACAAGGCATCCAGGGATGAAAGACAGAGGGGCCTCCAGCCGACATAAGGACAAAGGCTATTCATGTTCACATTTCATCCTACAGACTGCTTAAAGTATTTGGAAAAGGATGTATTTATGGGATGAATAAATGGGCTATGTCGAGTTGCCAGGAGTTATGTAACTTGCTTTGGTTTTATATGGTGTTGCCCTAGGAATATATTTTCTTTTTGTTTAAAGATTTATTTATTTATGCATACAAGAACTGGGGTGTAGGCCAGAGGTGCGGGGGGAGGGGGCAGGCGGAGGGCGGTTAGAGGATTCACCAGAGACAGAGTGGGGAGCAGAACAGGCAGATCTACAGAGGAGCTGTGGGCAAGACAGGAGAGGTCTGCTGCACCATGTGGGTTAGTTCCTTGGCTAGGGATCGAACTTGTGCCACAGTGGCTGGTGATAGCTTGATAGTGCTGTGTCTTTAACCCCTGTGCCACCAGGGAGGCCAGGAATATATTTTTCACTGGGATTTAATAGAGACACTTTGTACCCCAACAAGATCATAAAATGAATTGCTGATTATTAGTGCAGCTGAAGAGCAAAAAGGAACCTCAAGAGTGGGGCGAAAGTAACTCAAGTGTGATTCAGTGAAACCATGATGAGCTCAGCATCTGACAGGGCAATGCTGAGTGAAGCAGCTGTGGCTCAGCCCACAAAGCTGGCTGTAAGGGCTGAGCCAGAACCGGAAGGCCCTGCTCCTCTCCCTGGGGAGGATTGTGCCCCCAGTTCAGTCCCTCCTGGTGACAAGAAACAAGGCCAGGCAGAGCCTCTCCAGCGTGTCAACAGTGACCTCTGTCGGTTATTTGGGCCATTGCAATATTTTCAGATATGGAAAGCAAATGGAACCATATTTATTCATTCAGATTTTTACTGAGCACCTATTTCATGCCAAGAAGTATGCTAGACTCTGGATATAGGACATTGAGCAAAACAGATAATATCTCAGCTCCTGTAGAGCACACGGTCTTTGGTAGTATAAATATATAACAAAAAAAATAATGCATCCAAAAATATGAAGTCCCATAAGGAAAAAATAAAGCAGCATTAGAGAGGGTGGAAAAACTAGGGACAGAGGGTTGTTTTTTAAATAGGATAGTTAGTGAAGCTTTCTCTCTGAGAATAGGAGCAAGTAAAAGGTATTAGCACACAGGGCAAAAAGGATTCCGAACAGAGGGGAAAACACACGGAGAAGGGCATGTGTCTCTAAGAGTTAGAGCACCAGTGAGGATCGTGACATTCCAGTGCAGTGAGGAGGGGGTGGGATGCTTGCTAGTGGCTGCTTTTTCCTTCCAATGAGGTGCTGGCTTTGCTAGATCAAGAGCAGTAGAGTTAATGAGAAGAGGTCTCATTTTAGATCTGCTTGGAAGAGAAGCTAGGATTGATTTGTGATTTTGCGTGGATGAAGAATGAGAGAAAGTGTCATGGAGAAATACAATTCCCAGATCCTTGACCTGAACAACTGGAAGGAATGGGGATCCCATTCATGAAGAACACAGGAGAGCCAGGATGCAGGGGTGGGGGGGGGGGAGTTCTGGGCGTGGCCTTAGACATGCTGTTAGTTGTCATCCACCAGGACTTCATCAGAATAACTTGTCAGTGTCCAAAGGTCCTGGAGAAATTGTCTGTGCCCCATGCATGTTCTGTTTCCTCACTGCAGCACAAACTGGGTCTTAAACTATAGGTATTTTTACACAGACCCTACCAGTTAGCAGGTGCTTGGTGCTATTAACCTCAATTAAACTGAAACACTTAATGATATTTGATAGTTCTCAGCACCAGAGGAGAGACCCACATGAGCCTCAAGTTCAAGTATTCATAGACTCATTTTGCACCTTAGAGTAACAACCTGTCACTGAATCCTACCTCTGTTCTATGTCCAAAACAGTACTGACATTGGCATTGACAGCCTGTTTTGAGGTAGATAATACTCCTCTCCAAGGGAATTTTAAGCAGACAGACCTAACTGTGTATATTCTCACTGAGAAATTCCTCGGTATGATTTCTTCATCAACTATTTTAATGATCAGTTAACCTTTAAGAATGTTTATGCCCTTTTGGAAAACTCAATTATGAAACAGAAATAGCTTTATTGTGAATACCTAGTGTGCTTATTTGAGACATGCACATGAGTTAATCTTTCATCAAATAAAGGAAGGAGGGGGAAACTTATTTTCACATACAATGCAGACCAAGAAGTATTTAAAAATATGCATTATCCAGGTCACTCGGGCTAGATAGGAGAAAAATATGAGTGAGGATAAATAACTAGTGTAGAGAAAAGCAGCAGTTGACCAGACCTATCCAGTCCAGTGATCAGATGGTCTGAATAATCGCTCACTCCTCACTCGCATAGATTCAGCTGAGAACACGTGGTATGGCACCTTTTCTGAAGATGGCAGCGGTCCCATAGAAGGAGACAAAGGCAGAATTTAGGAGGAAGGGGCCAAAGGTAAACCTCTGAAGTGATAGAGATGATTTCCCCAAGCCTATCCAGGTTAAACTAAATTCTACTATAAAGAAATAGTGGAATATATATGCAATGGTCTACAACTCAACTATTTTAAAAAGATGGAATGATGCCTTTTGAGATGATATGGATGGAACGTGAGACAATTATGTTAAGTTAAACAAGTTAGACAGTGAAAGACAATTACCTGACGGTTTCACTCATTTGTGGAATATAAATAACCAAAGAAAACAAAACGGAAAAGCACAATGTGAAAAACTCTCAGATGCTGTGAAAATACAGTGGTTACGGTAGAATGGATATAAATGTGAATGAGTGAGCTTTGGTGAGTGAAGCAGGTGCGCATATTGAGGTGTGAAGCTAGACTCCCAAAATGATACAAGTTTTAAAAGATTAAGTCAGTTCCATTGCCATCAGCACTTTTTAGCACATATCTCAAATATTCTTCTCCCCCATTCCCCTGCCCTGGTCACTGTTCTTTCATGATTTATTCAATAGGCTGTTCAAGCAATAAGCCACGTTCAATCTAAGACCTTCCTTTGGATTTTGGAGATGAGGGCGGAATGAAAGGCTCTCAAAATGTCCAAAAGCATGGTGTGTGTAACATAAGCCTAGACATCTACATGGTAGCTTCCAGAATAATGACTTGGAGTGACATGTTATATTTCTTCTTAATGAGTCTACAGATACTGTTAACAGGTGGAAGTCTTCAGATTTGTCTAGGAGTATGCAGTGGATGTTAATTTCAGAACATGGAAGATTGGCTGCTCGAAGGGGTGTATACAAAGATGGCTCGAGCACGGAGATCCTATGCCCTCTAGGTGCTGGGCTGTCTGCCAGCAAGGAGACAGATTGCCCAAGAGCAGGGAAGCAGCTGAGACCATGGAAAGCAAAAAAAGAGGCCAGTGTGTTCAAAATACAATATTCCAGTATTATGAATATGTCCTGACCTCGTTAAGCAGGGATCAGCAAACAGCAAGTCTAGTAGGGATTCTTCTGAGCTAGTGCTCTTGAGAATTTTGTCTTTATGACTTGGAAATGCAGCTAAACAATCCCCACTTGAAGTGGGATTTGTTCCTTCTGCTCAGTGTGTGATGTTAATTATTCTAAGAGGTTTGGGATAGGATTTATGGAGCCAGCTCCAGATTGGGCCTCCCACTTAGAGCTCAGTGGGCATCCCCATCTGATATTGCAACTTCTAAATATACATATACATATGTATATGCAAACATATATGTGTGTATAGATAAATGTAGTTCTGAATATTGAATATCAGACTCATCACACACTTGTCAAGGAGACTAAAATTGTACAAGAAGATAAGCAGACACCTTCACCATTTGTTCCATGGAACAAATCCATAGCTCGTGTGATTGGATTCTATGTATTTCAGGGTAACATTCACCACTGTTGGGGGTGGTAATGGGAACGTTAAATTCTTTTCTTTGGGTGGTATTATTTTTGTCCACAGGGGCAAATTCAATGGCATAGGAAAAAGAAAATGAGGGTTGGGGCCAAAGAGACTGAGATTGAATCCCAGTGTCATCAGCTTATAGCTATGACATTAGACAGGTGATTTCATCCTGCTCACTAATACATTGTGAGCCTTCAGTCAAATATTGTGTGAAGTTTGTACCTGAGTGATAGTTGTACCTGATAGATAGCAGGCACTCAAAAAAAAAAAAAAAAGATTAGCTCTATTTACATTATTAAATGAGCCTAGAATCATGAAATTTCTACCAGGTAATATACATATTTATATGGACTCAGGCTGAAACACACACTGTAAAAACAGACTTTCCTATACATTCACCATACTTGTTTCTACACAAAACATGTGTGTCTTCTATGGATCAAATAAAGTATATCATTTAAGAAGTGTGTCTAAAACTAAATCAACCATACCTTTCAAAAAGATAAAAGTAGCTTGAATCGAAAAGCCACATCTTTGTAAATTTCATGCAAATATACTACTTTAAATACTTTTAATTTAATTTTGCATTTGTGTGTATGAGTATACATATTTATAAAACTCAACAAACATCTTAATATTATTGTACATAGTAAATATTACTTTGATTTCCCACACAGCTACCATTTTCATTAATCGTAAGTCTGTTAGCCTCACTAAATGTGTTTAGAATTGTTTCTTCTTTTTCAATTTTTTGGAGGAATTTGAGCAAGATAGGTATTAGTTCATCTTTGAAGGTCTGATAGAATTCACTTGTGAAGCCATCTGGTCCTGGACTTTTGTTTTTTGAGAGAGTTTTGATACTGTTTCAATTTCCTTGTTTGTGATTGGTTCAGGATTTCTATTTCTTCCTTATTCAGTCTCAGATGATTGTACATTTCTAAGAATTTGTCCATCTCTTCTAGGTTTTTTGAATTTGTCAGTGTATAAATGTTCATAGTAGTCGCTAATTATCCTCTGAATGTCTGCAGCATCAGTTGTAATTTCTCCTCTTTCATTTTTGATTCCATTTATTTGAGATTTCTCACTTATTTTTAGTGAGCCTTGATAGAGGTTTATCTCTTTTTTTTTTTTTTGAAGAATTTTTTTTCAGCTTTTGGTTTCATTAATTGTTTGGACTGTCTTTTATTTCCATTTCACTTATATCTGCTTTGATTTTTATTATTACTGACTTTTGGATTTGTTTTTTCTTCTTTTTCTGATTCCTCCTGTTGAGAGAGAGAAGGTTCTTTGAGCTCTTTCTTGTTTCTTGATATATGTCTGTATTGCTGTGTATTTCCCTCTTACTACTGCTTTTGCTGTATCCTATAAATTTTGAAAAATTGTATCCTCATTATCATTTGTTTTGAGGGACTTTTTGATTTCTTCATTAACCCAGTAGTCTTTCAGTAATGTGTTTTTCAGGTCCCCGTACTAAGGGATTTCTTTGCTTTTTTTGATATTTGATTTCTAGTTTGATGCCTTTATGGTCCAAGAAGATGCAGTCATGAATTTGTTGACATTTATTTTGTGACCTGGAATGTGGTCTATTCTAGAGAATGCCCCCTGTATACTTAAGAAAAGTGTGTATTCTTTTGAGGGGTGCAGTATCCTCTAAATGTCGATGCGGCCCATGCATTCTAATTCTTTGTTTAAAGCTATTGTGTCCCTGTTTATTTTCTGTTTGGTTCATCTAGACAGATTGGTGAAAGTGGAAAAGTTCCCTGCCACAAATGCATTTTTTCCAGTGTCTGTTTTCAGAGTTGATAGTAGTTGCCTAATGTATGTTGGTGCGCCTTCATTTCGTGAGTATACATTGATTAGTGTATGTCTTCATTGTGTATTGTTCCCGCATTACATAGTGTGTTTCCCTGTCTCTTGCTGCCTTTTTTAACTGGAAATCTATTTTGTCGGATATAAGTTTGGCTTCTTTTGGGAACCCTTTGCTTATAGGATTGTTCTCCAGCCCTTAATTTTGAGCCTGGGATTGGCTATGAAGTTTAGTTGTGTCTCCCTGGAGACAGCAGAATGTTGTATTGTTTCCTAGCCTAACTAGACAGTCTGTCTTTTAATTGGTGAGTTCAGTCCATTTATGTTTAGAGTGATTATTGAAATGTTGAAAGTCTGTTTCTGCCATTTTGTTCTTAATTTTAGCTTTCTTTTTGTCTGTTTCATATTGTGTAGTTTCTTCTAAAGCCCTAATTAGAGAATCTAGTTCACTAATTTTATCCTCAACCATGCTTATTCTCTTGGAAAATCCACTGCATTCTGGATTTCATGGGGTATATATTTTTCATCCTATCATTCTATGACTCCTTTAAAAAAGAATTTAGTGCTCTACCAAAATCTTCAAGCTTGCCTTTAATCTCCTTAAATATTATAAACACAGTCATTTCAAAGTCTATAGCTGATGACTCTATATGAGAAGCTCCTGTTGTATTTACTGAATTTTATTCATCATCTGGTCTCCTCATGACTACCTTCCCTCTTTTAAAAACTGAGTGCTATTATTTTATGTGAAAATAATTCAAGCCCTTAATCCAATTTTAGGCACTGAAATGATTAAAATCTGAGCATCAGATTTTGAGAGGGTCTATCTCCTTCTGGTTCACCTTTATTTCTAAAGTACAGCACTTTGGGGGTCACAGTCCACAAGAAGAGAGTACACCAGAGAGCATCTTCCCTTGGTGTACCCTGAACTCCATTCCCTGTCATCTACCCCACTCCCAAACTCTTGAGATTACTAAAAGTCCACTGAGTTTCACAGCTGCTCCACTTTGGAATGTGCAAATGCCCTCTAGGGGGCGTAGATCCCAAGCACCAGGTTCAAATCTCTGGACGTCACCCTTTCCTGATACTGACCAAGTTATTTTTTTGCTATCTTATTTTTTGTCTAATGCATAAGAATTTTTTTAAAAAGCTATTTAACATGTTGTCCAGAGTTTCATTAGTTTGTTTTTTGCTTCAGAATATTTTGTTGTCCTCAGCAGGAGGATTAGTCCAAATTGCCTAATCGATTACTTCCAGAAAATCCTTTGAAAATTGACTTAAAAACCACTTCACTGTTTTCTTTCTCTTTTTTCATTATAGTATAAAGTTGAAGAAATTAAATTTCCATGAAAATCGAACTGTTAAAACCTCAAGTGTATTTCAACCTAATTTAATGACAATAGTAATATTCTCACTGGACAGTTTGCAAATCCCTACACATACCATCTCCTTGCCTTTGTTCACATGTGCGATACTACCAAGAGTGTCTTTTCTTTGAAACTACAACTCTACTTCATCCCAAATATTTATTTTAAAATTCAGCACAGTGTATACTCATCCAAGAAGATTTCCCTGTTCCCTGCTCTTCCAAACATGCTCTGCCTTCCTCTGCCCTCCTATAGTGTTTGAACTCCATAAAGCTCTATAACCCCACTCTATAAACCCCTTTACCACTTTGATAGTTATTGCTCATGTGCCACTTTTGCCCACTTGATTGTGAATGCTTTTGGAATCAGCACTATCTCTTTCAACGTTTTTCCTTAGCACATAGTAACACAGAGAAAGTGGCAGCCATTTAAAGGATGCTGGGCTTCTTCCACT
Organism: Scalopus aquaticus; assembly: GCA_004024925.1. NCBI lineage: Eukaryota > Metazoa > Chordata > Mammalia > Eulipotyphla > Talpidae > Scalopus > Scalopus aquaticus. Next base: position 12,532 of record PVIJ01001513.1, on the reverse strand, counting down.
TTGGATATTTGTTTTCCACACAAATGCAGACTGAGTACTAGAGGCTTGACCACGATCAAGTCTCCGTTGGGGACTAAGCACTTGAGCTAGCTGTATCCATTTCACCCTCTCCCCAACATTATCCTCCCCTCATTTCCCAAATCCTATCCATCTATTTGTGTTCTGGAAAAGTCCTCCTTGGTTACTGTAGCCCTGATCTCCCCCCTCCCCCCAAAAAGAGAATGTGAGTACACAACTAATAAATATTTAATAACCTCCAATCATGTGCCTGGTGTCCTTTTAGGGCCCAGGGGTTGTGATAAAACCATAAATGCCAATCTCATGGAATGTACATACAGACCGACACTGACCCCTATATTGCCTGCCATACATTAGAAGAGCATTTGTCCAGTGAGCTAATAAAGCACAAGACCATAATTTGGGCTTCTGAGACCTGAACACAGCCTGGCTCATTGCTGAACTTTGAGGACATGTTCTGCCATCCTTGGGGGTAAGGGAGGGAGAGGCCTATAGACTTGTTTTAATGGAGATTTGCCATAAAGTGAGATTTTGAATTACTGATCAGACTTTTACACTGGACAGTCTTTCCACTGACTTCTGCCCAACATCTATATAAGGTAAGTCGAGATACAGCTGAAAATTAGACCCTCAATTGTGTGTGCGGAGGGAGGTTCGTAGAAGCCTTTCTCCCCTCACCCCTTCAGTTTACCTGTGTGTAAAGTAAAAGAAGACAATGTTTTCATTTGTTTCCCTCCTTTTCCCTCTCTGTCTTTCACTGTTCCGCAGGTCAGCGTTGAAGTTTTGGTAGAGTATCCTTTTTTTGTGTTTGGACAGGGCTGGTCATCCTGCTGTCCAGAGAGAACCAGCCAACTCTTTGATTTGCCGTGTTCCAAACTCTCCGTTGGGGATGTCTGCATCTCACTTACCCTCAAGAACCTGAAGAATGGCTCTGTTAAAAAGGGCCAGCCCGTGGATCCCGCCAGCGTCCTGCTGAAGCACTCAAAGACCAACAGCCTCGCAGGCAGTAGACACAGATATGCAGAGCAGGAAAACGGAATTAATCAGGGAAGTGCCCAGATGCTCTCTGAGAACGGCGAACTGAAGTTTCCAGAAAAAATAGGATTGCCTGCAGCGCCCTTGCTCACCAAAATAGAACCCAGCAAGCCCGCAGCCACGAGGAAGAGGAGGTGGTCGGCGCCCGAGACCCGCAAGCTGGAGAAGTCTCTGGAGAAGTCAGAAGACGAGCCACCTTTGACTCTTCCTAAGCCTTCTCTAATTCCTCAGGAGGTTAAGATTTGCATTGAAGGCCGGTCTAACGTAGGCAAGTAGAGGCCCTGCGGGGAAAGGAAATGTGGCTCTCCCTTATCATTTGTATCCAGATTACTGTACTGTAGGCTAAATAACACAGTATTTACATGTTATCCTCTTCCTTTAGGTTTCTGTTATAACCTTGTCATTAGCGTTGCAGCTGGTGTTGCGCAGGAGACTGGTGCATATGCTCTTCCCACGAGTCGGGCAGGGAGCAGGCGGCGGGGCCCGAGCAGGCTTCCCGGGAGCAAGGGGCGCGGCCCCCAGCGCCGGCCTTGCCGGCTGCACCGCGGCATCCCCGGGCTTGACTGCGCTGGTTTCCTGAGCAAGTTCTCCGAGAAGGGAACTGCAGGGCGAGCGTGCGTGCGTGCGTGCGTGCGGCGAGCGAGGTTCTCTTTCTCTCTGCCTCCCTGTCTCCCTCTCTTGTTCTCGGCACGGGGTGTCCTCTGGAGGTCCTCACGTGCAAAATAAACATCAGGAACCCCGCGTCAGGACATCCTAGAGAGGCATCAGACAGCGGGTGGAAAGCTAACCGTGTAAAACATTTCCCCCTTCCAACATATTTTACAATAAAAGCAACTTTTAATCCTATAGATATATATTTCCCCCTATGGGGCCTGACTGCACTGATATTTTTTTTAAAGAGCAACTGCCACACGTGGGATTGCGTTTCTGCTTTAGGAGTGCAGTGAAGTCTCCAGGGTTTCGTGTGGGCATCGCTTCCCAGGGAGGCGGGAGTGGGGAGCGGGTACAGGCGGGGGAACCTCCATTCTGATTTCTGTGCAGTGTTAGGAAAACCAATTAGGTTATCGCATTGACTTCGCTCCCAAGAGGTAAACTGCTCTTCGGTGAGAGCCGTGGAAGCTCTTCGCATTGGGTTTGCAAATCTTTTGTCTTTTAACTCTAGTACTGTTTATAGTTCATGACTATGGACAACTCGGGTGCCACTTTTTTCAGATTCCAGTGTGATGTGAGGAATGAGATTTTGAAGAAGAGCATATATATTACTATCTCTAAGCACTTAAAATGCTGTTCACACTTTATTACCAAGCATCTTGGTCTATCATTCAACAAGTACTGTATCTCACTTTAAACTCTTTGGGAAGAAAAACAAAAAAACTAAGTTGCTTTCTTTTTTTCAACACTGTAACTACATTTCAGCTCTGCAGAGTTTCTCACGAGCAAGATATTGAAAGTTTCGATGTGGTTTAAAGGGATGAATGTGAATTATGAACTAGTATGTGACCATGAATGACCACCACGAACAGCCTGAAGGGGGCGCTTTTCACTTTGATGTCTGAGAAAGAATTAAAGGCAGAGCTGACAGAGAAACTGAGAGAAAAGAGATGGAAATACTCATTTTTGTCCAGTGTTTTTCTTTTTAAGATGAACTTTTAAAGAACCTTGCGATTTGCACATCTTGAGTTTATAATTTGTGTGATATTCCTGCAGTTTTTATCCAATAACATTGTGGGAAAGGTTTGGGGGACTGAACGAGCATAAATAAATGTAGCAAAATTACTTTCTAACCTGCCTAAACTCTAGGCCATTTTATAAGGTTATGTTCCTTTCAGAATTCATTTTGGTCTTTCTACTACATCTGTCACAAAGCCAGGTCTTAGCAGGACAACTCTGAGAATTTTCTTCAGATTCATTGAGAGAGTTTTCCAAAAAGACATTTATATATGTGAGCAAGTTTTTTTTTAAAAAAAAAACAATTACTTTATTATTGTTGTTATTAATGTTATTTTCAGAATGAATTTTTTTTTCATCTGAAGTCAAATCAAGATGTAATGTTTGGTACAAACCCAGAAAGGGTATTTCATAGTTTAAAACTTTCATTCCCAGAGATCTGAAATAGTAGTTGTGGATTTTGAGTCTGCATCTTAAAGCGCTTTTAAAAAAAAAAGTTTTATAACTAGGGAGAAATTTTTAAAATATTCTAACTTGGAATGGCTGCAAACTAATCAGAACCGATGCTGATCTAATTTTCCTTTTACCATTGAACAAAGTATTTCTTCCATTTCACAAATTCAAAAAAAAAAATCTAAAATGTCAATCCACATTTAGCCATCTCGTATGCCTTCGTATTCAGTTCTCACCAGAACTTAGGATTTTTATGAACCATTTTCGGGGGTGTACCAAAAACATTTGAACAGATTTAGAATAGTTAGACCCATTTCTTGACTTTCTTCAGATTTCATTACCCTCTCAGCAGGCTAGCGAGAGCTGGGTGGCCCGTTCTTGAAGTCATAGTGCTTATTTAGTGCTGTATTTTTTTAACCTTTCTGTTCAGAGAACTTGCTTAATCTTCCATATATTCTGCTCAGGGCACTTGCAATTATTAGGTTTTGTTTTTCTTTCTGTTTTGTAACCTTTGATAGTAAGAGGAACACAGGGCTGCCATATAGACCTGTCCTCATTCGTACCACTATTTATAGCAACTCGTGGACTCCGAAAAACACACATCACCTTTTGGCTTACTTGGATCCACAAAACCAACACTAAAATGGGAAAACATACATGGTTGGAGCAATAGGAACATCATCCTAATTTTTGTGCTTCTATCTATTTCAGGTATAGGAATTATAAAATAATCGGTTCTTTCTAAACATTGTCGCATTTCATCCTCTTGCTTTTTTTAGCATGTGCAATATTTTCTGTGCCAATAGTCTGACCAGTCTGCTCTAGTTAAAACTCATACCCTTTCGGCTTTTTCCTGTTCGGTTCATCTTCCCCATTCTGGCCAGAGAAGGGCTGGAGGGAAGGAGCCCAGGAAGGGGATTGCCTCCCGCTGCGGATGCTGAGTGCTGGGGCGGGGAGCCTTCAGGAGCACCCCATGTCTGCCGCCATGTTGCAGAAAGAGAAGCGAAGGAGATCTAGGGGAAGAGCTGCGGTTCCCCGGTCACACCACGAGGAATAGTGAATGTGGAGAGGAAGGAGGCAGAGTCATTTCTAAGGCACACTCGGGAGCAGTGCAGCCGGGATGAATCCATTTTCCACGTCCCCTCCGCCATGGAACAGGCCCCACCCGAGCGAGGTCTGTGTCCTTGAGACTTCAAGTCGTGCCTCTGAGCGCCGGCCTGTGGCTGTGGAGGGAGCGACCTGGAAACAATGTCACCTCTCCTCTGTGGCAGCTCTCTCTCCAAATAGGAACAACAACTAGAGGACAGGGAGCCTCCTCTTGTTTGCAGACATTGGCGAGCCCGAGACTCCCAGAACAGCCTTTGGCACCGCTCCTGTGTAGCGAACCTAACAGGGACAAGCGTAGAAATTCTTCGGTGCCGTGCAGCTTACAAGGATCAGCTATGTGCCTCTGTACTGTGTCCACTTTGCAATATTTACTGACAGCTGTCTTTAGTTCTTCTTTCTCTCCTGTTTTCCATTTTTCAACAAATAACAGCAGGCCTTTTGCGTTTACAATGGAACACAATCACCAAGAAATTAGTCAGGGCGAAAAGAAAAAAAAATAATAAGAAACCAACAAACAAGAACCTCTCTTTGTAGGGATTTCTAAATATATACAATGACTGTTCCTTAGAATGTTTAACTTGAGAATTCTTTCAGTTTGTCTGGTCCACACGGGAGGGGGGCGGGGGGGGGGGGGGGGGGATACAGACATGGATGCCACTTACCTCAAATCTTTTCAAGTGGAAATCCAAATTGCGTTTTCATTTGGACCTTCAGGATAATTTTCTGTGTCGGTCAAGTTTTGGTTTCCCCCAACTCACCCAGTTCGGTTTGGGATGATTTGATTTCTTTCTTTCTTGTGGTGGACCCCATTTCCGAGCGAATGGTGACCCTGTATGTTTTGTGTTAGGCGAGTGTGTTGGGGTTTCCCCCACCAGGAAGTGGCGGCACCCCTCCTTCTCCCCCACGAGGAACTCTGCGGAACCTTTCACACCTCTTACTCAGGGACGGGGCTGGCGTGTGTGTGGCACACTGATGTGCCCGGAAGCAGCACTTTGACTGCTCTGGGGTAGGGTTGTACAACTTCAAGGAATGTTTGGATTTCCTGCATCTTGTGGATTACTCCTTAGAAACTGCATAGATTGCAATACAATGCTGCATGTTCGAGATGAACAGTAGCTCCTAGTAATCATAAAATCCACTCTTTGCACATAGTTTGATCTTTACTGAATATGTTGCCAAAATTTATTTTTGTTGTCGTAGCTTTGGAATTTTTTATTTGTTTTTTAAGGAGACAATTGACAATACCCTCTAACATCTGTGACTACTAAGGAAACCTATTTCTTTCATAAAGAGAAAAGTCTCAAATGCTTTTGAAGACACTAATGCCATGCTGTTTCAGACATGGGTGAACAAGCAGAGGTCTTGGGACAGAAGGCCAGGCTTTTTGAGCTGTGTGGGTTGTCATGGCGACGCTTTCATGAATGAAAGCAGCTCAACAAACTGTGGTCTCTTCTCTCCTAACATCCTTTGCACTTCCTGTTTCTGAATCACCCTCGAAGATTCCAGGTGAAAATGGGGCCGGCGGTCTCCAGGGGCCCAATCCAACTGCGGTGGTGATACGAAAAGGAAGGGAAAATTACACTTTTTTGTTTCTTTGTTTTTTTTCAAGGGAGGCCTTTGCTTCCACCTTTGTGTTTTCAACCCAGAATTTCTGAAATAGAGGATTTAAGAACACATCAAGTCATAAATACACAGAGAATATACTTTTTTATAAAGCACATGCATATGCTATTGTGTTGGGTTGGTTTCCTCTCTTTTCCACGGACAGTGTTGTGTTTCTGTCACTAGGGAAACTCCAAACAATTTGCACACCTCTACTCCGGAGCTGAGATTTCTTTTACATAGATGACCTCTCTTCAAATATGTTACCTTACCGATAGGATCTCTCCTTGTAGCACTATAACCTTGTGGGATTTTTTTTTTTTTAATGTACACCTAATTTGAGAAGCTGAAGAAAACAAACTTTTTGAAGCACTCACTTTCAGGAGTACAGGTAATGTTTTAAAAAATTGCACAAAAGAAAAATGAATGTTGAAATGATTCATTCAGTGTTTGAAAGATATGGATCTGTTGAAACAATGAGTTTCATACCTTGTTTGTAAAAAAAAAAAAGAAAAAAGCATAAAGGTTGAAAGTTACCTGTTTTTTTTGTATATAGAAATTTGTCATGTCTAAATGATCAGATTTGTATGGTTACGGCCTGAAAGAATTACTACGTAAAAGGCTCTTAAACTATACCTATGCTTACTTTATGTTTTGTTACAGAGCCCTCTTCGGAGGATCATTCTGTATTCTGCAATTTGAGAATACTGTTCATTCCTATACTGAAAAGACTTCTCTGAGCTCCCTTCTTAGTTGAAACTCTTAAGCCATTGCAACTCCTTTTTCTTCAGAGATGATGTTTGACATTGTCAGCACTTCCTGTTCCACTAAACCCAAAGAATATAATCCTGAACAAGAAGTGTTTGTAACAAGGGATCCTAGCTACCCATAAGACAGGACTCATGACGAGGACAAAACAAAGCAAAACAAAGTTCAGCCTTCTTTCCCCCACACCTCATTTTCATGGGGGGGTGAAACATGAATTTCCATGTAAAGGCCTCATTTGAGTTTTATTTACTCTGTAATAGTAAGAGGCCAAAATAAATATGGAGCAACTTCTCAGAAGAGTCATATTCTGTCCAAAAATCAAGCCAGCCAACGGAAACTGGAGAGCTGTGGACCTCTTAAGTGACCTGCCCACAGCTACAGTTCTCAAATTCAGAATCTCGGCCCCTCCCTTACTGTCGAATGCGATTTTTCTGGTAGCTAACAGTCACCTGTACAATGGCGGGAGGGGACAGCGGCTTTGGTTTTTCATGTCCTCACGACTTGCGTACAAATGGTTCAGCTGTATTAAAATTAAGTGCATTTGGCCAATAGGTAGTGTCTATATGGTAACAGTCTCTAAGCATTTCCGTAACTTTTCTTCTCTGAAAGGACTCAAGTCTTCCACTGCAGATAATTGGAGACTTCACCCAAGTTTTCTTACCCTTTAGTTGGTTGGTTGGTTTGCTGTCTGGATGGCCTATGAGCCTGTCTCCTTTTCCATGGCCGGTCTGAAGACCTTTTCTGGAAGTGTTGTTTACAGTAATCCTTGCCGAGATAACATACTGTCCTCTGAATACCGAGTCTGAGGCGACACTAGCTTAAGGCTGTTGTCTTTAAAGGGCAGTCACCAAGAAGCTGGCTGTATCGGCATCATCTGGTTCTAACACGAACCACCTACCTTTAGATTACTCTCTGGTCTAGGACTGGGGTAAGATCTTTAGTCAGTGAACTCTTAAACTTGATGCCTGTACATTGGGTTCTGTGAATACTGCCTCTTGGGCCTTTGGGGCATGTTTTGTCCCCTCCAAGCCATCACCACTCACCTGTAAACCCAAATTGTCAGCTGTAAGGAGCTTTCGAGAGCCCTGCCGGTATTCCTGGTGGCTTTTGGTTAAGACCATCCTGATTTCTAGCCAGTGGGGCCCTAGCCCCAGAGCCATCTCTGAGATTCGTACCATTGGATCATTATCCTCCAAACTTCAATCCTATGCCCCCTATCAGCCAGGGGGAAAGAGACACCAGAACTCTGAGGGCACTATCAGACTGACATGGCCAGTACAGAGGAGAACGAGGGAAGGAATGATGTTTTGCACCTTATTGAAAAGAAAATTTTAAGTGCATACATAGTTAAGAGCTTTTATTGTGACAGGAGAACTTTTTTCCATATGCGTGCATACTCTCTGTAATTCCAGTGTAAAATATTGTACTTGCACTAGCTTTTTTAAAACAAATATTAAAAAAAAAATGAAAGAATTCATATTCTATTTTCTAATCGTGGTGTGTCTATTTGTAGGATACACTCGAGTCTGTTTATTGAATTTTATGGTCCCTTCCTTTGATGGTGCTTGCAGGTTTTTTAGGTAGAAATTATTTCATTATTATAATAAAACAATGTTTGATTCAAAATTTGAACAAAATTGTTTTAAATAAATTGTCTGTATACCAGTACAAGTTTATTGTTTCAGTATACTCGTACTAATAAAATAACAGTGCCAATTGCAAATGTGTCCTGGCCTTCTGTGGGGGCCTCGGAGACAAGGCTGAGAACGTGGTGATAACGCCTTCCTTAGCCTCCTGGGACCCCAGTAGGTTGGTGGGGGTGGGGGGTGACTTGGCATTGCCTCTCATATTAATTTTTTTCTTGGGGGAAGGGGTATGGTGGTTGTGCTTGGCATGAGGTTGAGAGAAAAGGCACATTTCAGCATCTGACGTCTTGGCTTGTTCATGTTTATTTCTCCAATCAGAACAGGCTGTTCATAAGAGGTTTGTCTAAACAGCGTTTGGCAGCTTCACGGGCTCACGTAGCCTCATGGAGGCATCCTGTCGTTTTGCTGTAAACTGACTGGTGATCTGTAGGTGCACAGTTCGTCCCTGTTGCCTGTAGTTCACATTGTTAGAAGTTCAACCAGCAGGAGCCCCTCCCCCCCCCAGCATGTGATCAGTCTGCACCACAAGTTTGCCCTGTGCCCAGTCTCAGAAGCCAACTCTGAGACTGAGCAGTTGTCCCAGGGAGTAATACTCAAAGACCTTGAACTTTCAGGTGAACCTCCCAGCCACTCTGCATATGTGGCCAGCAGATTCTATCTTAGGGTTCTGCAGGGATGGAAGAGACCTATGGGTATAAATCCCAAGTTTTCACTAAGCCCAGGGAGGTATGGGTAACGCCTTTTGTCTTCTCGGTTAGCTGCCTGGGGATACTCCACCAGGATTCTGACAAATTTAGAGTTGAAGTCCTAATATGGGGCACTGGCTAAGCGCCTGGCAGCCCCGCCCAGAAGGACCACCCGGGACCTCCTCTCCCAGAACAGCCAGGGCAGATGTCCAGGGTGCTGTGGGTGAGGGTTGGGGCGAAGGGGAGGCTGAATGATGTGAATGGCCGCCACCCCTGCTCTTCGAATGTTAGATGCTAACAGTTGTGGTTCTGACAAGTTTAGGGTCCAATGGCTCTGAGACTGACCTCATCGGTCAAACTGATGAGCGAAAAATCTTTGCTTACAAGCTGCAAGGGGGGCAGAACTTGAAAGCAAGGCGGGAACCTCCAGGCGAATGACGATTCATAGGCTCTCCCTCCCCACCCACTCCTGCACAGGCCCAGGAAGGCCTGCCCCAGCGGCAGCCAAGCTGCGTGTTTCATCACCTGTCTGCATGATAGACGGACAGACATCCTCTGCATCATGCCCCCACCCCCCACAGACCCCAGGCCCATTGCAATCAGAGGCGGAATGGCAGGAGCTGGTGTCTCAGAACTGCTGCATATTTAGCCTCTGCTTCAAAATGATGCTGGTGAGTTCTTGGCTTTTACAATAATTCAGTTTTTACTTCCCTAAAGACCAGATGAGACAGGGACCAGACTTTGGTTTTTCAAAACAAACAGCTTGATGGAACAACAGGGTTGCCCGCAGGGGTGCCATGTGGGCTGACGGGCTTTTTCCTCCTAGCCCCAGGGTGCAGCAGGTGCCCGATGTGACAATGGGGACACTGGTGACCTCAAGCTAAAACAGGAGACCAGAGAGGGCACAATCTGTAGATGTTCCCTGACTGCAGCTTGTATGGTTTTAATAGATTTCTTTCTGGTCTCTTTTCTTAACCTCTCTCCCTTATTTTCAATCATCTCTTTGAAACTACCAAACTTACGTAAGGGCTTACATGGGAAACTTGAACTTTTTCCAGTCAAGTGCTTTTGCTGTTTTCTAGCAACCAAAAGCTGGAGGGAGCAGCTGGCTGCCAGTAACCTCCTTGGCACTGGCCTGGCTCCCTGATCTCCCCCAGGAATCCAGAGCCTATCTGGGAAGGAGGTAGGACACCACAGCCAGTGCCCTTACAGCTTGCTTGCAAATGCAAATGTCAGCACTCTAGCAAGTCTTAATAGCATTATATTATATTAAAGTGAAACCATTTCTCTAAAAAAAAAAAAAGAAAGAAAAAAAAAAGGTGTGTGTTAGTTTTAACAATGAGGTTATGAGTTGCGCGGGCAGCTGGGCTTTGACCACTGACCCAAGCAGTGCCCTGCTTCCAAGCCCCCAGAAGGCACTAGGGGAGCCCTGACGCCTCCAGGTGGCAGGAAGGGGAGACATTCTGCCATTGGGGAGCAGCCGGAAGCTCTGATGTAACAGAAGGAGGGAGAGAGGAAAGCGAGTGTGCCTGGCGGGGGAGCTCATCCTGGAGGTTAGCTGAACACGGTGTTGTGCTGCTGGGTCACCCGGATGAACGTTGCCCTCCTGCTCAGCTCCTTGAGTTTGGCGGCCCCCACATAGGTGCAGGTAGACCTCAGTCCCCCAAGAATATCCAGAATCGTGTTTTCCACGTCCCCTTTGTAAGGCACTTCCACTGTCTTGCCCTCAGAGGCTCTGGAAGGAAAAGAAAGTTTTTCTATTAGTCTAGTTCTTTTAGCTTAAGAACTTTACTGAAATACCCAGCTTTAACACTTGAAACAGCCTCAGGACACTAGGGAGGCACCCACCAGCCTCTCCGGGGCTCCCACATTGCTACAAATGCCCAACTGGGCAGGCCAGCATTTCGGAGAGAAATGGGCCCGTCTCACCACTGGCGACCAAGAGAGCCCGGGAAGGAACGTTTCAGCCACACCAGAAGATGCTGAAGGCCAACAAGGTCCTCGGCAGAGTGCCTCGCCATGCCCCCAGTAGAACCCCACTCACCTTTCTATTTTACCTTAATCGGTACAGTTCCCAAAATGCAGGTGTTGCTCCAGGTCCCAAAATGCCCCAGGGTAAGGAGAACAGACAGGGAGGTTACCTCCAGCCCTCCCAGGTCAAAAGAAAAGCCCAGAGCTCCGTCCTCCCCACACCAGCAGACTGGTTAGAGACTGTCCTCACAGGAGCAGAGGAAGATTCACTGACAAGGACAGAACACGCCCTCTGTGCAAACCTGCACCAGAGCCACGCTAGTGGTCTGCCTTTCTGGGGGGCCCCTTTGCTGAGTACATCCCTGCCAGCTTGCCTCCACGAGCTCAGACATATCATTCCACCGGCCATCTGGGGGCCCTAGGAAGGCTACACTGGAATAGAACTAAGGACTTTGTTAACACAGGAAGCGTCAGGCTTTGGGCCACCTCGTTCACATTTTCAAAGGAACATCTGGGAATCCAGAAGGTCTGGCCTATGGTACCAGCACAAAACAAGATCTAAGCATCCTTACTGAGTCCTTGACCCTCTCTTCACCAGGCCGTTTGATTCCACATGTCAAATGCCCTGATTGTCGAATAGAGACACAGTCAGACTTGCTTTTGAAGGAGCATAAGAAAGAAGCATCCAATCTGCAAAACGGTCCCTCATCTAAGAATGGAGAACCTGGAATGTGAACAATTAACTACATACTCAACTTTCTCTAGCTGGTCTCTACAACTGAAAAATAGAATCTCTTGATCAAAAAACTCATTACCGGGGCCTCCCCAGCCCCGGTTAAGTGCTGCGCTGTGGAGCTGTTGGCAGCGGCGACGCGAGTTCGACGCCCGGCCAGGGAGAATCCCACATGGCACATCCCTCCTGCCTCGCCCGCTGCTCCCCTCAGCAGTGTATTTCTGATCTTCCTGTTCTGCTTCCCACTCTGTCTCTGGTGAACCCTCTCACCACCCCACACCTCTGGCCTGCACCCCAGCTTGTATGTAAAAAAAAAAAAAAAAAAAAAACTCATTACAAAAGGGTACAAATTCTTGTGCATTGAAATCAACACCTGCAAGACTTACTGTGGGTGACATGTAGCTACTGAAATCACCGGCTAGATCAGGGGGTTCCTAGTGGCTGGTTTAGAGCACCAATGGCAAATCGCTGCTCCCTGTGAACAGGAACCAACATCTACTCACATGTGCCTACAACGGCTGCTGCTGCATTTTCTTACGAGACTTTCAGGGCCTTCTGGGGCTCATTGGAAAGTATCCAGAGTCTTCTCGGTCGCTTCCTTGCTAACTGGTGGTGTGTCTTGTTACAACGTGTGGCATGGGATGAAGAAAGCTTTACTCAGAGTCCAAGTGAATTAGAACAAGGGGCTTGCTTGAGGGGCTACACCAAGAAAGCTCCCTTAAGGTGGAGTGAATCAAGGGACTGTCCCCTTACAAGGGCAGCCCTGTCCCAAGGGCAGTCTCATATTTATTTAGTGTCAAGAGGATGATAAGAAGTCAAAGAAGCAAGAAGACATGCGGGGGGGG